>JASTWF010000287.1:477500-495000 GCA_030390025.1 Squalus acanthias | reverse complement strand
TGTCTGGGTGCGTGTGTCTGGGTGCGCGTGTGTCTGGGTGCGGGTGTCTGGGTGCGTGTGTCTGTGTGCGTGTGTCTGGGTGCGTGTGTCTGGGTGCGCGTGTCTGGGTGCGCGTGTCTGGGTGCACGTGTCTGGGTGGGCGTGTCTGGGTGTCTGTGTCTGGGTGTGTGCGTGTCTGGGTGCGTGTGTCTGGGTGCGCGTGTCTGGGTGCGCATGTCTGTGTGTGCGTCTCTGGGAGCGCGTGTCTGGGTGGACGTGTCTGGGTGCGCGTGTCTGGGTGCGCGTGTCTGGGTGCGCGTGTCTGGGTGCGTGTGTCTGGGTGCGCGTGTCTGGGTGGGCGTGTCTGGGTGCGTGTGTCTGGGTGCGCGTGTCTGGGTGTGCGTGTCTGGGTGTGTGTCTGGGTGTGCGTGTCTGGGTGTGTGTGTCTGGGTGTGTGTCTGGGTGTGTGTCTGGGTGTGCGTGTCTGGGTGCGCGTGTCTGGGTGCGCGTGTCTGGGTGCGTGTGTCTGGGTGCGTGTGTCTGGGTGCGCGTGTGTCTGGGTGCGCGTGTCTGGGTGCGTGTATCTGGGTGTGCGTGTCTGGTTGTGTGTCTGGTTGTGTGTCTGGGTGTGCGTGTGTCTGGGTGTGCGTGTGTCTGGGTGTGCGTGTCTGGGTGCACGTGTCTGGGTGCGCGTGTCTGGGTGCGCATGTCTGGGTGTGCGTGTCTGGGTGCGCGTGTCTGGGTGCGTGTGTCTGGGTGCGCGTGTCTGGGTATGCATGTCTGGGTGTGTGTCTGGGTGTGCGTGTCTGGGTGTGTGTGTCTGGGTGTGTGTCTGGGTGTGTGTCTGGGTGTGCATGTCTGGGTGCGCGTGTCTGGGTGCGCGTGTCTGGGTGTGTGTGTCTGGGTGCGTGTGTCTGGGTGCGCGTGTGTCTCGGTGCGCGTGTCTGGGTGCGCGTGTCTGGGTGCGCGTGCCTGGGTGCGTGTGTCTGGGTGCGTGTGTCTGGGTGCGTGTGTCTGGGTGTGCGTGTCTGGGTGTGTGTCTGGGTGTGTGTCTGGGTGTGCGTGTGTCTGGGTGTGCGTGTGTCTGGGTGTGCGTGTCTGGGTGCACGTGTCTGGGTGCGCGTGTCTGGGTGTGTGTGTCTGGGTGCGTGTGTCTGGGTGCGCGTGTGTCTGGGTGCGGGTGTCTGGGTGCATGTGTCTGGGTGCGTGTGTCTGGGTGCGTGTGTCTGGGTGCGCGTGTCTGGGTGTGCGTGTCTGGGTGCGCGTGTCTGGGTGTGCGTGTGTCTGGGTGCGTGTGTCTGGGTGCGTTTGTCTGGGTGCGTGTGTCTGGGTGCGCGTGTCTGAGTGCGCGTGTCTGGGTGCGCGTGTCTGGGTGCGCGTGTCTGGGTGTGTGTTTCTGGGAGCGCGTGTCTGGGTGGGCGTGTCTGGGTGTGTGTGTCTGGGTGTGTGCGTGTCTGGGTGCGTGTGTCTGGGTGCGCGTGTCTGGGTGCACGTGTCTGTGTGCGCGTGTCTGGGAGCGCGTGTCTGGGTGGGCGTGTCTGGGTGCGCGTGTCTGGGTGCGCGTGTCTGGGTGCGCGTGTCTGGGTGCGCGTGTCTGGGTGCGCGTGTCTGGGTGGGCGTGTCTGGGTGCACGTGTCTGGGTGCGTGTGTCTGGGTGCGCGTGTCTGGGTGTGCGTGTCTGGGTGCGCGTGTCTGGGTGTGTGTGTCTGGGTGTGTGCGTGTCTGGGTGCGTGTGTCTGAGTGCGCGTGTCTGGGTGTGCGTGTCTGGGTGTGTGTGTCTGGGTGTGCCTGTGTCCGGGTGTGCATGTGTCTGGGTGTGTGTCTGGGTGTGTGACTGGGTGTGCGTGTGTCTGGGTGTGCGTGTGTCTGGGTGTGCATGTCTGGGTGCGCGTGTCTGGGTGCGCGTGTCTGGGTGTGTGTGTCTGGGTGCATGTGTCTGGGTGCGCGTGTGTCTCGGTGCGCGTGTCTGGGTGCGCGTGTCTGGGTGCGCGTGCCTGGGTGCGTGTGTCTGGGTGTGTGTGTCTGGGTGCGTGTGTCTGGGTGTGCGTGTCTGGGTGTGTGTCTGGGTGTGTGTCTGGGTGTGTGTGTGTCTGAGTGTGTGTGTGTCTGGGTGTGCGTGTCTGGGTGCGCGTGTCTGGGTGCGCGTGTCTGGGTGTGTGTGTCTGGGAGCGCGTGTCTGGGTGGGCGTGTCTGGGTGTGTGTGTCTGGGTGTGTGCGTGTCTGGGTGCGTGTGTCTGGGTGCGCGTGTCTGGGTGCGCGTGTCTGTGTGCGCGTGTCTGGGAGCGCGTGTCTGGGTGGGCGTGTCTGGGTGCGCGTGTCTGGGTGCGCGTGTCTGGGTGTGTGTCTGGGTGTGCGTGTCTGGGTGTGTGTGTCTGGGTGTGTGTCTGGGTGTGTGTCTGGGTGTGCGTGTCTGGGTGTGCGTGTGTCTGGGTGTGCATGTGTCTGGGTGTGTGTCTGGGTGTGTGTCTGGGTGTGCGTGTGTCTGGGTGTGCGTGTGTCTGGGTGTGCATGTCTGGGTGCGTGTGTCTGGGTGCGCGTGTCTGGGTGTGTGTGTCTGGGTGCGTGTGTCTGGGTGCGCGTGTGTCTGGGTGCGCGTGTCTGGGCGCGCGTGTCTGGGTGCGCGTGCCTGGGTGCGTGTGTCTGGGTGCGTGTGTCTGGGTGCGTGTGTCTGGGTGTGCGTGTCTGGGTGTGTGTCTGGGTGTGTGTCTGGGTGTGCGTGTGTCTGGGTGTGCGTGTCTGGGTGCGTGTGTCTGGGTGCGTGTGTCTGTGTGCGCGTGTGTCTGGGTGCGGGTGTCTGGGTGCATGTGTCTGGGTGCGTGTGTCTGGGTGCGTGTGTCTGGGTGCGCGTGTCTGGGTGTGCGTGTCTGGGTGCACGTGTCTGGGTGCGCGTGTCTGGGTGCGTGTGTCTGGGTGCGTGTGTCTGTGTGCGCGTGTGTCTGGGTGCGGGTGTCTGGGTGCATGTGTCTGGGTGCGTGTGTCTGGGTGCGTGTGTCTGGGTGCGCGTGTCTGGGTGTGCGTGTCTGGGTGCGCGTGTCTGGGTGTGCGTGTGTCTGGGTGCGTGTGTCTGGGTGCGTTTGTCTGGGTGCGCGTGTCTGGGTGCGCGTGTCTGGGTGTGTGTTTCTGGGAGCGCGTGTCTGGGTGGGCGTGTCTGGGTGTGTGTGTCTGGGTGTGTGCGTGTCTGGGTGCGTGTGTCTGGGTGCGCGTGTCTGGGTGCGCGTGTCTGTGTGCGCGTGTCTGGGAGCGCGTGTCTGGGTGGGCGTGTCTGGGTGCGCGTGTCTGGGTGCGCGTGTCTGGGTGCGCGTGTCTGGGTGCGCGTGTCTGGGTGCGCGTGTCTGGGTGGGCGTGTCTGGGTGCACGTGTCTGGGTGCGTGTGTCTGGGTGCGCGTGTCTGGGTGTGCATGTCTGGGTGCGCGTGTCTGGGTGTGTGTGTCTGGGTGTGTGCGTGTCTGGGTGCGTGTGTCTGAGTGCGCGTGTCTGGGTGTGCGTGTCTGGGTGTGTGTGTCTGGGTGTGCCTGTGTCCGGGTGTGCATGTGTCTGGGTGTGTGTCTGGGTGTGTGACTGGGTGTGCGTGTGTCTGGGTGTGCGTGTGTCTGGGTGTGCATGTCTGGGTGCGCGTGTCTGGGTGCGCGTGTCTGGGTGTGTGTGTCTGGGTGCGTGTGTCTGGGTGCGAGTGTGTCTCGGTGCGCGTGTCTGGGTGCGCGTGCCTGGGTGCGTGTGTCTGGGTGCGTGTGTCTGGGTGCGTGTGTCTGGGTGTGCGTGTCTGGGTGTGTGTCTGGGTGTGTGTCTGGGTGTGCGTGTGTCTGAGTGTGTGTGTGTCTGGGTGTGCGTGTCTGGGTGCACGTGTCTGGGTGCGCGTGTCTGGGTGTGTGTGTCTGGGTGCGTGTGTCTGGGTGCGCGTGTGTCTGGGTGCGGGTGTCTGGGTGCGTGTGTCTGGGTGTGTGTGTCTGGGTGCGTGTGTCTGGGTGCGCGTGTCTGGGTGTGCGTGTCTGGGTGCGCGTGTCTGGGTGTGCGTGTGTCTGGGTGCGTGTGTCTGGGTGCGTGTGTCTGGGTGCGTGTGTCTGGGTGCGCGTGTCTGGGTGCGCGTGTCTGGGTGCGCGTGTCTGGGTGCGCGTGTCTGGGTGTGTGTGTCTGGGAGCGCGTGTCTGGGTGGGCGTGTCTGGGTGTGTGTGTCTGGGTGTGTGCGTGTCTGGGTGCGTGTGTCTGGGTGCGCGTGTCTGGGTGCGCGTGTCTGTGTGCGCGTGTCTGGGAGCGCGTGTCTGGGTGTGCGTGTCTGGGTGTGTGTGTCTGGGTGTGCGTGTGTCTGGGTGCGTGTGTCTGGGTGCGTGTGTCTGGGTGTGCGTGTCTGGGTGTGTGTGTCTGGGTGTGCATGTGTCTGGGTGCGTGTGTCTGGGTGCGCGTGTCTGGGTGTGCGTGTCTGGGTGCGTGTGTCTGGGTGTGCGTGTGTCTGGGTGTGTGTGTCTGTGTGCGCGTGTCTGGGTGTGCGTGTCTGGGTGTGTGTGTCTGGGTGTGCGTGTGTCTGGGTGTGCGTGTGTCTGGGTGCGTGTGTCTGGGTGCGCGTGACTGGGTGTGCGTGTCTGGGTGTATGTGTGTCTGGGTGTGCGTGTGTCTGGGTGCGTGTGTCTGGGTGCGCGTGTCTGGGTGTGCGTGTCTGGGTGTATGTGTCTGGGTGTGTGCGTGTCTGGGTGTGCGTGTCGCGGATGCTTCAATACAGGCTCGTGCTGCCCTCTGGTGATTTATTGATTGCTTCCTGCCATCTCTGTTAAATGAAGTCAGCAGGCGTTCCCCGGTTGACCCGGTTGACCCCTGCAGAATGTGCTGTGACGATATCTTGCAGACTTTTAACTGTTGATGAGAAAATGTGTTGAAATGCTTGTGTTTTTAATAATGTGGTTTGTTATATCTTAGACTGTGAGCAAGTGCTGCCACAGGCAGTAAATCAGATGAATGTGACTGGGTGTGTCACACAGCACTGCATGAGGCTGAGGGCAAACCAAGCGCAGCGAGGCACAGAATGGAGCCGGGGCTTCAGACGCCGACAGGGCTCAGTTTTATTAAACAACTGAAAAAAAATTGGCGTTTAAAAGGCCCAAATTTAACCAAACTGAACACTGAAGGTAGAGGAAACACTAAACACTGCGGCCTCAACACATACACTGTATCTACCCCGTGCTGTACCTGCCCTGGGAGTGTTTGATGGGAGAGTGTAGAGGGAGCTTTACTCTGTATCTAACCCGTGCTATACCTGCCCTGGGAGTGTTTGATGGGACAGTGTAGATACATAGATACATAGATACATAGAAGATAGGAGCAGGAGTAGGCCATCCGGCCCTTCGAGCCTGCTCCGCCATTTAATGAGATCATGGCTGATCCTCCAATTCAGTATCCCGTCCCCGCCTTCTCTCCGTAACCCTTAACCCCTTTTGCCTGTAGAAATATATCTAATTCCCTCTTAAATATATTTAATGAGCTGGCGTACACTGCCCTCTGTGGCAATGAGTTCCACAGGTTCACCACCCTCTGAGTGAAGAAATTCCCCCTCATTTCTGTCCTAAATGGTTTAGCCCTTATCCTTAAATTATGTCCTCTAGTTCTGTTCTCACCCGCCAAGGGAAACATTCCTTCTGCATCTAGTCTGTCTAGACCTGTCAGAATTTTATACACTTCTATGAGGTCCCCTCTCAATCTTCTAAACTCCAGTGTGTACATCCCTAAACTACATAGTCTCTCCTCATAGGTCAATCCCGCCATTCCTGGTATCAGCCTGGTGAATCGCCGCTGCACCCACTCCATGGCAAGAACATCTTTCCTCAGATGAGGCGACCAAAACTGTACACAGTACTCGAGGTGTGGTCTCACCAGTGCCCTGTACAGCTGTAGAGGGAGCTTTATTCTGTATCTACCCCGTGCTGTACCTGCCCTGGGAGTGTTTGATGGGACAGTGTAGAGGGAGCTTTACTCTGTATCTAACCCCGAGCTGTACCTGCCCTGGGAGTGTTTGATGGGAGAGTGTAGAGGGAGCTTTACTCTGTATCTAACCCGTGCTGTACCTGCCCTGGGAGTGTTTGATGGGACAGTGTAGAGGGAGCTTTATTCTGTATCTACCCCGTGCTGTACCTGCCCTGGGAGTGTTTGATGGGACAGTGTAGAGGGAGCTTTACTCTGTATCTAACCCCGTGCTGTACCTGCCCTGGGAGTGTTTGATGGGACAGTGTAGAGGGAGCTTTACTCTGTATCTACCCCGTGCTGTACCTGCCCTGGGAGTGTTTGATGGGACAGTGTAGAGGGAGCTTTACTCTGTATCTAACCCGTGCTGTACCTGCCCTGGGAGTGTTTGATGAGACAGCGTAGAGGGAGCTTTACTCTGTATCTACCCCGTGCTGTACCTGCCCTGGGAGTGTTTGATGGGACAGTGTAGAGGGTGCTTTACTCTGTATCTACTCCGTGCTGTAACTGCCCTGGGAGTGTTTGATGGGACGGTGTAGAGGGAGCTTTATTCTGTATCTACCCCGTGCTGTACCTGGCCTGGGAGTGTTTGATGAGACAGTGTAGAGGGAGCTTTACTCTGTATCTAACCCCGTGCTGTACCTGCCCCGGGAGTGTTTGATGGGACAGTGTAGAGGGAGCTTTGCTCTGTATCTACCCCGTGCTGTACCTGCCCTGGGAGTGTTTGATGGGACAGTGTAAAAGGAGCTTTGCTCTGTATCTACCCCGTGCTGTACCTGCCCTGGGAGTGTTTGATGGGACAGTGTAGAAGGAGCTTTACTCTGTATCTAACCCGTGCTGTACTGCCCTGGGAGTGTTTGATGGGACAGTGTAGAGGGAGCTTTACTCTGTATCTACCCCGTGCTGTACCTAGCCTGGGAGTGTTTGATGGGACAGTGCAGAGGGAGCTTTACTCTGTATCTAACCCGTGCTGTACCTGCCCTGGGAGTGTTTGATGGGACAGTGTAGAGGGAGCTTTACTCTGTATCTAACCCATGCTGTACCTGCCCTGGGAGTGTTTGATGGGGACAATGCAGAGGGAGCTTTACTCTGTATCTAACCCGTGCTGTACCTGCCCTGGGAGTGTTTGATGGGACAGTGCAGAGGGAGCTTTACTCTGTATCTAACCCGTGCTGTACCTGCCCTGGGAGTGTTTGATGGGGACAATGTAGAGGGAGCTTTACTCTGTATCTAACCCGTGCTGTACCTGCCCAGGGAGTATTTGATGGGACAGTGCAGAGGGAGCTTTACTCTGTATCTAACCCGTGCTGTACCTGCCCTGGGAGTGTTTGATGGGACAGCGTAGAGGGAGCTTTACTCTGTATCTACCCCGTGCTGTACCTGCCCTGGGAGTGTTTGATGAGACAGCGTAGAGGGAGCTTTACTCTGTATCTACACCGTGCTGTACCTGCCCTGGGAGTGTTTGATGGGACAGTGTAGAGGGAGCTTTGCTCTGTATCTACCCCGTGCTGTACCTGCCCTGGGAGTGTTTGATGGGACAGTGTAGAGGGAGCTTTACTCTGTATCTAACCCCGTGCTGCACCTGCCCTGGGAGTGTTTGATGGGACAGTGTAGAGGGAGCTTTACTCTGTATCTAACCCGTGCTGTCCCTGCCCTGGGTGTGCGTGTCTGGGTGCGCGTGTCTGGGTGTGCGTGTCTGGGTGCGCGTGTCTGGGTGTGCGTGTCTGGGTGTGCGTGTCTGGGTGCGTGTGTCTGGGTGCGCGTGTCTGGGTGTGCGTGTCTGGGTGTGTGTCTGGGTGTGCGTGTCTGGGTGTGTGTGTCTGGGTGTGTGTCTGGGTGTGCGTGTCTGGGTGTGCGTGTGTCTGGGTGTGCATGTGTCTGGGTGTGTGTTTGGGTGTGTGTCTGGGTCTGCGTGTGTCTGGGTGTGCGTGTGTCTGGGTGTGCGTGTCTGGGTGCGCGTGTCTGGGTGCGCGTGTCTGGGTGCGTGGGTCTGGGTGCGTGTGTCTCGGTGCGTGTGTGTCTGGGTGCGCGTGTCTGGGTGCGCATTTCTGGGTGCGTGTGTCTGGGTGCGTGTGTCTGGGTGCGTGTATCTGGGTGTGCGTGTCTGGCTGTGTGTCTGGTTGTGTGTCTGGGTGTGCGTGTGTCTGGGTGTGCGTGTGTCTGGGTGTGCGTGTCTGGGTGCGCCTGTCTGGGTGCGCGTGTCTGGGTGTGCGTGTCTGGGTGTGCGTGTCTGGGTGCGCGTGTCTGGGTGCGTGTGTCTGGGTGCGCGTGTCTGGGTGTGCATGTCTGGGTGTGTGTCTGGGTGTGCGTGTCTGGGTGTGTGTGTCTGGGTGTGTGTCTGGGTGAGTGTCTGGGTGTGCGTGTCTGGGTGTGCGTGTGTCTGGGTGTGCATGTGTCTGGGTGTGTGTCTGTGTGTGTGTCTGGGTGTGCGTGTGTCTGGGTGTGCGTGTGTCATGGTGTGCATGTCTGGGTGCGCGTGTCTGGGTGCGCGTGTCTGGGTGTGTGTGTCTGGGTACGTGTGTCTGGGTGCGCGTGTGTCTCGGTGCGCGTGTCTGGGTGCGCGTGTCTGGGTGCGCGTGTCTGGGTGCGTGTGTCTGGGTGCGTGTGTCTGGGTGCGTGTGTCTGATGTGCGTGTCTGGGTGTGTGTCTGGGTGTGTGTCTGGGTCTGCGTGTGTCTGGGTGTGCGTGTGTCTGGGTGTGCGTGTCTGGGTGCGTGTGTCTGGGTGCGCGTGTCTGGGTGCGTGTGTCTGGGTGCGTGTGTCTGGGTGCGCGTGTGTCTGGGTGCGCGTGTCTGGGTGCGCGTGTCTGGGTGTGCATGTCTGGGTGTGTGTCTGGGTGTGCGTGTCTGGGTGTGTGTGTCTGGGTGTGTGTCTGGGTGTGCGTGTCTGGGTGTGCATGTGTCTGGGTGTGCATGTGTCTGGGTGTGTGTCTGGGTGTGTGTCTGGGTGTGCGTGTGTCTGGGTGTGCGTGTGTCTGGGTGTGCATGTCTGGGTGCGCGTGTCTGGGTGCGCGTGTCTGGGTGTGTGTGTCTGGGTGCGTGTGTCTGGATGCGCGTGTGTCTGGGTGCGCGTGTCTGGGTGCGCGTGTCTGGGTGCGCGTGTCTGGGTGCGTGTGTCTGGGTGCGTGTGTCTGGGTGCGTGTGTCTGGGTGCGCGTGTCTGGGTGTGCGTGTCTGGGTGCGCGTGTCTGGGTGTGTGTGTCTGGGTGTGCGTGTCTGGGTGCGCGTGTCTGGGTGTGCGTGTCTGGGTGCACGTGTCTGGGTGTGCGTGTCTGGGTGTGCGTGTCTGGGTGCGTGTGTCTGGGTGCGCGTGTCTGGGTGTGCGTGTCTGGGTGTGTGTCTGGGTGTGCGTGTCTGGGTGTGTGTGTCTGGGTGTGTGTCTGGGTGTGCGTGTCTGTGTGTGCGTGTGTCTGGGTGTGCATGTGTCTGGGTGTGTGTCTGGGTGTGTGTCTGGGTCTGCGTGTGTCTGGGTGTGCGTGTGTCTGGGTGTGCGTGTCTGGGTGCGTGTGTCTGGGTGCGCGTGTCTGGGTGCGTGTGTCTGGGTGCGTGTGTCTGGGTGCGCGTGTGTCTGGGTGCGCGTGTCTGGGTGCGCGTGTCTGGGTGTGCATGTCTGGGTGTGTGTCTGGGTGTGCGTGTCTGGGTGTGTGTGTCTGGGTGTGTGTCTGGGTGTGTGTCTGGGTGTGCGTGTCTGGGTGTGCGTGTGTCTGGGTGTGCATGTGTCTGGGTGTGTGTCTGGGTGTGTGTCTGGGTGTGCGTGTGTCTGGGTGTGCGTTTGTCTGGGTGTGCATGTCTGGGTGCGCGTGTCTGGGTGCGCGTGTCTGGGTGTGTGCGTGTCTGGGTGCGTGTGTCTGGGTGCGCGTGTCTGGGTGTGCGTGTCTGGGTGTGTGTGTCTGGGTGTGCGTGTGTCTGGGTGCGTGTGTCTGGGTGCGCGTGTCTGGGTGTGCGTGTCTGGGTGTGTGTGTCTGGGTGTGCATGTGTCTGGGTGCGTGTGTCTGGGTGCGCGTGTCTGGGTGTGCGTGTCTGGGTGTGTGTCTGGGTGTGCGTGTCTGGGTGTGCGTGTGTCTGGGTGTGCATGTGTCTGGGTGTGTGTCTGGGTGTGTGTCTGGGTCTGCGTGTGTCTGGGTGTGCGTGTGTCTGGGTGTGCGTGTCTGGGTGCGCGTGTCTGGGTGCGCGTGTCTGGGTGCGTGTGTCTGGGTGCGTGTGTCTGGGTGCGCGTGTGTCTGGGTGCGCGTGTCTGGGTGCGCGTTTCTGGGTGCGTGTGTCTGGGTGCGTGTGTCTGGGTGCGTGTATCTGGGTGTGCGTGTCTGGGTGTGTGTCTGGTTGTGTGTCTGGGTGTGCGTGTGTCTGGGTGTGCGTGTGTCTGGGTGTGCGTGTCTGGGTGCGCGTGTCTGGGTGCGCGTGTCTGGGTGTGCGTGTCTGGGTGTGCGTGTCTGGGTGCGCGTTTCTGGGTGCGTGTGTCTGGGTGCGCGTGTCTGGGTGTGCATGTCTGGGTGTGTGTCTGGGTGTGCGTGTCTGGGCGTGTGTGTCTGGGTGTGTGTCTGGGTGTGTGTCTGGGTGTGCGTGTCTGGGTGTGCGTGTGTCTGGGTGTGCATGTGTCTGGGTGTGTGTCTGTGTGTGTGTCTGGGTGTGCGTGTGTCTGGGTGTGCGTGTGTCATGGTGTGCATGTCTGGGTGCGCGTGTCTGGGTGCGCGTGTCTGGGTGTGTGTGTCTGGGTACGTGTGTCTGGGTGCGCGTGTGTCTCGGTGCGCGTGTCTGGGTGCGCGTGTCTGGGTGTGCGCGTGTCTGGGTGCGTGTGTCTGGGTGCGTGTGTCTGGGTGCGTGTGTCTGGGTGTGCGTGTCTGGGTGTGTGTCTGGGTGTGTGTCTGGGTCTGCGTGTGTCTGGGTGTGCGTGTGTCTGGGTGTGCGTGTCTGGGTGCGCGTGTCTGGGTGCGCGTGTCTGGGTGCGTGTGTCTGGGTGCGTGTGTCTGGGTGCGCGTGTGTCTGGGTGCGCGTGTCTGGGTGCGCGTGTCTGGGTGTGCATGTCTGGGTGTGTGTCTGGGTGTGCGTGTCTGGGTGTGTGTGTCTGGGTGTGTGTCTGGGTGTGTGTCTGGGTGTGCGTGTCTGGGTGTGCGTGTGTCTGGGTGTGCATGTGTCTGGGTGTGCATGTGTCTGGGTGTGTGTCTGGGTGTGCGTGTCTGGGTGTGTGTGTCTGGGTGTGTGTCTGGGTGTGCGTGTCTGGGTGTGCGTGTGTCTGGGTGTGCATGTGTCTGGGTGTGTGTCTGGGTGTGTGTCTGGGTGTGCGTGTCTGGGTGTGTGTGTCTGGGTGTGTGTCTGGGTGTGCGTGTCTGGGTGTGCGTGTGTCTGGGTGTGCATGTGTCTGGGTGTGTGTCTGGGTGTGTGTCTGGGTCTGCGTGTGTCTGGGTGTGCGTGTGTCTGGGTGTGCGTGTCTGGGTGCGTGTGTCTGGGTGCGCGTGTCTGGGTACGCGTGTCTGGGTGCGTGTGTCTGGGTGCGTGTGTCTGGGTGCGCGTGTGTCTGGGTGCGCGTGTCTGGGTGCGTGTGTCTGGGTGCGCGTGTCTGGGTGTGCGTGTCTGGGTGTGTGTGTCTGGGTGTGCGTGTGTCTGGGTGCGTGTGTCTGGGTGCGCGTGTCTGGGTGTGCGTGTCTGGGTGTGTGTGTCTGGGTGTGCATGTGTCTGGGTGCGTGTGTCTGGGTGCGCGTGTCTGGGTGTGCGTGTCTGGGTGTGTGTCTGGGTGTGCGTGTCTGGGTGTGCGTGTGTCTGGGTGTGCATGTGTCTGGGTGTGTGTCTGGGTGTGTGTCTGGGTCTGCGTGTGTCTGGGTGTGCGTGTGTCTGGGTGTGCGTGTCTGGGTGCGCGTGTCTGGGTGCGCGTGTCTGGGTGCGTGTGTCTGGGTGCGTGTGTCTGGGTGCGCGTGTGTCTGGGTGCGCGTGTCTGGGTGCGCGTTTCTGGGTGCGTGTGTCTGGGTGCGTGTGTCTGGGTGCGTGTATCTGGGTGTGCGTGTCTGGGTGTGTGTCTGGTTGTGTGTCTGGGTGTGCGTGTGTCTGGGTGTGCGTGTGTCTGGGTGTGCGTGTCTGGGTGCGCGTGTCTGGGTGCGCGTGTCTGGGTGTGCGTGTCTGGGTGTGCGTGTCTGGGTGCGCGTGTCTGGGTGCGTGTGTCTGGGTGCGCGTGTCTGGGTGTGCATGTCTGGGTGTGTGTCTGGGTGTGCGTGTCTGGGCGTATGTGTCTGGGTGTGTGTCTGGGTGTGTGTCTGGGTGTGCGTGTTTGGGTGTGCGTGTGTCTGGGTGTGCATGTGTCTGGGTGTGTGTCTGTGTGTGTGTCTGGGTGTGCGTGTGTCTGGGTGTGCGTGTGTCATGGTGTGCATGTCTGGGTGCGCGTGTCTGGGTGCGCGTGTCTGGGTGTGTGTGTCTGGGTACGTGTGTCTGGGTGCGCGTGTGTCTCGGTGCGCATGTCTGGGTGCGCGTGTCTGGGTGTGCACGTGTCTGGGTGCGTGTGTCTGGGTGCGTGTGTCTGGGTGCGTGTGTCTGGGTGTGCGTGTCTGGGTGTGTGTCTGGGTGTCTGTCTGGGTCTGCGTGTGTCTGGGTGTGCGTGTGTCTGGGTGTGCGTGTCTGGGTGCGCGTGTCTGGGTGCGCGTGTCTGGGTGCGTGTGTCTGGGTGCGTGTGTCTGGGTGCGCGTGTGTCTGGGTGCGTGTGTCTGGGTGCGCGTGTCTGGGTGTGCATGTCTGGGTGTGTGTCTGGGTGTGCGTGTCTGGGTGTGTGTGTCTGGGTGTGTGTCTGGGTGTGTGTCTGGGTGTGCGTGTCTGGGTGTGCGTGTGTCTGGGTGTGCATGTGTCTGGGTGTGTGTCTGGGTGTGTGTCTGGGTGTGCGTGTCTGGGTGTGTGTGTCTGGGTGTGTGTCTGGGTGTGCGTGTCTGGGTGTGCGTGTGTCTGGGTGTGCATGTGTCTGGGTGTGTGTCTGGGTGTGTGTCTGGGTGTGCGTGTCTGGGTGTGTGTGTCTGGGTGTGTGTCTGGGTGTGCGTGTCTGGGTGTGCGTGTGTCTGGGTGTGCATGTGTCTGGGTGTGTGTCTGGGTGTGTGTCTGGGTCTGCGTGTGTCTGGGTGTGCGTGTGTCTGGGTGTGCGTGTCTGGTTGCGTGTGTCTGGGTGCGCGTGTCTGGGTGCGTGTGTCTGGGTGCGTGTGTCTGGGTGCGCGTGTGTCTGGGTGCGCGTGTCTGGGTGCGCGTGTCTGGGTGTGCATGTCTGGGTGTGTGTCTGGGTGTGCGTGTCTGGGTGTGTGTGTCTGGGTGTGTGTCTGGGTGTGTGTCTGGGTGTGCGTGTCTGGGTGTGCGTGTGTCTGGGTGTGCATGTGTCTGGGTGTGTGTCTGGGTGTGTGTCTGGGTGTGCGTGTGTCTGGGTGTGCGTTTGTCTGGGTGTGCATGTCTGGGTGCGCGTGTCTGGGTGCGCGTGTCTGGGTGTGCGTGTCTGGGTGTGTGTCTGGGTGTGCGTGTCTGGGTGTGCGTGTGTCTGGGTGTGCATGTGTCTGGGTGTGTGTCTGGGTGTGTGTCTGGGTCTGCGTGTGTCTGGGTGTGCGTGTGTCTGGGTGTGCGTGTCTGGGTGCGCGTGTCTGGTTGCGCGTGTCTGGGTGCGTGTGTCTGGGTGCGTGTGTCTGGGTGCGCGTGTGTCTGGGTGCGCGTCTCTGGGTGCGCGTTTCTGGGTGCGTGTGTCTGGGTGCGTGTGTCTGGGTGCGTGTATCTGGGTGTGCGTGTCTGGGTGTGTGTCTGGTTGTGTGTCTGGGTGTGCGTGTGTCTGGGTGTGCGTGTGTCTGGGTGTGCGTGTCTGGGTGCGCGTGTCTGGGTGCGAGTGTCTGGGTGTGCGTGTCTGGGTGTGCGTGTCTGGGTGCGCGTTTCTGGGTGCGTGTGTCTGGGTGCGCGTGTCTGGGTGTGCATGTCTGGGTGTGTGTCTGGGTGTGCGTGTCTGGGCGTGTGTGTCTGGGTGTGTGTCTGGGTGTGTGTCTGGGTGTGCGTGTCTGGGTGTGCGTGTGTCTGGGTGTGCATGTGTCTGGGTGTGTGTCTGGGTGTGTGTCTGGGTCTGCGTGTGTCTGGGTGTGCGTGTGTCTGGGTGTGCGTGTCTGGTTGCGTGTGTCTGGGTGCGCGTGTCTGGGTGCGTGTGTCTGGGTGCGTGTGTCTGGGTGCGCGTGTGTCTGGGTGCGCGTGTCTGGGTGCGCGTGTCTGGGTGTGCATGTCTGGGTGTGTGTCTGGGTGTGCGTGTCTGGGTGTGTGTGTCTGGGTGTGTGTCTGGGTGTGTGTCTGGGTGTGCGTGTCTGGGTGTGCGTGTGTCTGGGTGTGCATGTGTCTGGGTGTGTGTCTGGGTGTGTGTCTGGGTGTGCGTGTGTCTGGGTGTGCGTTTGTCTGGGTGTGCATGTCTGGGTGCGCGTGTCTGGGTGCGCGTGTCTGGGTGTGCGTGTCTGGGTGTGTGTCTGGGTGTGCGTGTCTGGGTGTGCGTGTGTCTGGGTGTGCATGTGTCTGGGTGTGTGTCTGGGTGTGTGTCTGGGTCTGCGTGTGTCTGGGTGTGTGTGTGTCTGGGTGTGCGTGTCTGGGTGCGCGTGTCTGGGTGCGCGTGTCTGGGTGCGTGTGTCTGGGTGCGTGTGTCTGGGTGCGCGTGTGTCTGGGTGCGCGTGTCTGGGTGCGCGTTTCTGGGTGCGTGTGTCTGGGTGCGTGTGTCTGGGTGCGTGTATCTGGGTGTGCGTGTCTGGGTGTGTGTCTGGTTGTGTGTCTGGGTGTGCGTGTGTCTGGGTGTGCATGTGTCTGGGTGTGTGTCTGTGTGTTTGTCTGGGTGTGCGTGTGTCTGGGTGTGCGTGTGTCATGGTGTGCATGTCTGGGTGCGCGTGTCTGGGTGCGCGTGTCTGGGTGTGTGTGTCTGGGTACGTGTGTCTGGGTGCGCGTGTGTCTCGGTGCGCGTGTCTGGGTGCGCGTGTCTGGGTGTGCGCGTGTCTGGGTGCGTGTGTCTGGGTGCGTGTGTCTGGGTGCGTGTGTCTGGGTGTGCGTGTCTGGGTGTGTGTCTGGGTGTGTGTCTAGGTCTGCGTGTGTCTGGGTGTGCGTGTGTCTGGGTGTGCGTGTCTGGGTGCGCGTGTCTGGGTGCGCGTGTCTGGGTGCGTGTGTCTGGGTGCGTGTGTCTGGGTGCGCGTGTGTCTGGGTGCGCGTGTCTGGGTGCGCGTGTCTGGGTGTGCATGTCTGGGTGTGTGTCTGGGTGTGCGTGTCTGGGTGTGTGTGTCTGGGTGTGTGTCTGGGTGTGTGTCTGGGTGTGCGTGTCTGGGTGTGCGTGTGTCTGGGTGTGCATGTGTCTGGGTGTGTGTCTGGGTGTGTGTCTGGGTGTGCGTGTCTGGGTGTGTGTGTCTGGGTGTGTGTCTGGGAGTGCGTGTCTGGGTGTGCGTGTGTCTGGGTGTGCATGTGTCTGGGTGTGTGTCTGGGTGTGTGTCTGGGTGTGCGTGTCTGGGTGTGTGTGTCTGGGTGTGTGTCTGGGTGTGCGTGTCTGGGTGTGCGTGTGTCTGGGTGTGCATGTGTCTGGGTGTGTGTCTGGGTGTGTGTCTGGGTCTGCGTGTGTCTGGGTGTGCGTGTGTCTGGGTGTGCGTGTCTGGGTGCGTGTGTCTGGGTGCGCGTGTCTGGGTGCGCGTGTCTGGTTGCGTGTGTCTGGGTGCGTGTGTCTGGGTGCGCGTGTGTCTGGGTGCGCGTGTCTGGGTGCGTGTGTCTGGGTGCGCGTGTCTGGGTGTGCGTGTCTGGGTGTGTGTGTCTGGGTGTGCGTGTGTCTGGGTGCGTGTGTCTGGGTGCGCGTGTCTGGGTGTGCGTGTCTGGGTGTGTGTGTCTGGGTGTGCATGTGTCTGGGTGCATGTGTCTGGGTGCGCGTGTCTGGGTGTGCGTGTCTGGGTGTGTGTCTGGGTGTGCGTGTCTGGGTGTGCGTGTGTCTGGGTGTGCATGTGTCTGGGTGTGTGTCTGGGTGTGTGTCTGGGTCTGCGTGTGTCTGGGTGTGCATGTGTCTGGGTGTGCGTGTCTGGGTGCGCGTGTCTGGGTGCGCGTGTCTGGGTGCGTGTGTCTGGGTGCGTGTGTCTGGGTGCGCGTGTGTCTGGGTGCGCGTGTCTGGGTGCGCGTTTCTGGGTGCGTGTGTCTGGGTGCGTGTGTCTGGGTGCGTGTATCTGGGTGTGCATGTCTGGGTGTGTGTCTGGTTGTGTGTCTGGGTGTGCGTGTGTCTGGGTGTGCGTGTGTCTGGGTGTGCGTGTCTGGGTGCGCGTGTCTGGGTGCGCGTGTCTGGGTGTGCGTGTCTGGGTGTGCGTGTCTGGGTGCGCGTGTCTGGGTGCGTGTGTCTGGGTGCGCGTGTCTGGGTGTGCGTGTCTGGGTGTGTGTCTGGGTGTGCGTGTCTGGGTGCGTGTGTCTGGGTGCGTGTATCTGGGTGTGCGTGTCTGGGTGTGCGTGTCTGGGTGTGCGTGTGTCTGGGTGTGCATGTGTCTGGGTGTGCGTGTGTCATGGTGTGCATGTCTGGGTGCGCGTGTCTGGGTGCGCGTGTCTGGGTGTGTGTGTCTGGGTACGTGTGTCTGGGTGCGCGTGTGTCTCGGTGCGCATGTCTGGGTGCGCGTGTCTGGGTGTGCACGTGTCTGGGTGCGTGTGTCTGGGTGCGTGTGTCTGGGTGCGTGTGTCTGGGTGTGCGTGTCTGGGTGTGTGTCTGGGTGTGTGTCTGGGTCTGCGTGTGTCTGGGTGTGCGTGTGTCTGGGTGTGCGTGTCTGGGTGCGCGTGTCTGGGTGCGCGTGTCTGGGTGCGTGTGTCTGGGTGCGTATGTCTGGGTGCGCGTGTCTGGTGCGCGTGTCTGGGTGTGTGCGTGTCTGGGTGCGTGTGTCTGGGTGCGCATGTCTGGGTGTGCGTGTCTGGGTGTGTGTGTCTGGGTGTGCGTGTGTCTGGGTGCGTGTGTCTGGGTGCGCGTGTCTGGGTGTGCGTGTCTGGGTGTGTGTGTCTGGGTGTGCATGTGTCTGGGTGCGTGTGTCTGGGTGCGCGTGTCTGGGTGTGCGTGTCTGGGTGTGTGTCTGGGTGTGCGTGTCTGGGTGTGCGTGTGTCTGGGTGTGCATGTGTCTGGGTGTGTGTCTGGGTGTGTGTCTGGGTGTGCGTGTCTGGGTGTGTGTGTCTGGGTGTGTGTCTGGGTGTGCGTGTCTGGGTGTGCGTGTGTCTGGGTGTGCATGTGTCTGGGTGCGCGTGTCTGGGTGCGCGTGTCTGGGTGCGTGTGTCTGGGTGCGTGTGTCTGGGTGCGCGTGTGTCTGGGTGCGCGTGTCTGGGTGCGCGTGTCTGGGTGTGCATGTCTGGGTGTGTGTCTGGGTGTGCGTGTCTGGGTGTGTGTGTCTGGGTGTGTGTCTGGGTGTGTGTCTGGGTGTGCGTGTCTGGGTGTGCGTGTGTCTGGGTGTGCATGTGTCTGGGTGTTTGTCTGGGTGTGTGTCTGGGTGTGCGTGTCTGGGTGTGTGTGTCTGGGTGTGTGTCTGGGTGTGCGTGTCTGGGTGTGCGTGTGTCTGGGTGTGCATGTGTCTGGGTGTGTGTCTGGGTGTGTGTCTGGGTGTGCGTGTCTGGGTGTGTGTGTCTGGGT
>JASTWF010000287.1:0-472500 GCA_030390025.1 Squalus acanthias | reverse complement strand
CTGGGTGTGCATATCTGGGTGTGTGTCTGGGTGTGCGTGTCTGGGCGTGTGTGTCTGGGTGTGTGTCTGGGTGTGTGTCTGGGTGTGCGTGTCTGGGTGTGCGTGTGTCTGGGTGTGCATGTGTCTGGGTGTGTGTCTGTGTGTGTGTCTGGGTGTGCGTGTGTCTGGGTGTGCGTGTGTCATGGTGTGCATGTCTGGGTGCGCGTGTCTGGGTGCGCGTGTCTGGGTGTGTGTGTCTGGGTACGTGTGTCTGGGTGCGCGTGTGTCTCGGTGCGCGTGTCTGGGTGCGCGTGTCTGGGTGCGCGTGTCTGGGTGCGCGTGTCTGGGTGCGTGTGTCTGGGTGCGTGTGTCTTGGTGCATGTGTCTGGGTGTGCGTGTCTGGGTGTGTGTCTGGGTGTGTGTCTGGGTCTGCGTGTGTCTGGGTGTGCGTGTGTCTGGGTGTGCGTGTCTGGGTGCGTGTGTCTGGGTGCGCGTGTCTGGGTGCGTGTGTCTGGGTGCGTGTGTCTGGGTGCGCGTGTGTCTGGGTGCGCGTGTCTGGGTGCGCGTGTCTGGGTGTGCATGTCTGGGTGTGTGTCTGGGTGTGCGTGTCTGGGTGTGTGTGTCTGGGTGTGTGTCTGGGTGTGTGTCTGGGTGTGCGTGTCTGGGTGTGCGTGTGTCTGGGTGTGCATGTGTCTGGGTGTGTGTCTGGGTGTGTGTCTGGGTCTGCGTGTGTCTGGGTGCGCGTGTCTGGGTGTGTGTGTCTGGGTGCGTGTGTCTGGGTGCGCGTGTGTCTCGGTGCGCGTGTCTGGGTGCGCGTGTCTGGGTGCGCGTGTCTGGGTGCGTGTGTCTGGGTGCGTGTGTCTGGGTGCGTGTGTCTGGGTGTGCGTGTCTGGGTGTGTGTCTGGGTGTGTGTCTGGGTGTGCGTGTGTCTGGGTGTGCGTGTGTCTGTGTGTGCATGTCTAGGTGCACGTGTCTGGGTGCGCGTGTCTGGGTGTGCGTGTCTTGGTGCGCGTGTCTGGGTGTGTGTGTCTGGGTGTGCGTGTCTGGGTGCGCGTGTCTGGGTGTGCGTGTCTGGGTGCACGTGTCTGGGTGTGCGTGTCTGGGTGTGCGTGTCTGGGTGCGTGTGTCTGGGTGCGCGTGTCTGGGTGTGCGTGTCTGGGTGTGTGTCTGGGTGTGCGTGTCTGGGTGTGTGTGTCTGGGTGTGTGTCTGGGTGTGTGTCTGGGTCTGCGTGTGTCTGGGTGTGCGTGTGTCTGGGTGTGCGTGTCTGGGTGCGTGTGTCTGGGTGCGCGTGTCTGGGTGCGTGTGTCTGGGTGCGTGTGTCTGGGTGCGCGTGTGTCTGGGTGCGCGTGTCTGGGTGCGCGTGTCTGGGTGTGCATGTCTGGGTGTGTGTCTGGGTGTGCGTGTCTGGGTGTGTGTGTCTGGGTGTGTGTCTGGGTGTGTGTCTGGGTGTGCGTGTCTGGGTGTGCGTGTGTCTGGGTGTGCATGTGTCTGGGTGTGTGTCTGGGTGTGTGTCTGGGTGTGCGTGTGTCTGGGTGTGCGTGTGTCTGGGTGTGCATGTCTGGGTGCGCGTGTCTGGGTGCGCGTGTCTGGGTGTGTGCGTGTCTGGGTGCATGTGTCTGGGTGCGCGTGTCTGGGTGTGCGTGTCTGGGTGTGTGTGTCTGGGTGTGCGTGTGTCTGGGTGCGTGTGTCTGGGTGCGTGTGTCTGGGTGTGCGTGTCTGGGTGTGTGTGTCTGGGTGTGCATGTGTCTGGGTGCGTGTGTCTGGGTGCGCGTGTCTGGGTGTGCGTGTCTGGGTGCGTGTGTCTGGGTGTGCGTGTGTCTGGGTGTGTGTGTCTGTGTGCGCGTGTCTGGGTGTGCGTGTCTGGGTGTGTGTGTCTGGGTGTGCGTGTGTCTGGGTGTGCGTGTGTCTGGGTGCGTGTGTCTGGGTGCGCGTGACTGGGTGTGCGTGTCTGGGTGTATGTGTGTCTGGGTGTGCGTGTGTCTGGGTGCGTGTGTCTGGGTGCGCGTGTCTGGGTGTGCGTGTCTGGGTGTATGTGTCTGGGTGTGTGCGTGTCTGGGTGTGCGTGTCGCGGATGCTTCAATACAGGCTCGTGCTGCCCTCTGGTGATTTATTGATTGCTTCCTGCCATCTCTGTTAAATGAAGTCAGCAGGCGTTCCCCGGTTGACCCGGTTGACCCCTGCAGAATGTGCTGTGACGATATCTTGCAGACTTTTAACTGTTGATGAGAAAATGTGTTGAAATGCTTGTGTTTTTAATAATGTGGTTTGTTATATCTTAGACTATGAGCAAGTGCTGCCACAGGCAGTAAATCAGATGAATGTGACTGGGTGTGTCACACAGCACTGCATGAGGCTGAGGGCAAACCAAGCGCAGCGAGGCACAGAATGGAGCCGGGGCTTCAGACGCCGACAGGGCTCAGTTTTATTAAACAACTGAAAAAAAATTGGCGTTTAAAAGGCCCAAATTTAACCAAACTGAACACTGAAGGTAGAGGAAACACTAAACACTGCGGCCTCAACACATACACTGTATCTACCCCGTGCTGTACCTGCCCTGGGAGTGTTTGATGGGAGAGTGTAGAGGGAGCTTTACTCTGTATCTAACCCGTGCTATACCTGCCCTGGGAGTGTTTGATGGGACAGTGTAGATACATAGATACATAGAAGATAGGAGCAGGAGTAGGCCATCCGGCCCTTCGAGCCTGCTCCGCCATTTAATGAGATCATGGCTGATTCTCCAATTCAGTATCCCGTCCCCGCCTTCTCTCCGTAACCCTTAACCCCTTTTGCCTGTAGAAATATATCTAATTCCCTCTTAAATATATTTAATGAGCTGGCGTACACTGCCCTCTGTGGCAATGAGTTCCACAGGTTCACCACCCTCTGAGTGAAGAAATTCCCCCTCATTTCTGTCCTAAATGGTTTAGCCCTTATCCTTAAATTATGTCCTCTAGTTCTGTTCTCACCCGCCAAGGGAAACATTCCTTCTGCATCTAGTCTGTCTAGACCTGTCAGAATTTTATACACTTCTATGAGGTCCCCTCTCAATCTTCTAAACTCCAGTGTGTACATCCCTAAACTACATAGTCTCTCCTCATAGGTCAATCCCGCCATTCCTGGTATCAGCCTGGTGAATCGCCGCTGCACCCACTCCATGGCAAGAACATCTTTCCTCAGATGAGGCGACCAAAACTGTACACAGTACTCGAGGTGTGGTCTCACCAGTGCCCTGTACAGCTGTAGAGGGAGCTTTATTCTGTATCTACCCCGTGCTGTACCTGCCCTGGGAGTGTTTGATGGGACAGTGTAGAGGGAGCTTTACTCTGTATCTACCTCGCGCTGTACCTTCCCTGGGAGTGTTTGATGGGACAGTGTAGAGGGAGCTTTACTCTGTATCTAACCCGTGCTGTACCTGCCCTGGGAGTGTTTGATGAGACAGCGTAGAGGGAGCTTTACTCTGTATCTAACCCGTGCTGTACTGCCCTGGGAGTGTTTGATGGGACATTGTAGAGGGAGCTTTACTCTGTATCTAACCTGTGCTATACCTGCCCTGGGAGTGTTTGATGGGACAGTATAGAGGGAGCTTTACTCTGTATCTAACCCGTGCTGTACATGCACTTGGAGTGTTTGATGGGACAGTGTAGTGGGAGCTTTACTCTGTATCTAACCCGTGCTGTACCTGCCCAGGGAGTGTTTGATGGGACAGTGTAGAGGGAGCTTTACTCTGTATCTTACCCCGTGCTGTACATGCCCTGGGAGTGTTTGATGGGACAGTGGAGGGAGCTTTACTCTGTATTTAACCCCGTGCTGTACCTGCCCTGGGAGTGTTTGATGGGACAGTGTAGAGGGAGCTTTACTCTGTATCTAACCCGTGCTGTACCTGCCCTTGTTGTGTTTGATGGGACAGTGTAGAGGAGCTTTACTCTGTATCTAACCCGTGCTGTACCTGCCCTGGGTGTGTTTGATGGGACAGTGTAGAGGGAGCTTTACTCTGTATCTAAGCCATTCTTTACCTGCCCTGGGAGTGTTTAATGGGACATTGTAGAGGGAGCTTTACTCTGTATCTAACCCGTGCTGTACCTGCCCTGGGAGTGTTTGATGGACAAAATTGAGAGGTCGCACAACACCAGGTTATAGTCCAACAGTTTTATTTGAAATCACAAGCTTTCGGAGCTATCGATTGCTCCTTCCTCAGGTGAAGTAAATTAGATACAGAATCGCCAAAGCATATATAGATAGAAAACAAAGCATGTGTACCTTACAATTGCAGACCACTAAATTAAATCATCCTGACTATCTGCCGAGGTGTGATAAAGTTTGATGGGACAGTGTAGAGGGAGCTTTACTCTTTATCTAACCCGTGCTGTACCTGCCCTGGGAATGTTTGATGGGACAGTGTAGAGGGAGCTTTACTCTGTATCTAACCCGTGCTGTACCTGAGCTGGGAGTGTTTGATGGGACAGTGAAGAGCGAGCTTTACTCTGTATCTAACCCGTGCTGTCCCTGCCCTGGGAGTGTTTGATGGGACAGTGTAGAGGGAGCTTTACTCTGTATCTAACCCGTGCTGTCCCTGCCCTGGGAGTGTTTGATGGGACAGTGTAGAGGGGGCTTTACTCTGTATCTAGGAGGCTCCGCTTCACCAAGGAGATGGTCACAGAACTCTGCCACCTCTTTAGCCAGAGCTGCAGCCTCTGCTGGGTGACGATGACGCTGCCAGTGGCCCTCAATTTCATCACCACTGGATCCTTGCGATCTGGAGCTGGCGAGATAGCGAACATCTCCCAGTTCACCATCCATGGCTGCATCCGGGAGGTGACAGAGGCTCTGCACTCCAGGAGAAGGGACTTCATTGTATTCTCTCTGAACAGAGAGAAGCCTGAGGGTGGCTGCTCGGAGACAAGGGCTATCCGCTCTGCACCTGGCTCATGACTCCCCTCCACAACCCCGCCACTCGTGCCCAGCACTCATATAATGAGAGCCATGCTTCCACCAGGAATTTCATCGAGCAGACCATCGGGCTACTGAAGCAATGGTTCCGCTGCCTTGACCGCTCGGGAAGAGCCCTCCAGTACTCGGCGGAACGGGTGTCCCATTTCGTGGTGGTCTGCTGCATGCTCCACAACTTGGCCAGCGTGAGGGCGCAGCCCCTGCCACCAGGGATTGTGGGACCACCTCAGGAGGAGGACGAGGGAGAGGAGGAGCAAGAGGAAGGGAGGAGGCAGGCAGCCAGTCCCCCTTCTGGACGGGCTGTCCGTGAACGCCTCATCAGACTCCCATTCCAATGAATGAAACCCTAGATCCCCGTTGCTCACCACATCCCCATCTTACCATCCCTCTGTCACGGAATATCACAGCGTCCTCCTGGGCACAAAGCTGAAATGAGAGCCACCACAAAATAAACATTCCAAACATAATTTATAAATGATTCAATCCAATACTCCATAACAAAGTCAACTAATCAATTTTGTGCAGGCTGAGACTGAGAGAGCAGTCTGAGCTTCCATGTAGAATTCGCAATATATTGCGATTTTATTAATAAGGAGAAGAACACAGAGTTTCGTTCAAACAGCTTTTATTTCAGCAGAATGCTGTCAGGTTTTCAAAGTGGACACAAGCAGCTTGTAAAATGGCCGCCACGCCTCGTGGCAGAACATTCTAGACTTTTCGACAGGCAGACAAGATGGCGTTCCAATAAACATTTGTGCAAGATCGATTAAGACTCAGCACATTTAAGATAATACACGAGACATCATGGGTTTACAGTATACACATAAATACTGAAATCGGTCTCCCAGGAGCGAATAAGGGCTATTGTACCAAGTAATCAAGGACCCATCCAAAGACATTAATATGTAAAATCCCAACGACTCTACGATGAGAGAGCCGTTAGCGGGTAGTTACAGAAAACACTTGGAAGCCCCAAAACCCTTCCAGGGAAAACACCGACCGATTAAACAATGGGAGAAATATTAACAGGTACTCAGACAATTACGAGTAGCCCCGAAACCCATTAAAACGGAGATCACCCTATACAAGACATTTGAGCGCCAAACCCTAACAAAGGAAAAGACATTAAGGTTGGGCGGCAAACGGAAGATTTTGCACTATAATTACAAGCTCCAAGCCGTCCATCTTTCTCTTGACTCTTGACTCTTGACTCTTGACTCTTGACTCTTGACTCTTATCCTCGTGGCTGCTCTTGACTCGCCGTCTTGTTCCTGTTTGCCTCGTGTCTCTTTTCAAAAGACTGTTGAACTTTACGATCCGCTCGGATCTACCTCGTGTCGTGTCGCGAAGACCTGTGTAGAACTGGGCTCTGAAGCCTTGAAGCGGGCGCACCATCCCGATAAGTCGGTAAACGGTGTTGGAACCGAAGGCCCGAGATGAGATGAGATGAGATGAGATGAGATGAGATGAGAAGAGAAGAAGACCATACTTATCGCCACGGTCAGTAAGCTCCGACCGCGCCTGTAGGTCGAATAGACACTTTTCCTGGCACAGGAAGACTATTTTTCGAATTTTATCAGTGCGAGGGCAAAGGAAGACTCTTCTTTGAGCAGTGTCGGAACTCCGAGGACAACACAGATCTTCATGACAGCAGACGTTCCAGCCTGCTAGCCGGAGCAGAAACGAGTAAACAAGTGGGGCACGGAGACCCCCTGATCGACACGTGGGTGCTGCGGTGAAAAACATCCGATCAGAGTTTTCGGAATTCTCCGAGTTATCACGAGTGGTGAGCATGAACCTCGAATCCTACGAATCTAGCTTAGGACAGATATTGATAGGGGAGGGTTTTAAGTATTAAGGATAATTGTAATGTGTGCCCCCATTTACGATGTGTCGTTCGTTCCTCGTTTCCCTGAAGTTAGTTACATAACTGCGTGTAAGATTGTACTGTCATTAATCTGTGCTTATGACATGTATTTCGTAATCTTAAATAATATGCAATAAAGATTTTCCATTTCGTACCATTCAACCGAGTCTACCTGAGTTTCATCTCCATTACTGCTCTCGCATCTAAGTCCAGTGTCTAGAACCGTAAGGGCGAGTGGGTCGAACCACTCACAGGTGTCTAGTGCTCCCAGACTGGCTGGAGACCAGAACAGGCGACAAGGCCTAAACCCGCACTAGCACCCGGGCTGCACAGAGCCACACGAATCTCACAGGCTGAGAGACAAAAACCCTTACATCCATGACAGAAGTCTGAGCTTCCACTGAAGCACTCAGACGTTGGGTCGCTTCCGCTTGTGCTGCAATGGAAGCTGCGACATCACCCGTCACACCCAGCATCATGGTTGGGTCCACAAGTGCTCTAATGGAGTTGCCCATCACTTCCATCACTTTGAAAGGGAGTAGACAGATCGCTCTTAACGATCTCCACGCCTGTTTTCGGGTCCAATTCAATTTCAACCCCACTATGTTCCTTTCACCTTCTAGTCTTGGCTGCAGATCCAAGTCTGAACACCAGAGCACCAATCCAGCAGGGCGCGGCCAGAGGGGATGCATGTGGGTCGATCAAGGCACCACGCGGAAAGGTTCAACACAAACAAACACTGTGCCTGGGAAACTGACACTTTGTGCAACTCAAAGACAGTTGGCACCTCGAAACTGTGTCTGAAACACATGCTATTGTTTCTGATCTGACACTATTGCATGTGTGGAGATCGCAGTTAAGGGTTTTGTTGAAATTTTCTTCAAATTAAATTGAGAAATCTCCTCGCTTTATTGTGGATCCTGTAAGAGGAGCTTGTTCACATGACAGGAAACCTGTTACTGTATTTACACTGGGGGATTATCAGTTACTGTATTTACACTGGGGGAATATCAGTCACTGTATTTACACTGGGGGATTATCAGTCACTGTATTTACACTGGGGGGAGTATCAGTCACTGTATTTACACTGGGGGGATTATCAGTCACTGTATTTACACTGGGGGGATTGTCAGTTACTGTATTTACACTGGGGGGATTATCAGTCACTGTATTTACACTGGGGGATTATCAGTCACTGTATTTACACCTGGGGAATTATCAGTCACTGTATTTACACTGGGGGGAGTATCAGTCACTGTATTTACACTGGGGGGATTGTCAGTTACTGTATTTACACTGGGGGGATTATCAGTCACTGTATTTACACTGGGGGATTATCAGTTGCTGTATTTACACTGGGGGATTATCAGTCACTGTATTTACACTGGAGGGAGTATCAGTCACTGTATTTACACTGGGGGGATTGTCAGTTACTGTATTTACACTGGGGGATTATCAGTTACTGTATTTACACTGTGGGGATTATCAGTCACTGTATTTACACTGGGGGGATTATCAGTCACTGTATTTACACTGGGGGGATTATCAGTCACTGTATTTACACTGGGGGGATTATCAGTCACTGTATTTACACTGGGGGATTATCAGTCACTGTATTTACACTGGGGGGATTATCAGTCACTGTATTTACACTGGGAGGATTATCAGTCACTGTATTTACACTGGGGGATTATCAGTCACAGTATTTACACTGGGGGGATTATCAGTTATTGTATTTACACTGGGGGGATTGTCAGTTACTGTATTTACACTGGGGGGAGTATCAGTCACTGTATTTACACTGGGGCGATTATCAGTTGCTGTATTTACACTGGGGGATTATCAGTCACTGTATTTACACTGGGGGGATTATCGGTCACTGTATTAAACCTGGGGGATTATCAGTTACTGTATTTACACTGGGGGGATTATCAGTTACTCTATTTACACTGGGGGATTATCTGTTACTGTATTTACACTGGGGGGATTATCAGTTACTCTATTTACACTGGGGGATTATCAGTTACTGTATTTACACTGGGGGATTATCAGTCACTGTATTTACACTGGGGGGATTATCAGTCACTGTATTAACCCTGGGGGGATTATCAGTCACTGTATTTACACTGGGGGATTATCAGTTACTGTATTTACACTGGCGGGATTATCAGTCACTATATTTACACTGGGGGGATTATCAATCACTGTATTAAACTGGGGGATTATCAGTTACTGTACTTACACTGGGGGATTATCAGTTACTGTATTTACACTGGGGGATTATCAGTTACTGTATTTACACTGGGGGATTATCAGTTACTGTATTTACACTGGGGGATTATCAGTCACCGTATTTACACTGGGGATTATCAGTTACTGTATTTACACTGGGGGATTATCAGTTACTGTAGTTACACTGGGAGATTATCAGTCACTGTATTTACACTGGGGGATTATCAATCACTGTATTAAACTGGGGGATTATCAGTTACTGTACTTACACTGGGGGATTATCAGTTACTGTATTTACACTGGGGGATTATCAGTTACTGTATTTACACTGGGGGATTATCAGTTACTGTATTTACACTGGGGGATTATCAGTCACTGTATTTACACTGGGGATTATCAGTTACTGTATTTACACTGGGGGATTATCAGTTACTGTATTTACACTGGGGGATTATCAGTCACTGTATTTACACTGGGGGATTATCAGTTACTGTATTTACACTGGGGGATTATCAGTTACTGTATTTACACTGGGGGATTATCAGTTACTGTATTTACACTGGGGGATTATCAGTTACTGTATTTACACTGGGTAATTATCAGTTACTGTATTTACACTGGGGGATTATCAGTTACTGTATTTACACTGGGGGATTATCAATTACTGTATTTACACTGGGGGATTATCAGTTACTGTATTTACACTGGGGGTTTTATCAGTTACTGTATTTACAGTGGCGGGATTATCAGTCACTGTATTTGCACTGGGGGGATTATCAGTCACTGTATTTACACGGGGGGGATTATCAGTCACTGTATTTACACTGGGGATTATCAGTTACTGTATTTACACTGGGGGATTATCAGTTACTGTATTTACACTGGGGGATTATCAGTCACTGTATTTACACTGGGGGATTATCAGTTACTGTATTTACACTGGGGGATTATCAGTTACTGTATTTACACTGGGGGATTATCAGTTACTGTATTTACACTGGGGGATTATCAGTTACTGTATTTACACTGGGTAATTATCAGTTACTGTATTTACACTGGGGGATTATCAGTTACTGTATTTACACTGGGGGATTATCAGTTACTGTATTTACACTGGGGGATTATCAGTTACTGTATTTACACTGGGGGTTTTATCAGTTACTGTATTTACAGTGGCGGGATTATCAGTCACTGTATTTGCACTGGGGGATTATCAGTCACTGTATTTACACTGGGGGGATTATCAGTCACTGTATTTACACTGGGGGTTTATCAGTTACTGTATTTACACTGGGGGGATTATCAGTCACTGTATTTACACTGGGGGGATTATCAGTCACTGTATTTACACTGGGGGGATTATCAGTCACTGAATTTACACTGGGGGATTATCAGTCACTGTATTTACACTGGGGGGATTATCAGTCACTGTATTTAAACTGGGGGTTATCAGTTACTGTATTTACAGTGGGGGATTATCAGTTACTGTATTTGCACTGGGGGATTATCAGTCACTGTATTTACACTGGGGGATTATCAGTTACTGTATTTACACTGGGGGATTATCAGTTACTGTATTTACACTGGGGGATTATCAGTTACTGTATTTACACTGGGGGATTATCAGTTACTGTATTTACACTGGGGAATTATCAGTTACTGTATTTACACTGGGGGATTATCAGTTACTGTATTTACACTGGGGGATTATCAGTTACTGTATTTACACTGGGGGATTATCATTTACTGTATTTACATTGGGGGTTTTATCAGTTACTGTATTTACAGTGGCGGGATTATCAGTCACTGTATTTGCACTGGGGGGATTATCAGTCACTGTATTTACACGGGGGGGATTATCAGTCACTGTATTTACACTGGGGGTTTTATCAGTTACTTTATTTACACTGGGGGGATTATCAGTCACTGTATTTACACTGGGGGGATTATCAGTCACTGTATTTACACTGGGGGGATTATCAGTCACTGAATTTACACTGGGGGATTATCAGTCACTGTATTTACACTGGGGGGATTATCAGTCACTGTATTTAAACTGGGTGTTATCAGTTACTGTATTTACAGTGGGGGATTATCAGTTACTGTATTTGCACTGGGGGATTATCAGTCACTGTATTTACACTGGGGGATTATCAGTCACTGTATTTACACTGGGGGGATTATCAGTTACTCTATTTACACTGGGGGGAGTATCATTCACTGTATTTACGCTGGGGGGATTGTCAGTTACTGTATTTACACTGGGGGGATTATCAGTCACTGTATTTACACTGGGGGATTATCAGTTGCTGTATTAACACTGGGGGATTATCAGTCACTGTATTTACACTGGGGGGAGTATCAGTCACTGTATTTACACTGGGGGGATTATCAGTCACTGTATTTACACTGGGAGGATTATCAGTCACTGTATTTACACTGGGGGGATTATCAGTCACTGTATTAAACTGAGGGATTATCAGTTACTGTACTTACACTGGGGGATTATCAGTTACTGTGTTTACACTGGGGGATTATCAGTTACTGTTTTTACACTGGGGGATTATCAGTCACCGTATTTACACTGGGGATTATCAGTTACTGCATTTACACTGGGGGATTATCAGTTACTGTATTTACACTGGGGGATTATCAGTCACTGTATTTACACTGGGGGATTATCAGTCACCGTATTTACACTGGGGATTATCAGTTACTGTATTTAAACTGGGGGGATTATCAGTCACTGTATTTACACTGGGGGAGTATCAGTCACTGTATTTACACTGGGGGGATTGTCAGTTACTGTATTTACACTGGGGGGATTATCAGTCACTGTATTTACACTGGGGGATTATCAGTTGCTGTATTTACACTGGGGGATTAACAGTCACTGTATTTACACTGGGGGGAGTATCAGTCACTGTATTTACACTGGGGGGATTGTCAGTTACTGTATTTACACTGGGGGATTATCAGTTACTGTATTTACACTGGGGGGATTATCAGTCACTGTATTTACACTGGGGGGATTATCAGTCACTGTATTTACACTGGGGGGCTTATCAGTCACTGTATTTACACTGGGGGGATTATCAGTCACTGTATTTACACTGGGGGATTATCAGTCTATGTATTTACACTGGGGGATTATCAGTTAAAGTATTTACACTGGGGGATTATCAGTCACCGTATTTACACTGGGGATTATCAGTTACTGTATTTACACTGGGGGATTATCAGTTACTGTATTTACACTGGGGGATTATCAGTCACTGTATTTACACTGGGGGATTATCAGTCACCGTATTTACACTGGATATTATCAGTTACTGTATTTACACTGGGGGGATTATCAGTCACTGTATTTACACTGGGGGGAGTATCAGTCACTGTATTTACACTGGGGGGATTGTCAGTTACTGTATTTACACTGGGGGGATTATCAGTCACTGTATTTACACTGGGGGATTATCAGTTGCTGTATTTACACTGGGGGATTATCAGTCACTGTATTTACACTGGGGGGAGTATCAGTCACTGTATTTACACTGGGGGGATTGTCAGTTACTGTATTTACACTGGGGGATTATCAGTTACTGTATTTACACTGGGGGGATTATCAGTCACTGTATTTACACTGGGGGATTATCAGTTATTGTATTTACACTGGGGGGATTGTCAGTTACTATATTTACACTGGGGGGAGTATCAGTCACTGTATTTACACTGGGGCGATTATCAGTTACTGTATTTGCACTGGGGGGATTATCAGTTACTCTATTTACACTGGGGGATTATCAGTTACTGTATTTACACTGGGGGTTTATCAGTCACTGTATTTACACTGGGGGGATTATCAGTCACTGTATTAACCCTGGGGGGATTATCAGTCACTGTATTTACACTGGGGGATTATCAGTTACTGTATTTACACTGGCAGGATTATCAGTCACTATATTTACACTGGGAGGATTATCAATCACTGTATTAAACTGGGGGATTATCAGTTACTGTACTTACACTGGGGGATTATCAGTTACTGTATTTACACTGGGGGATTATCAGTTACTGTATTTACACTGGGGGATTATCAGTTACTGTATTTACACTGGGGGATTATCAGTCACCGTATTTACACTGCGGATTATCAGTTACTGTAATTACACTGGGGGATTATCAGTTGCTGTAGTTCCACTGGGGGATTATCAGTCACTGTATTTACACTGGGGGATTATCAATCACTGTATTAAACTGGGGGATTATCAGTTACTGTACTTACACTGGGGGATTATCAGTCACTGTATTTACACTGGGGGGATTATCAGTCACTGTATTTACACTGGGGGGATTATCAGTCACTGTATTTACACTGGGGGATTATCAGTCACAGTATTTACACTGGGGGGATTATCAGTTATTGTATTTACACTGGGGGGATTGTCAGTTACTATATTTACACTGGGGGGAGTATCAGTCACTGTATTTACACTGGGGCGATTATCAGTTACTGTATTTGCACTGGGGGGATTATCAGTTACTCTATTTACACTGGGGGATTATCAGTTACTGTATTTACACTGGGGGTTTATCAGTCACTGTATTTACACTGGGGGGATTATCAGTCACTGTATTAACCCTGGGGGGATTATCAGTCACTGTATTTACACTGGGGGATTATCAGTTACTGTATTTACACTGGCAGGATTATCAGTCACTATATTTACACTGGGGGGATTATCAATCACTGTATTAAACTGGGGGATTATCAGTTACTGTACTTACACTGGGGGATTATCAGTTACTGTATTTACACTGGGGGATTATCAGTTACTGTATTTACACTGGGGGATTATCAGTTACTGTATTTACACTTGGGGATTATCAGTTTCTGTATTTACACTGGGGGATTATCAGTTACTGTATTTACACTGGGGGATTATCAGTCACTGTCTTTACACTGGGGATTATCAGTTACTGTATTTACACTGGGGGATTATCAGTCACTGTATTTACACTGGGGGGATTATCAATTACTATATTTACACTGGGGGGAATATCAGTTACTGTATTTACACTGGGGGATTATCAGTTACTGTACTTACACTGGGGGATTATCAGTTACTGTATTTACACTGGGGGATTATCAGTTACTGTATTTACACTGGGGGATTATCAGTTACTGTATTTACACTGGGGGATTATCAGTCACCGTATTTACACTGGGGATTATCAGTTACTGTATTTACACTGGGGGATTATCAGTTACTGTATTTACACTGGGGGATTATCAGTCACTGTATTTACACTGGGGGATTATCAGTTACTGTATTTACACTGGGGGATTATCAGTTACTGTATTTACACTGGGGGATTATCAGTTACTGTATTTACACTGGGGGATTATCAGTTACTGTATTTACACTGGGTAATTATCAGTTACTGTATTTACACTGGGGGATTATCAGTTACTGTATTTACACTGGGGGATTATCAGTTACTGTATTTACACTGGGGGATTATCAGTTACTGTATTTACACTGGGGGTTTTATCAGTTACTGTATTTACAGTGGCGGGATTATCAGTCACTGTATTTACACTGGGGGGATTATCAGTCACTGTATTTACACTGGGGGTTTTATCAGTTACTTTATTTACACTGGGGGGATTATCAGTCACTGTATTTACACTGGGGGGATTATCAGTCACTGTATTTACACTGGGGGGATTATCAGTCACTGAATTCACACTGGGGGATTATCAGTCACTGTATTTACACTGGGGGGATTACCAGTCACTGTATTTAAACTGGGGGTTATCAGTTACTGTATTTACAGTGGGGGATTATAAGTTACTGTATTTGCACTGGGTGATTATCAGTCACTGTATTTACACTGGGGGATTATCAGTCACTGTATTTACACTGGGGGGAGTATCAGTCACTGTATTTACACTGGGGGGATTGTCAGTTACTGTATTTACACTGGGGGGATTATCAGTCACTGTATTTACACTGGGGGATTATCAGTCACTGTATTTACACTGGGGGGATTATCAGTTACTCTATTTACACTGGGGGGAGTATCATTCACTGTATTTACGCTGGGGGGATTGTCAGTTACTGTATTTACACTGGGGGGATTATCAGTCACTGTATTTACACTGGGGGATTATCAATTGCTGTATTTACACTGGGGGATTATCAGTCACTGTATTTACACTGGGGGGAGTATCAGTCACTGTATTTACACTGGGGCGATTATCAGTCACTGTATTTACACTGGGAGGATTATCAGTCACTGTATTTACACTGGGGGGATTATCAGTCACTGTATTAAACTGGGGGATTATCAGTTACTGTACTTACACTGGGGGATTATCAGTTACTGTATTTACACTGGGGGATTATCAGTCACCGTATTTACACTGGGGATTATCAGTTACTGTATTTACACTGGGGGATTATCAGTTACTGTATTTACACTGGGGGATTATCAGTCACTGTATTTACACTGGGGGATTATCAGTCACCGTATTTACACTGGGGATTATCAGTTACTGTATTTACACTGGGGGATTATCAGTTACTGTATTTACACTGGTGGATTATCAGTTGCTGTATTTACACTGGGGGATTATCAGTTACTGTATTTACACTGGGGGATGATCAGTTACTGTATTTACACTGGGGGATTATCAGTTACTGTATTTACACTGGGGGATTATCAGTTACTGTATTTACACTGGGGGATTATCAGTTACTGTATTTACACTGGGGGATTATCAGTCACTGTATTTACACTGGGGGATTATCAGTTACTGTATTTACACTGGGGGATTATCAGTTACTGTATTTACACTGGGGGATTATCAGTTACTGTATTTACACTGGGGGATTATCAGTTACTGTATTTACACTGGGGTATTATCAGTTACTGTATTTACACTGGGGGATTATCAGTTACTGTATTTACACTGGGGGATTATCAGTTACTGTATTTACACTGGGGGATTATCAGTTACTGTATTTACACTGGGGGTTTTATCAGTTACTGTATTTACAGTGGCGGGATTATCAGTCACTGTATTTGCACTGGGGGGATTATCAGTCACTGTATTTACACGGGGGGGATTATCAGTCACTGTATTTACACTGGGGGTTTATCAGTTACTTTATTTACACTGGGGGGATTATCAGTCACTGTATTTACACTGGGGGGATTATCAGTCACTGTATTTACACTGGGGGGATTATCAATCACTGTATTAAACTGGGGGATTATCAGTTACTGTATTTACACTGGGGGATTATCAGTTACTGTATTTACACTGGGGGATTATCAGTTACTGTATTTACACTGGGGGATTATCAGTTACTGTATTTACACTGGGGGATTATCAGTCACCGTATTTACACTGGGGATTATCAGTTACTGTATTTACACTGGGGGATTATCAGTTACTGTAGTTACACTGGGAGATTATCAGTCACTGTATTTACACTGGGGGATTATCAATCACTGTATTAAACTGGGGGATTATCAGTTACTGTACTTACACTGGGGGATTATCAGTTACTGTATTTACACTGGGGGATTATCAGTTACTGTATTTACACTGGGGGATTATCAGTTACTGTATTTACACTGGGGGATTATCAGTCACTGTATTTACACTGGGGATTATCAGTTACTGTATTTACACTGGGGGATTATCAGTTACTGTATTTACACTGGGGGATTATCAGTCACTGTATTTACACTGGGGGATTATCAGTTACTGTATTTACACTGGGGGATTATCAGTTACTGTATTTACACTGGGGGATTATCAGTTACTGTATTTACACTGGGGGATTATCAGTTACTGTATTTACACTGGGGGATTATCAGTTACTGTATTTACACTGGGGGGATTATCAGTCACTGTATTTACACTGGGGGATTATCAGTCACTGTATTTACACTGGGGGGATTATCAGTCACTGTATTTACACTGGGGGTTTATCAGTTACTGTATTTACACTGGGGGGATTATCAGTCACTGTATTTACACTGGGGGATTATCAGTCACTGTATTTACACTGGGGGATTATCAGTCACTGTATTTACACTGGGGGATTATCAGTCACTGTATTTACACTGGGGGGATTATCAGTCACTGTATTTACACTGGGGGATTATCAGTTACTGTATTTACACTGGGGGATTATCAGTTACTGTATTTACACTGGGGGATTATCAGTCACTGTATTTACACTGGGGGATTATCAGTCACTGTATTTACACTGGGGGATTATCAGTTACTGTATTTACACTGGGGGATTATCAGTCACTGTATTTACACTGGGGGATTATCAGTTACTGTATTTACACTGGGGGATTATCAGTCACTGTATTTACACTGGGGGATTATCAGTTACTGTATTTACACTGGGGGATTATCAGTTACTGTATTTACACTGGGGGATTATCAGTTACTGTATTTACACTGGGGGATTATCAGTCACTGTATTTACACTGGGGAATTATCAGTTACTGTATTTACACTGGGGGATTATCAGTTACTGTATTTACACTGGGGGATTATCAGTTACTGTATTTACACTGGGGGATTATCAGTTACTGTATTTACACTGGGGGTTTTATCAGTTACTGTATTTACAGTGGGGGATTATCAGTTACTGTATTTACACTGGGGGATTATCAGTCACTGTATTTACACTGGGGGATTATCAGTTACTGTATTTACACTGGGGGATTATCAGTTACTGTATTTACACTGGGGGATTATCAGTTACTGTACTTACACTGGGGGATTATCAGTTACTGTATTTACACTGGGGGATTATCAGTTACTGTATTTACACTGGGGGATTATCAGTTACTGTATTTACACTGGGGGATTATCAGTCACTGTATTTACACTGGGGATTATCAGTTACTGTATTTACACTGGGGGATTATCAGTTACTGTATTTACACTGGGGGATTATCAGTCACTGTATTTACACTGGGGGATTATCAGTTACTGTATTTACACTGGGGGATTATCAGTTACTGTATTTACACTGGGGGATTATCAGTTACTGTATTTACACTGGGGGATTATCAGTTACTGTATTTACACTGGGGTAATTATCAGTTACTGTATTTACACTGGGGGATTATCAGTTACTGTATTTACACTGGGGGATTATCAGTTACTGTATTTACACTGGGGGATTATCAGTTACTGTATTTACACTGGGGGATTATCAGTTACTGTATTTACACTGGGGGATTATCAGTCACTGTATTTACACTGGGGGATTATCAGTCACTGTATTTACACTGGGGGATTATCAGTTACTGTATTTACACTGGGGGATTATCAGTCACTGTATTTACACTGGGGGATTATCAGTCACTGTATTTACACTGGGGGATTATCAGTCACTGTATTTACACTGGGGGATTATCAGTCACTGTATTTACACTGGGGGGATTATCAGTCACTGTATTTACACTGGGGGATTATCAGTTACTGTATTTACACTGGGGGATTATCAGTTACTGTATTTACACTGGGGGATTATCAGTCACTGTATTTACACTGGGGGATTATCAGTCACTGTATTTACACTGGGGGATTATCAGTCACTGTATTTACACTGGGGGATTATCAGTTACTGTATTTACACTGGGGGATTATCAGTCACTGTATTTACACTGGGGGATTATCAGTCACTGTATTTACACTGGGGGATTATCAGTTACTGTATTTACACTGGGGGATTATCAGTTACTGTATTTACACTGGGGGATTATCAGTTACTGTATTTACACTGGGGGATTATCAGTCACTGTATTTACACTGGGGGATTATCAGTTACTGTATTTACACTGGGGGATTATCAGTCACTGTATTTACACTGGGGGATTATCAGTCACTGTATTTACACTGGGGGATTATCAGTCACTGTATTTACACTGGGGGATTATCAGTCACTGTATTTACACTGGGGGATTATCAGTTACTGTATTTACACTGGGGGATTATCAGTTACTGTATTTACACTGGGGGATTATCAGTTACTGTATTTACACTGGGGGATTATCAGTCACTGTATTTACACTGGGGGATTATCAGTTACTGTATTTACACTGGGGGATTATCAGTTACTGTATTTACACTGGGGGATTATCAGTTACTGTATTTACACTGGGGGATTATCAGTTACTGTATTTACACTGGGGGATTATCAGTTACTGTATTTACACTGGGGGATTATCAGTTACTGTATTTACACTGGGGGATTATCAGTCACTGTATTTACACTGGGGGATTATCAGTCACTGTATTTACACTGGGGGATTATCAGTCACTGTATTTACACTGGGGGATTATCAGTTACTGTACTTACACTGGGGGATTATCAGTTACTGTATTTACACTGGGGGATTATCAGTTACTGTATTTACACTGGGGGATTATCAGTTACTGTATTTACACTGGGGGATTATCAGTCACCGTATTTACACTGGGGATTATCAGTTACTGTATTTACACTGGGGGATTATCAGTTACTGTATTTACACTGGGGGATTATCAGTCACTGTATTTACACTGGGGGATTATCAGTTACTGTATTTACACTGGGGGATTATCAGTTACTGTATTTACACTGGGGGATTATCAGTTACTGTATTTACACTGGGGGATTATCAGTTACTGTATTTACACTGGGGGATTATCAGTTACTGTATTTACACTGGGGGATTATCAGTTACTGTATTTACACTGGGGGATTATCAGTTACTGTATTTACACTGGGGGATTATCAGTTACTGTATTTACACTGGGGGATTATCAGTTACTGTATTTACACTGGGGGGATTATCAGTCACTGTATTTACACTGGGGGGATTATCAGTCACTGTATTTACACTGGGGGATTATCAGTTACTGTATTTACACTGGGGGATTATCAGTCACTGTATTTACACTGGGGGATTATCAGTCACTGTATTTACACTGGGGGGATTATCAGTCACTGTATTAAACTGGGGGATTATCAGTTACTGTATTTACACTGGGGGATTATCAGTCACTGTATTTACACTGGGGGATTATCAGTTACTGTATTTACACTGGGGGATTATCAGTTACTGTATTTACACTGGGGGATTATCAGTCACTGTATTTACACTGGGGGATTATCAGTCACTGTATTTACACTGGGGGATTATCAGTCACTGTATTTACACTGGGGGATTATCAGTTACTGTATTTACACTGGGGGATTATCAGTCACTGTATTTACACTGGGGGATTATCAGTTACTGTATTTACACTGGGGGATTATCAGTTACTGTATTTACACTGGGGGATTATCAGTCACTGTATTTACACTGGGGGATTATCAGTCACTGTATTTACACTGGGGGATTATCAGTTACTGTATTTACACTGGGGGATTATCAGTTACTGTATTTACACTGGGGGATTATCAGTCACTGTATTTACACTGGGGGATTATCAGTTACTGTATTTACACTGGGGGATTATCAGTCACTGTATTTACACTGGGGATTATCAGTACTGTATTTACACTGGGGGATTATCAGTTACTGTATTTACACTGGGGGATTATCAGTTACTGTATTTACACTGGGGGATTATCAGTTACTGTATTTACACTGGGGGATTATCAGTTACTGTATTTACACTGGGGGATTATCAGTCACTGTATTTAACACTGGGGATTATCAGTTACTGTATTTACACTGGGGGGATTATCAGTACTGTATTTACACTGGGGGATTATCATTCACTGTATTTACACTGGGGGATTATCAGTTACTGTATTTACACTGGGGGATTATCAGTTACTGTATTTACACTGGGGATTATCAGTTACTGTATTTACACTGGGGATTATCAGTTACTGTATTTACACTGGGGGATTATCAGTTACTGTATTTACACTGGGGGATTATCAGTTACTGTATTTACACTGGGGGATTATCAGTTACTGTATTTACACTGGGGGGATTATCAGTTACTGTATTTACACTGGGGGATTATCAGTACTGTATTTACACTGGGGGATTATCAGTACTGTATTTACCACTGGGGATTATCAGTTACTGTATTTACACTGGGGATTTATCAGTCACAGTATTTACACTGGGGGATTATCAGTACTGTATTTACACTGGGGGATTAACAGTTACTGTATTTTAACTGGGGGATTATCAGTCACTGTATTAACACTCGAGGGATTATCAGTTACTGTATTTACACTGGGGGATTATCAGTACTGTATTTACACTGGGGGATTATCAGTTACTGTATTTACACTGGGGGATTATCAGTTACTGTATTTACACTGAGGGAATATCAGGGGTTACTGTATTTACACTGGGGGGATTATCAGTCACTGTATTTACACTGGGGGATTATCAGTTACTGTATTTACACTGGGGGATTATCAGTCACTGTATTTACACTGGGGGGAGTATCAGTTACTGTATTTACACTGGGGGGATTATCAGTCACTGTATTTACACTGGGGGGATTATCAGTCACTTATTTACACTGGGGGGATTATCAGTTACTGTATTTACACTGGGGGGATTATCAGTTACTCTATTTACACTGGGGGATTATCTGTTACTGTATTTAGACTGGGGGATTATCAGTTACTGTATTTACACTGGGGGGATTATCAGTTACTCTATTTACACTGGGGGATTATCTGTTACTGTATTTTACACTGGGGGATTATCAGTTACTGTATTTACACTGGGGATTATCAGTCACGTATATTTACACTGGGGGATTATCAGTTACTGTATTTAAACTGGGGGATTATCAGTTACTGTATTTTACACTGGGGGATTATCAGTTACTGTATTTACACTGGGGGATTATCAGTTACTGTATTTCACTGGGGGGATTATCAGTACTGTATTTACACTGGGGATTATCAGTTACTGTATTTTAACTGGGGGATTATCAGTTACTGTATTTACACTGGGGGAGTATCAGTTGCTGTATTCACTGGGGGATTATCAGTACTGTATTTACACTGGGGATTATCAGTTACTGTATTTACACTGGGGGGATTATCAGTTACTATATTTACACTGGGGGATTATCAGTTACTGTATTTACACTGGGGATTATCAGTACTGTAATTACACTGGGGGATTATCAGTACTGTATTACACTGGGGGATTATCAGTCACTGTATTTACACTGGGGGATTATCAGTTACTGTATTTACACTGGGAGGGATTATCAGTTACTGTATTTACATGGGGGGATTATCAGTCACTGTATTACACTGGGGGATTATCAGTACTGTATTTACACTGGGGAATATCAGTCACTGTATTTACACTGGGGGATATCAGTTCACTGTATTACACTGGGGGATTATCAGTTACTGTATTTACACTGGGGGATTATCAGTTACTGTATTTACACTGGGGATTATCAGTCACTGTATTTACACTGGGGATTATCAGTTACTGTATTTACACTGGGGATTATCAGTCACTGTATTTACACCTGGGGGGGATTATCAATTACTGTATTACACTGGGGGGATTATCAGTCACTGTATTTACACTGGGGATTATCAGTCACGGTATTTACACTGGGGATTATCAGTTCACTGTATTTACACTGGGGGATTATCAGTCACTGTATTTACACTGGGGGGATTATCAGTCACTGTATTTACACTGGGGGATTATCAGTCACTGTATTTACACTGGGGGATTATCAGTTACTGTATTTACACTGGGGGATTATCAGTCACTGTATTTACACTGGGGGATTATCAGTCACTGTATTTACACTGGGGGATTATCAGTCACTGAATTTACACTGGGGGATTATCAGTCACTGTATTTACACTGGGGGATTATCAGTCACTGTATTTACACTGGGGGTTATCAGTTACTGTATTTACACTGGGGGGATTATCAGTTACTGTATTTACACTGGGGGATTATCAGTCACTCGTATTTACACTGGGGTATAATCAGTCACTGTATTTACACTGGGGATTATCAGTTCACTGTATTTACACTGGGGGTTATCAGTTCACTGTATTACACTGGGGGATTATCAGTCACTGTATTTACACTGGGGGTTGTCAGTTACTGTATTTACACTGGGGGATTATCAGTCACTGTATTTACACTGGGGGATTATCAGTTACTGTATTTACACTGGGGGATTATCAGTTACTGTATTTACACTGGGGGATTATCAGTTACTGTATTTACACTGGGGGGATTATCAGTTACTCTATTTACACTGGGGGATTATCTGTTACTGTATTTACACTGGGGGATTATCAGTTACTGTATTTACACTGGGGGATTATCAGTTACTGTATTTACACTGGGGGATTATCAGTTACTGTATTTACACTGGGGGATTATCAGTTACTGTATTTACACTGGGGATTATCAGTCACTGTATTTACACTGGGGGGATTATCAGTCACTGTATTTACACTGGGGGATTATCAGTCACTGTATTTACACTGGGGGATTATCAGTTACTGTATTTACACTGGGGGGATTATCAGTCACTGTATTTACACTGGGGGATTATCAGTCACTGTATTTACACTGGGGGATTATCAGTCACTGTATTTACACTGGGGGATTATCAGTCACTGTATTTACACTGGGGGATTATCAGTCACTGTATTTACACTGGGGATTATCAGTTACTGTATTTACACTGGGGGATTATCAGTTACTGTATTTACACTGGGGGATTATCAGTCACTGTATTTACACTGGGGGATTATCAGTCACTGTATTTACACTGGGGGGATTATCAGTTACTGTATTTACACTGGGGGATTATCAGTCACTGTATTTACACTGGGGGATTATCAGTTACTGTATTTACACTGGGGGATTATCAGTCACTGTATTTACACTGGGGGATTATCAGTTACTGTATTTACACTGGGGGATTATCAGTCACTGTATTTACACTGGGGGGATTATCAGTCACTGTATTTACACTGGGGGATTATCAGTTACTGTATTTACACTGGGGGTTATCAGTTACTGTATTTACACTGGGGGATTATCAGTCACTGTATTTACACTGGGGGATTATCAGTTACTGTATTTACACTGGGGGATTATCAGTTACTGTATTTACACTGGGGGATTATCAGTTACTGTATTTACACTGGGGGATTATCAGTTACTGTATTTACACTGGGGATTATCAGTTACTGTATTTAAACTGGGGGATTATCAGTTACTGTATTTACACTGGGGATTATCAGTCACTGTATTTACACTGGGGGATTATCAGTTACTGTATTTACACTGGGGGATTATCAGTCACGTATTTACACTGGGGGATTATCAGTTGCTGTATTACACTGTGGGGATTATCAGTCACTGTATTTACACTGGGGGATTATCAGTCACTGTATTTACACTGGGGGATTATCAGTTACTTTATTTACACTGGGGGATTATCAGTACTGTATTTACACTGGGGATTATCAGTCACTGTATTTACACTGGGGGATTATCAGTTACTGTATTTACACTGGGGATTATCAGTCACTGTATTTACACTGGGGATTATCAGTCACTGTGTTTACACTGGGGGATTATCTGTCACTGTATTTACACTGTGGATTATCAGTCACTGTATTTACACTGGGGGGATTATCAGTCACTGTATTTACACTGGGGGATTATCAGTCACTGTATTTACACTGGGGGATTATCAGTTACTGTATTTACACTGGGGGATTATCAGTCACTGTATTTACACTGGGGGATTATCAGTCACTGTATTTACACTGGGGGATTATCAGTTACTGTATTTACACTGGGGGATTATCAGTCACTGTATTTACACTGGGGGATTATCAGTCACTGTATTTACACTGGGGGGATTATCAGTTACTGTATTTACACTGGGGGGATTATCAGTCACTGTATTTACACTGGGGGGATTATCAGTCACTGTATTTACACTGGGGGGATTATCAGTTACTGTATTTACACTGGGGGATTATCAGTCACTGTATTTACACTGGGGGATTATCAGTTACTGTATTTACACTGGGGGATTATCAGTCACTGTATTTACACTGGGGGATTATCAGTCACTGTATTTACACTGGGGGATTATCAGTCACTGTATTTACACTGGGGGATTATCAGTTACTGTATTTACACTGGGGGATTATCAGTTACTGTATTTACACTGGGGGATTATCAGTTGACTGTATTTACATTGGGGGTTGTCAGTTCCTGAATTTACACTGGGGGATTATCAGTCTACTGTATTTACACTGGGGGATTATCAGTTACTGTATTTACACTGGGGGATTATCAGTCACCTGTATTTACACTGGGGGATTATCAGTTACAGTATTTACACTGGGGGGAATATCAGTACTGTATTTACACTGGTGGATTATCAGTTAGCTGTACTTTACACTGGGGGATTCTCAGTTACTGTATTACAGCTGGGGGATGATCAGTTACTGTATTTTCCACTGGGGGATTATCAGTTACTGTATTACACTGGGGATATCAGGTCACCTGATATTTACACTGGGGATTATCAGTTACTGTATTTACACTGGGGGATTATCAGTTACTGTAGTTACACTGGGGGATTTTCAGTCACTGTATTTTACAACTGGGGGGATTATCAGCTCACTGTATTTACACTGGGGGATTATCAGTCACTGTATTTACACTGGGGGATTATCAGTCACTGTATTTACACTGGGGGATTATCAGTCACTGTATTACACTGGGGGATTATCAGTTACTGTATTACACTGGGGGATTATCAGTCACTGTATTTACACTGGGGGATTATCAGTCACTGTATTTACACTGGGGGGATTATCAGTTCACTGTATTACACTGGGGGATTATCAGTTACTGTATTTACACTGGGGGATTATCAGTTACTGTATTTACACTGGGGGATTATCAGTCACTGTATTTACACTGGGGGATTATCAGTCACTGTATTTACACTGGGGGATTATCAGTCACTGTATTTACACTGGGGGATTATCAGTCACTGTATTTACACTGGGGGGATTATCAGTCACTGTATTTACACTGGGGGATTATCAGTCACTGTATTTACACTGGGGGATTATCAGTTCACTGTATTTACACTGGGGGATTATCAGTCACTGTATTACACTGGGGGATTATCAGCACTGTATTTACACTGGGGGATTATCAGTCACTGTATTTACACTGGGGGATTATCAGTCACTGTATTTACACTGGGGGATTATCAGTTACTGTATTTACACTGGGGGGATTATCAGTCACTGTATTTACACTGGGGGATTATCAGTCACTGTATTTACACTGGGGGATTATCAGTCACTGTATTTACACTGGGGGATTATCAGTTACTGTATTTACACTGGGGGATTATCAGTCACTGTATTTACACTGGGGGATTATCAGTCACTGTATTTACACTGGGGGATTATCAGTCCTGTATTTACACTGGGGGGATTATCAGTTACTGTATTTAAACTGGGGGATTATCAGTTACTGTATTTACACTGGGGGATTATCAGTTACTGTATTTACACTGGGGGATTATCAGTCACTGTATTTACACTGGGGGATTATCAGTCACTGTATTTACACTGGGGGATTATCAGTTACTGTATTTACACTGGGGGATTATCAGTCACTGTATTTACACTGGGGGATTATCAGTCACTGTATTTACACTGGGGGATTATCAGTTACTGTATTTACACTGGGGGATTATCAGTTACTGTATTTACACTGGGGGATTATCAGTACTGTATTTACACTGGGGGATTATCAGTCACTGTATTTACACTGGGGGATTATCAGTCACTGTATTTACACTGGGGGATTATCAGTTACTGTATTTACACTGGGGGATTATCAGTCACTGTATTTACACTGGGGGATTATCAGTCACTGTATTTACACTGGGGGATTATCAGTCACTGTATTTACACTGGGGGATTATCAGTCACTGTATTTACACTGGGGGGATTATCAGTCACTGTATTTACACTGGGGGATTATCAGTCACTGTATTTACACTGGGGGGATTATCAGTTACTGTATTTACACTGGGGGGATTATCAGTCACTGTATTTACACTGGGGGATTATCAGTCACTGTATTTACACTGGGGGATTATCAGTCACTGTATTTACACTGGGGGATTATCAGTCACTGTATTTACACTGGGGGGAGTATCAGTCACTGTATTTACACTGGGGGATTATCAGTTACTGTATTTACACTGGGGTTTAATCAGTCACTGTATTTACACTGGGGGATTATCAGTCACTGTATTTACACTGGGGATTATCAGTCACTGTATTTACACTGGGGGATTATCAGTTACTGTATTTACACAGGGGGATTATCAGTCACGTATTTACACAGGGGGATAATCAGTCCACTGTATTTACACTGGTTATTATCAGTTCTCTGTACTATCACTAGGGGGGATTATCAGTTACTGTATTTTACACTGGGGGGAGTATCAGTCACTGTATTGTACACTAGGGGGGATTAGTCAGTCACTTGTATTTACACTGGGGGATTATCAGTCCACTGGATTTACACTGGGGGGATTATCAGTTAGCTGTATTTACACTGGGGGATTATCAGTCACTGTATTTAACGCTGGGGGAGTTTCAGTCACTGATATTTACACAGGAGGGGTTAGTCAGTCACTGTATTTACACTGGGGGATTATCAGTCACTGTATTTTACACTGGGGGATTATCAGTCACTGTATTTACACTGTGGATTATCAGTCACTGTATTTACACTGGGGGATTATCAGTCACTGTATTTACACTGGGGGGATTATCAGTTACTGTATTTACACTGGGGGATTATCAGTTACTGTATTTACACTGGGGGATTATCAGTTACTGTATTTACACTGGGGGATTATCAGTCACTGTATTTACACTGGGGGATTATCAGTCACTGTATTTACACTGGGGGGATTATCAGTCACTGTATTTACACTGGGGGATTATCAGTTACTGTATTTACACTGGGGGATTATCAGTTACTGTATTTACACTGGGGGATTATCAGTCACTGTATTTACACTGGGGGATTATCAGTTACTGTATTTACACTGGGGGATTATCAGTCACTGTATTTACACTGGGGGATTATCAGTCACTGTATTTACACTGGGGGGATTATCAGTCACTGTATTTACACTGGGGGGATTATCAGTTACTGTATTTACACTGGGGGGATTATCAGTTACTGTATTTACACTGGGGGATTATCAGTCACTGTATTTACACTGGGGGATTATCAGTCACTGTATTTACACTGGGGGATTATCAGTTACTGTATTTACACTGGGGGATTATCAGTTACTGTATTTACACTGGGGGATTATCAGTCACTGTATTTACACTGGGGGATTATCAGTCACTGTATTTACACTGGGGGATTATCAGTTACTGTATTTACACTGGGGGGATTATCAGTCACTGTATTTACACTGGGGGATTATCAGTCACTGTATTTACACTGGGGGATTATCAGTCACTGTATTTACACTGGGGGATTATCAGTTACTGTATTTACACTGGGGGATTATCAGTCACTGTATTTACACTGGGGATTATCAGTCACTGTATTTACACTGGGGGATTATCAGTCACTGTATTTACACTGGGGGATTATCAGTTACTGTATTTACACTGGGGGGATTATCAGTCACTGTATTTACACTGCGGGGATTATCAGTCACTGTATTTACACTGGGGGATTATCAGTCACTGTATTTACACTGGGGGGATTATCAATTACAATATTTACACTGGGGGATTATCAGTTCACTGTATTTACACTGGGGGAATATCAGTCACTGTACTAACCACTGGGGGATTATCAGTTACTGTATTACACTGGGGGGATTATCAGTTACTCGTATTTACACTGGGGGGATTATCTGTTACTGTATTTACACTGGGGGATTATCAGTCACTGTATTTACACTGGGGATTATCAGTACTTTATTTACACTGGGGGATTATCAGTTACTGTATTTACACTGGGGGATTATCAGTTACTCTATTTACACTGGGGGATTATCAGTTAGCTGTATTTACACTGGGGGATTTTCAGTCACTGTATTTTACACTGGGGGGATTATCAGTCACTGTATTTACACTGGGGGATTATCAGTCACTGTATTTACACTGGGGATTATCAGTTACTGTATTTACACTGGGGGGATATCAGTTCTGTATTTACACTGGGGGATTATCAGAACTGTATTTACACTGGGGGAATCTCAGTACTATTACACTGGGGGATTATCAGTCACTGTATTTACACTGGGGGATTATCAGTCACTGTATTTACACTGGGGGATTATCAGTCACTGTATTTACACTGGGGGGATTATCAGTTACTGTATTTACACTGGGGGGATTATCAGTTACTGTATTTACACTGGGGGATTATCAGTCACTGTATTTACACTGGGGGGATTATCAGTTACTGTATTTACACTGGGGATTATCAGTTACTGTATTTACACTGGGGGATTATCAGTTACTGTATTTACACTGGGGGATTATCAGTCACTGTATTTACACTGGGGGATTATCAGTCACTGTATTTACACTGGGGGATTATCAGTTACTGTATTTACACTGGGGGATTATCAGTCACTGTATTTACACTGGGGGGATTATCAGTTACTGTATTTACACTGGGGGATTATCAGTTACTGTATTTACACTGGGGGATTATCAGTTACTGTATTTACACTGGGGGATTATCAGTACTGTATTTACACTGGGGGATTATCAGTCACTGTATTTACACTGGGGGATTATCAGTCACTGTATTTACACTGGGGGATTATCAGTTACTGTAATTACACTGGGGATTATCAGTTACTGTATTTACACTGGGGGGATTATCAGTCACTGTATTTACACTGGGGGGATTATCAGTTACTGTATTTACACTGGGGGGATTATCAGTCACTGTATTTACACTGGGGATTATCAGTCACTGTATTTACACTGGGGGATTATCAGTACTATATTTACACTGGGGGGATTATCAGTCACTGTATTTACACTGGGGGATTATCAGTTACTGTATTTACACTGGGGGATTATCAGTCACTGTATTTACACTGGGGATTATCAGTTACTGTATTTACACTGGGGGATTATCAGTTACTGTATTTACACTGGGGGGATTATCAGTTACTGTATTTACACTGGGGGATTATCAGTACTGTATTTACCTGGGGATTATCAGTCACTGTATTTACACTGGGGGATTATCAGTCACTGTATTTACACTGGGGGATTATCAGTCACTGTATTTACACTGGGGGGATTATCAGTCACTGTATTTACACTGGGGGGATTATCAGTTACTGTATTTACACTGGGGGGATTATCAGTCACTGTATTTACACTGGGGGATTATCAGTTCACTGTATTTACACTGGGGGATTATCAGTCACTGTATTTACACTGGGGGGATTATCAGTCACTGTATTTACACTGGGGGGATTATCAGTTACTGTATTTACACTGGGGGATTATCAGTTACTGTATTTACACTGGGGGATTATCAGTCACTGTATTTACACTGGGGGATTATCAGTCACTGTATTTACACTGGGGGGATTATCAGTCACTGTATTTACACTGGGGGATTATCAGTCACTGTATTTACACTGGGGGATTATCAGTCACTGTATTTACACTGGGGGATTATCAGTTACTGTATTTACACTGGGGGATTATCAGTCACTGTATTTACACTGGGGGATTATCAGTCACTGTATTTACACTGGGGGATTATCAGTTACTGTATTTACACTGGGGGATTATCAGTACTGTATTTACACTGGGGGGATTATCAGTCACTGTATTTACACTGGGGGATTATCAGTTACTGTATTTACACTGGGGGATTATCAGTCACTGTATTTACACTGGGGGATTATCAGTTACTGTATTTACACTGGGGGATTATCAGTCACTGTATTTACACTGGGGGGATTATCAGTCACTGTATTTACACTGGGGGATTATCAGTCACTGTATTTACACTGGGGGATTATCAGTTACTGTATTTACACTGGGGGATTATCAGTCACTGTATTTACACTGGGGGGATTATCAGTCACTGTATTTACACTGGGGGATTATCAGTTACTGTATTTACACTGGGGGATTATCAGTTACTGTATTTACACTGGGGGATTATCAGTCACTGTATTTACACTGGGGGATTATCAGTTACTGTATTTACACTGGGGGATTATCAGTCACTGTATTTACACTGGGGGATTATCAGTTACTGTATTTACACTGGGGGATTATCAGTTACTGTATTTACACTGGGGGATTATCAGTTACTGTATTTACACTGGGGGATTATCAGTCACTGTATTTACACTGGGGGATTATCAGTCACTGTATTTACACTGGGGGATTATCAGTCACTGTATTTACACTGGGGGATTATCAGTCACTGTATTTACACTGGGGGATTATCAGTCACTGTATTTACACTGGGGGATTATCAGTTACTGTATTTACACTGGGGGATTATCAGTCACTGTATTTACACTGGGGGATTATCAGTCACTGTATTTACACTGGGGGATTATCAGTCACTGTATTTACACTGGGGGATTATCAGTTACTGTATTTACACTGGGGGATTATCAGTCACTGTATTTACACTGGGGGATTATCAGTTACTGTATTTACACTGGGGGATTATCAGTCACTGTATTTACACTGGGGGATTATCAGTTACTGTATTTACACTGGGGGATTATCAGTACTGTATTTACACTGGGGGGATTATCAGTTACTGTATTTACACTGGGGGATTATCAGTCACTGTATTTACACTGGGGGATTATCAGTTACTGTATTTACACTGGGGGGATTATCAGTCACTGTATTTACACTGGGGGATTATCAGTCACTGTATTTACACTGGGGGATTATCAGTCACTGTATTTACACTGGGGGATTATCAGTCACTGTATTTACACTGGGGGATTATCAGTCACTGTATTTACACTGGGGGATTATCAGTCACTGTATTTACACTGGGGGATATCAGTTACTGTATTTACACTGGGGGATTATCAGTCACTGTATTTACACTGGGGGATTATCAGTCACTGTATTTACACTGGGGGATTATCAGTCACTGTATTTACACTGGGGGATTATCAGTTACTGTATTTACACTGGGGGGATTATCAGTCACTGTATTTACACTGGGGGATTATCAGTCACTGTATTTACACTGGGGATTATCAGTCACTGTATTAAACTGGGGGATTATCAGTTACTGTATTTACACTGGGGGATTATCAGTTCCTGTATTTACACTGGGGGATTATCAGTCACTGTATTTACACTGGGGGATTATCAGTCACTGTATTTACACTGGGGGATTATCAGTTACTGTATTTACACTGGGGGATTATCAGTTACTGTATTTACACTGGGGGATTATCAGTCACTGTATTTACACTGGGGGATTATCAGTCACTGTATTTACACTGGGGGATTATCAGTACTGTATTTACACTGGGGGATTATCAGTCACTGTATTTACACTGGGGGATTATCAGTCACTGTATTTACACTGGGGGGATTATCAGTCACTGTATTTACACTGGGGGATTATCAGTCACTGTATTTACACTGGGGGATTATCAGTCACTGTATTTACACTGGGGGATTATCAGTCACTGTATTTACACTGGGGGATTATCAGTCACTGTATTTACACTGGGGGGATTATCAGTCACTGTATTTACACTGGGGGATTATCAGTTACTGTATTTACACTGGGGGATTATCAGTACTGTATTTACACTGGGGGATTATCAGTTACTGTATTTACACTGGGGGATTATCAGTCACTGTATTTACACTGGGGGATTATCAGTACTGTATTTACACTGGGGGATTATCAGTTCACTGTATTTACACTGGGGGATTATCAGTTACTGTATTTACACTGGGGGATTATCAGTCACTGTATTTACACTGGGGGGATTATCAGTCACTGTATTTACACTGGGGGATTATCAGTACTGTATTTACACTGGGGGATTATCAGTCACTGTATTTACACTGGGGGATTATCAGTTCACTGTATTTACACTGGGGGATTATCAGTTACTGTATTTACACTGGGGGATTATCAGTTACTGTATTTACACTGGGGGATTATCAGTTACTGTATTTACACTGGGGGATTATCAGTTACTGTATTTACACTGGGGGATTATCAGTCACTGTATTTACACTGGGGGATTATCAGTTACTGTATTTACACTGGGGGATTATCAGTCACTGTATTTACACTGGGGGATTATCAGTTACTGTATTTACACTGGGGGATTATCAGTCACTGTATTTACACTGGGGGGATTATCATTCACTGTATTTACACTGGGGGATTATCAGTTACTGTATTTACACTGGGGGATTATCAGTTACTGTATTTACACTGGGGGATTATCAGTCTCTGTATTACACTGGGGGATTATCAGTTACTGTATTTACACTGGGGGATTATCAGTCACTGTATTTACACTGGGGGATTATCAGTCACTGTATTTACACTGGGGGATTATCAGTCACTGTATTTACACTGGGGGATTATCAGTTACTGTATTTACACTGGGGGATTATCAGTCACTGTATTTACACTGGGGGGATTATCAGTCACTGTATTTACACTGGGGGATTATCAGTCACTGTATTTACACTGGGGGATTATCAGTCACTGTATTTACACTGGGGGATTATCAGTTACTGTATTTACACTGGGGGATTATCAGTTACTGTATTTACACTGGGGGATTATCAGTCACTGTATTTACACTGGGGGATTATCAGTCACTGTATTTACACTGGGGGATTATCAGTCACTGTATTTACACTGGGGGATTATCAGTCACTGTATTTACACTGGGGGATTATCAGTCACTGTATTTACACTGGGGGATTATCAGTCACTGTATTTACACTGGGGGGATTATCAGTCACTGTATTTACACTGGGGGGATTATCAGTCACTGTATTTACACTGGGGGATTATCAGTTACTGTATTTACACTGGGGGATTATCAGTCACTGTATTTACACTGGGGGATTATCAGTCACTGTATTTACACTGGGGGATTATCAGTCACTGTATTTACACTGGGGGATTATCAGTCACTGTATTTACACTGGGGGATTATCAGTCACTGTATTTACACTGGGGGATTATCAGTCACTGTATTTACACTGGGGGATTATCAGTCACTGTATTTACACTGGGGGATTATCAGTCACTGTATTTACACTGGGGGATTATCAGTCACTGTATTTACACTGGGGGATTATCAGTTACTGTATTTACACTGGGGGATTATCAGTCACTGTGTTTACACTGGGGGATTATCAGTCACTGTATTTACACTGGGGATTATCAGTCACTGTATTTACACTGGGGGATTATCAGTTACTGTATTTACACTGGGGGATTATCAGTACTGTATTTACACTGGGGATTATCAGTCACTGTATTTACACTGGGGGGATTATCAGTTACTGTATTTACACTGGGGGATTATCAGTTACTGTATTTACACTGGGGGATTATCAGTTACTGTATTTACACTGGGGGATTATCAGTCACTGTATTTACACTGGGGATTATCAGTACTGTATTTACACTGGGGGATTATCAGTTACTGTATTTACACTGGGGGATTATCAGTTACTGTATTTACACTGGGGGATTATCAGTCACTGTATTTACACTGGGGGATTCTCAGTCACTGTATTTACACTGGGGGGATTATCAGTCACTGTATTTACACTGGGGGATTATCAGTCACTGTATTTACACTGGGGGATTATCAGTCACTGTATTTACACTGGGGGATTATCAGTCACTGTATTTACACTGGGGGATTATCAGTCACTGTATTTACACTGGGGGATTATCAGTCACTGTATTTACACTGGGGGATTATCAGTCACTGTATTTACACTGGGGGATTATCAGTCACTGTATTTACACTGGGGGATTATCAGTCACTGTATTTACACTGGGGGATTATCAGTTACTGTATTTACACTGGGGGATTATCAGTCACTGTATTTACACTGGGGGATTATCAGTCACTGTATTTACACTGGGGGATTATCAGTCACTGTATTTACACTGGGGGATTATCAGTTACTGTATTTACACTGGGGGATTATCAGTCACTGTATTTACACTGGGGGATTATCAGTCACTGTATTTACACTGGGGGATTATCAGTCACTGTATTTACACTGGGGGATTATCAGTACTGTATTTACACTGGGGGATTATCAGTCACTGTATTTACACTGGGGGATTATCAGTACTGTATTTACACTGGGGGATTATCAGTCACTGTATTTACACTGGGGGATTATCAGTCACTGTATTTACACTGGGGGATTATCAGTCACTGTATTTACACTGGGGGATTATCAGTCACTGTATTTACACTGGGGGATTATCAGTCACTGTATTTACACTGGGGGGATTATCAGTCACTGTATTTACACTGGGGGATTATCAGTCACTGTATTTACACTGGGGGATTATCAGTCACTGTATTTACACTGGGGGGATTATCAGTCACTGTATTTACACTGGGGGATTATCAGTACTGTATTTACACTGGGGGATTATCAGTTACTGTATTTACACTGGGGGATTATCAGTCACTGTATTTACACTGGGGGATTATCAGTCACTGTATTTACACTGGGGGATTATCAGTTACTGTATTTACACTGGGGGATTATCAGTTACTGTATTTACACTGGGGGATTATCAGTCACTGTATTTACACTGGGGGATTATCAGTTACTGTATTTACACTGGGGGATTATCAGTCACTGTATTTACACTGGGGGATTATCAGTTACTGTATTTACACTGGGGAATTATCAGTCACTGTATTTACACTGGGGGATTATCAGTTACTGTATTTACACTGGGGGATTATCAGTCACTGTATTTACACTGGGGGATTATCAGTTACTGTATTTACACTGGGGGATTATCAGTTACTGTATTTACACTGGGGGATTATCAGTCACTGTATTTACACTGGGGGGATTATCAGTCACTGTATTTACACTGGGGGATTATCAGTCACTGTATTTACACTGGGGGATTATCAGTCACTGTATTTACACTGGGGGATTATCAGTCACTGTATTTACACTGGGGGATTATCAGTCACTGTATTTACACTGGGGGATTATCAGTCACTGTATTTACACTGGGGGATTATCAGTCACTGTATTTACACTGGGGGATTATCAGTTACTGTATTTACACTGGGGGATTATCAGTCACTGTATTTACACTGGGGGATTATCAGTCACTGTATTTACACTGGGGGATTATCAGTTACTGTATTTACACTGGGGGATTATCAGTTACTGTATTTACACTGGGGGATTATCAGTTACTGTATTTACACTGGGGGATTATCAGTACTGTATTTACACTGGGGGATTATCAGTCACTGTATTTACACTGGGGGATTATCAGTCACTGTATTTACACTGGGGGGATTATCAGTTACTGTATTTACACTGGGGGATTATCAGTCACTGTATTTACACTGGGGGATTATCAGTCACTGTATTTACACTGGGGGGATTATCAGTCACTGTATTTACACTGGGGGATTATCAGTCACTGTATTTACACTGGGGGATTATCAGTCACTGTATTTACACTGGGGGATTATCAGTCACTGTATTTACACTGGGGGATTATCAGTTACTGTATTTACACTGGGGGATTATCAGTCACTGTATTTACACTGGGGGATTATCAGTCACTGTATTTACACTGGGGGATTATCAGTCACTGTATTTACACTGGGGGATTATCAGTTCACTGTATTTACACTGGGGGATTATCAGTCACTGTATTTACACTGGGGGATTATCAGTCACTGTATTTACACTGGGGGATTATCAGTCACTGTATTTACACTGTGGGGTGGTTTGCAGTTACAGTATTACTCTGGGGGATTATCAGTTATCTATTTACACGGGGGTTCACATTTGCTTTCGTTACACTGGGTGATTACAGTACTGTATTTACATGGGGGAATTATCAGTAGGTATTTACACTGGGGGATTTTCTTTACTTTTAATTTGCACTGGGGAATTATCAGCACTGCATTTTACACTGGGGGATTATCAGTGACGGTATTTACACGGGGCGATTATCAGTCTGTATTTACACTGGGGGATGTTATCAGTCACTGTATTACACTGGGGGAGTTATCAGTCACGATTATCAGTTACTGTATTTACACTGGGGGATTATCAGTCACTGTATTTACACTGGGGGGATTATCAGTCACTGTATTTGCACTGGGGGATTATCAGTCACTGTATTTACACTGGGGGGATTATCAGTACTGTATTTACACTGGGGGATTATCAGTTATCTGTATTTACACTGGGGGGATTATCAGTTACTGTATTTACACTGGGGGATTATCAGTCACTGTATTTACACTGGGGGATTATCAGTTACTGTATTTACACTGGGGGATTATCAGTTACTTTATTTACACTGGGGAATTATCAGTCACTGCATTTACACTGGGGGATTATCAGTTACTGTATTTACACTGGGGGATTATCAGTCACTGTATTTACACTGGGGGAGTTATCAGTCACTGTATTTACACTGGGGGAATTATCAGTCACTGTATTTACACTGGGGGATTATCAGTCACTGTATTTACACTGGGGGATTATCAGTCACTGTATTTACACTGGGGGATTATCAGTTACTGTATTTACACTGGGGGATTATCAGTCACTGTATTTACACTGGGGGAATTATCAGTTACTGTATTTACACTGGGGGATTATCAGTCACTGTATTTACACTGGGGGATTATCAGTCACTGTATTTACACTGGGGGATTATCAGTCACTGTATTTACACTGGGGGATTATCAGTCACTGTATTTACACTGGGGGATTATCAGTTACTGTATTTACACTGGGGGATTATCAGTCACTGTATTTACACTGGGGGATTATCAGTCACTGTATTTACACTGGGGGATTATCAGTTACTGTATTTACACTGGGGGATTATCAGTCACTGTATTTACACTGGGGGATTATCAGTCACTGTATTTACACTGGGGGATTATCAGTTACTGTATTTACACTGGGGGATTATCAGTCACTGTATTTACACTGGGGGATTATCAGTCACTGTATTTACACTGGGGGATTATCAGTCACTGTATTTACACTGGGGGATTATCAGTCACTGTATTTACACTGGGGGATTATCAGTCACTGTATTTACACTGGGGGATTATCAGTTACTGTATTTACACTGGGGGATTATCAGTCACTGTATTTACACTGGGGGATTATCAGTTACTGTATTTACACTGGGGATTATCAGTCACTGTATTTACACTGGGGGATTATCAGTTACTGTATTTACACTGGGGGATTATCAGTCACTGTATTTACACTGGGGGATTATCAGTTACTGTATTTACACTGGGGGATTATCAGTCACTGTATTTACACTGGGGGATTATCAGTTACTGTATTTACACTGGGGGATTATCAGTCACTGTATTTACACTGGGGGGATTATCAGTTACTGTATTTACACTGGGGGATTATCAGTCACTGTATTTACACTGGGGGATTATCAGTCACTGTATTTACACTGGGGGGATTATCAGTCACTGTATTTACACTGGGGGATTATCAGTCACTGTATTTACACTGGGGGATTATCAGTTACTGTATTTACACTGGGGATTATCAGTTACTGTATTTACACTGGGGGATTATCAGTTACTGTATTTACACTGGGGGATTATCAGTTACTGTATTTACACTGGGGGATTATCAGTCACTGTATTTACACTGGGGGATTATCAGTTACTGTATTTACACTGGGGGATTATCAGTTACTGTATTTACACTGGGGGATTATCAGTCACTGTATTTACACTGGGGGATTATCAGTCACTGTATTTACACTGGGGGATTATCAGTTACTGTATTTACACTGGGGGATTATCAGTCACTGTATTTACACTGGGGGATTATCAGTCACTGTATTTACACTGGGGGATTATCAGTCACTGTATTTACACTGGGGGATTATCAGTCACTGTATTTACACTGGGGGATTATCTGTCACTGTATTTACACTGGGGGATTATCAGTCACTGTATTTACACTGGGGGGATTATCAGTCACTGTATTTACACTGGGGGATTATCAGTTACTGTATTAACACTGGGGATTATCAGTTACTGTATTTACACTGGGGGATTATCAGTCACTGTATTTACACTGGGGGATTATCAGTTACTGTATTTACACTGGGGGATTATCAGTCACTGTATTTACACTGGGGGATTATCAGTCACTGTATTTACACTGGGGGATTATCAGTCACTGTATTTACACTGGGGGATTATCAGTCACTGTATTTACACTGGGGGATTATCAGTTACTGTATTTACACTGGGGGGATTATCAGTTCACTGTATTTACACTGGGGGATTATCAGTACTGTATTTACACTGGGGGATTATCAGTCACTGTATTTACACTGGGGGATTATCAGTCACTGTATTTACACTGGGGGATTATCAGTCACTGTATTTACACTGGGGGATTATCAGTTACTGTATTTACACTGGGGGATTATCAGTCACTGTATTTACACTGGGGGATTATCAGTTACTGTATTTACACTGGGGGATTATCAGTCACTGTATTTACACTGGGGGATTATCAGTTACTGTATTTACACTGGGGGATTATCAGTTACTGTATTTACACTGGGGGGGATTATCAATCACTGTATTAAACTGGGGGATTATCAGTTACTGTATTTACACTGGGGGATTATCAGTTACTGTATTTACACTGGGGGATTATCAGTTACTGTATTTACACTGGGGGATTATCAGTTACTGTATTTACACTGGGGGATTATCAGTTACTGTATTTACACTGGGGGATTATCAGTCACTGTATTTACACTGGGGGATTATCAGTTACTGTATTTACACTGGGGGATTATCAGTCACTGTATTTACACTGGGGGATTATCAGTTACTGTATTTACACTGGGGGATTATCAGTCACTGTATTTACACTGGGGGATTATCAGTTACTGTATTTACACTGGGGGATTATCAGTCACTGTATTTACACTGGGGGATTATCAGTTACTGTATTTACACTGGGGGATTATCAGTTACTGTATTTACACTGGGGGATTATCAGTTACTGTATTTACACTGGGGGATTATCAGTCACTGTATTTACACTGGGGGATTATCAGTCACTGTATTTACACTGGGGGGATTATCAGTCACTGTATTTACACTGGGGGATTATCAGTCACTGTATTTACACTGGGGGATTATCAGTCACTGTATTTACACTGGGGGATTATCAGTCACTGTATTTACACTGGGGGATTATCAGTCACTGTATTTACACTGGGGGATTATCAGTTACTGTATTTACACTGGGGGATTATCAGTTACTGTATTTACACTGGGGGATTATCAGTTACTGTATTTACACTGGGGGATTATCAGTCACTGTATTTACACTGGGGGATTATCAGTTACTGTATTTACACTGGGGGATTATCAGTTACTGTATTTACACTGGGGATTTTCATTTGCTGTATTTACACTGTGGGATTATCAGTTACTGTATTTACACTGGGGGATTATCAGTCACTGTATTTACACTGGGGGATTATCAGTTACTGTATTTACACTGGGGGATTATCAGTTACTGTATTTACACTGGGGGATTATCAGTTACTGTATTTACACTGGGGGATTATCAGTTACTGTATTTACACTGGGGGATTATCAGTTACTGTATTTACACTGGGGGGATTATCAGTTACTGTATTTACACTGGGGGATTATCAGTTACTGTATTTACACTGGGGGATTATCAGTCACTGTATTTACACTGGGGGATTATCAGTTACTGTATTTACACTGGGGGATTATCAGTTACTGTATTTACACTGGGGGATTATCAGTCACTGTATTTACACTGGGGGATTATCAGTCACTGTATTTACACTGGGGGATTATCAGTCACTGTATTTACACTGGGGGATTATCAGTCACTGTATTTACACTGGGGGATTATCAGTTACTGTATTTACACTGGGGGATTATCAGTCACTGTATTTACACTGGGGGATTATCAGTTACTGTATTTACACTGGGGGATTATCAGTCACTGTATTTACACTGGGGGATTATCAGTTACTGTATTTACACTGGGGGATTATCAGTTACTGTATTTACACTGGGGGATTATCAGTTACTGTATTTACACTGGGGGATTATCAGTTACTGTATTTACACTGGGGGATTATCAGTCACTGTATTTACACTGGGGGATTATCAGTTACTGTATTTACACTGGGGGATTATCAGTTACTGTATTTACACTGGGGGATTATCAGTTACTGTATTTACACTGGGGGATTATCAGTTACTGTATTTACACTGGGGGATTATCAGTCACTGTATTTACACTGGGGGATTATCAGTCACTGTATTTACACTGGGGGATTATCAGTCACTGTATTTACACTGGGGGATTATCAGTTACTGTATTTACACTGGGGGATTATCAGTTACTGTATTTACACTGGGGGATTATCAGTTACTGTATTTACACTGGGGGATTATCAGTTACTGTATTTACACTGGGGGATTATCAGTTACTGTATTTACACTGGGGGATTATCAGTCACTGTATTTACACTGGGGGATTATCAGTCACTGTATTTACACTGGGGGATTATCAGTCACTGTATTTACACTGGGGGATTATCAGTTACTGTATTTACACTGGGGGATTATCAGTCACTGTATTTACACTGGGGGATTATCAGTCACTGTATTTACACTGGGGGATTATCAGTTACTGTATTTACACTGGGGGATTATCAGTCACTGTATTTACACTGGGGGATTATCAGTTACTGTATTTACACTGGGGGATTATCAGTCACTGTATTTACACTGGGGGATTATCAGTCACTGTATTTACACTGGGGGATTATCAGTTACTGTATTTACACTGGGGGATTATCAGTCACTGTATTTACACTGGGGGATTATCAGTTACTGTATTTACACTGGGGGATTATCAGTCACTGTATTTACACTGGGGGATTATCAGTCACTGTATTTACACTGGGGGATTATCAGTTACTGTATTTACACTGGGGGATTATCAGTCACTGTATTTACACTGGGGGATTATCAGTCACTGTATTTACACTGGGGGATTATCAGTTACTGTATTTACACTGGGGGATTATCAGTCACTGTATTTACACTGGGGGATTATCAGTACTGTATTTACACTGGGGGATTATCAGTCACTGTATTTACACTGGGGGATTATCAGTCACTGTATTTACACTGGGGGATTATCAGTCACTGTATTTACACTGGGGGATTATCAGTCACTGTATTTACACTGGGGGATTATCAGTCACTGTATTTACACTGGGGGATTATCAGTTACTGTATTTACACTGGGGGATTATCAGTCACTGTATTTACACTGGGGGATTATCAGTCACTGTATTTACACTGGGGGATTATCAGTCACTGTATTTACACTGGGGGATTATCAGTCACTGTATTTACACTGGGGGATTATCAGTTACTGTATTTACACTGGGGGATTATCAGTCACTGTATTTACACTGGGGGATTATCAGTTACTGTATTTACACTGGGGGATTATCAGTTACTGTATTTACACTGGGGGATTATCAGTTACTGTATTTACACTGGGGGATTATCAGTTACTGTATTTACACTGGGGGATTATCAGTCACTGTATTTACACTGGGGGATTATCAGTTACTGTATTTACACTGGGGGATTATCAGTACTGTATTTACACTGGGGGATTATCAGTCACTGTATTTACACTGGGGGATTATCAGTCACTGTATTTACACTGGGGGATTATCAGTTACTGTATTTACACTGGGGGATTATCAGTCACTGTATTTACACTGGGGGATTATCAGTTACTGTATTTACACTGGGGGATTATCAGTTACTGTATTTACACTGGGGGATTATCAGTTACTGTATTTACACTGGGGGATTATCAGTTACTGTATTTACACTGGGGGATTATCAGTTACTGTATTTACACTGGGGGATTATCAGTTACTGTATTTACACTGGGGGATTATCAGTTACTGTATTTACACTGGGGGATTATCAGTTACTGTATTTACACTGGGGGATTATCAGTTACTGTATTTACACTGGGGGATTATCAGTCACTGTATTTACACTGGGGGATTATCAGTCACTGTATTTACACTGGGGGATTATCAGTTACTGTATTTACACTGGGGGATTATCAGTCACTGTATTTACACTGGGGGATTATCAGTTACTGTATTTACACTGGGGGATTATCAGTCACTGTATTTACACTGGGGGATTATCAGTCACTGTATTTACACTGGGGGATTATCAGTCACTGTATTTACACTGGGGGATTATCAGTCACTGTATTTACACTGGGGGATTATCAGTCACTGTATTTACACTGGGGGATTATCAGTTACTGTATTTACACTGGGGGATTATCAGTCACTGTATTTACACTGGGGGATTATCAGTTACTGTATTTACACTGGGGGATTATCAGTCACTGTATTTACACTGGGGGATTATCAGTCACTGTATTTACACTGGGGGATTATCAGTTACTGTATTTACACTGGGGGATTATCAGTCACTGTATTTACACTGGGGGATTATCAGTCACTGTATTTACACTGGGGGATTATCAGTCACTGTATTTACACTGGGGGATTATCAGTCACTGTATTTACACTGGGGGATTATCAGTTACTGTATTTACACTGGGGGATTATCAGTCACTGTATTTACACTGGGGGATTATCAGTCACTGTATTTACACTGGGGGATTATCAGTCACTGTATTTACACTGGGGGATTATCAGTCACTGTATTTACACTGGGGGATTATCAGTTACTGTATTTACACTGGGGGATTATCAGTCACTGTATTTACACTGGGGGATTATCAGTCACTGTATTTACACTGGGGGATTATCAGTTACTGTATTTACACTGGGGGATTATCAGTCACTGTATTTACACTGGGGGATTATCAGTCACTGTATTTACACTGGGGGATTATCAGTCACTGTATTTACACTGGGGGATTATCAGTCACTGTATTTACACTGGGGGATTATCAGTTACTGTATTACACTGGGGGATTATCAGTCACTGTATTTACACTGGGGGATTATCAGTCACTGTATTTACACTGGGGGATTATCAGTCACTTTATTTACACTGGGGGGATTATCAGTCACTGTATTTACACTGGGGGATTATCAGTTACTGTATTTACACTGGGGGATTATCGTTACTGTATTTACACTGGGGGATTATCAGTCACTGTATTTACACTGGGGGATTATCAGTTACTGTATTTACACTGGGGGATTATCAGTCTACTGTATTTACACTGGGGGATTATCAGTCACTGTATTTACACTGGGGGGATTATCAGTCACTGTATTTACACTGGGGGATTATCAGTTACTGTATTTACACTGGGGGATTATCAGTCACTGTATTTACACTGGGGGATTATCAGTTACTGTATTTACACTGGGGGATTATCAGTCACTGTATTTACACTGGGGGATTATCAGTTACTGTATTTACACTGGGGGATTATCAGTCACTGTATTTACACTGGGGGATTATCAGTTACTGTATTTACACTGGGGGATTATCAGTCACTGTATTTACACTGGGGGATTATCAGTCACTGTATTTACACTGGGGGATTATCAGTTACTGTATTTACACTGGGGGATTATCAGTTACTGTATTTACACTGGGGGATTATCAGTTACTGTATTTACACTGGGGGATTATCAGTTACTGTATTTACACTGGGGGATTATCAGTTACTGTATTTACACTGGGGGATTATCAGTTACTGTATTTACACTGGGGGATTATCAGTCACTGTATTTACACTGGGGGATTATCAGTCACTGTATTTACACTGGGGGATTATCAGTCACTGTATTTACACTGGGGGATTATCAGTCACTGTATTTACACTGGGGGATTATCAGTTACTGTATTTACACTGGGGGATTATCAGTCACTGTATTTACACTGGGGGATTATCAGTCACTGTATTTACACTGGGGGATTATCAGTCACTGTATTTACACTGGGGGATTATCAGTCACTGTATTTACACTGGGGGATTATCAGTCACTGTATTTACACTGGGGGATTATCAGTCACTGTATTTACACTGGGGGATTATCAGTCACTGTATTTACACTGGGGGATTATCAGTCACTGTATTTACACTGGGGGATTATCAGTTACTGTATTTACACTGGGGGATTATCAGTCACTGTATTTACACTGGGGGATTATCAGTCACTGTATTTACACTGGGGGATTATCAGTCACTGTATTTACACTGGGGGATTATCAGTTACTGTATTTACACTGGGGGATTATCAGTCACTGTATTTACACTGGGGGATTATCAGTTACTGTATTTACACTGGGGGATTATCAGTCACTGTATTTACACTGGGGGATTATCAGTCACTGTATTTACACTGGGGGATTATCAGTCACTGTATTTACACTGGGGGATTATCAGTTACTGTATTTACACTGGGGGATTATCAGTCACTGTATTTACACTGGGGGATTATCAGTCACTGTATTTACACTGGGGGGATTATCAGTCACTGTATTTACACTGGGGGGATTATCAGTACTGTATTTACACTGGGGGATTATCAGTCACTGTATTTACACTGGGGGATTATCAGTCACTGTATTTACACTGGGGGATTATCAGTCACTGTATTTACACTGGGGGATTATCAGTCACTGTATTTACACTGGGGGATTATCAGTCACTGTATTTACACTGGGGGATTATCAGTCACTGTATTTACACTGGGGGATTATCAGTCACTGTATTTACACTGGGGGATTATCAGTTACTGTATTTACACTGGGGGATTATCAGTCACTGTATTTACACTGGGGGATTATCAGTTACTGTATTTACACTGGGGGATTATCAGTCACTGTATTTACACTGGGGGATTATCAGTCACTGTATTTACACTGGGGGATTATCAGTTACTGTATTTACACTGGGGGATTATCAGTTACTGTATTTACACTGGGGGATTATCAGTTACTGTATTTACACTGGGGGATTATCAGTTACTGTATTTACACTGGGGGATTATCAGTTACTGTATTTACACTGGGGGATTATCAGTTACTGTATTTACACTGGGGGATTATCAGTTACTGTATTTACACTGGGGGATTATCAGTTACTGTATTTACACTGGGGGATTATCAGTTACTGTATTTACACTGGGGGATTATCAGTTACTGTATTTACACTGGGGGATTATCAGTTACTGTATTTACACTGGGGGATTATCAGTACTGTATTTACACTGGGGGATTATCAGTTACTGTATTTACACTGGGGGATTATCAGTTACTGTATTTACACTGGGGGATTATCAGTTACTGTATTTACACTGGGGGATTATCAGTTACTGTATTTACACTGGGGGATTATCAGTTACTGTATTTACACTGGGGGATTATCAGTTACTGTATTTACACTGGGGGATTATCAGTTACTGTATTTACACTGGGGGATTATCAGTTACTGTATTTACACTGGGGGATTATCAGTTACTGTATTTACACTGGGGGATTATCAGTTACTGTATTTACACTGGGGGATTATCAGTTACTGTATTTACACTGGGGGATTATCAGTTACTGTATTTACACTGGGGGATTATCAGTTACTGTATTTACACTGGGGGATTATCAGTTACTGTATTTACACTGGGGGATTATCAGTTACTGTATTTACACTGGGGGATTATCAGTTACTGTATTTACACTGGGGGATTATCAGTTACTGTATTTACACTGGGGGATTATCAGTTACTGTATTTACACTGGGGGATTATCAGTTACTGTATTTACACTGGGGGATTATCAGTTACTGTATTTACACTGGGGGATTATCAGTCACTGTATTTACACTGGGGGATTATCAGTTACTGTATTTACACTGGGGGATTATCAGTTACTGTATTTACACTGGGGGATTATCAGTTACTGTATTTACACTGGGGGATTATCAGTTACTGTATTTACACTGGGGGATTATCAGTCACTGTATTTACACTGGGGGATTATCAGTTACTGTATTTACACTGGGGGATTATCAGTCACTGTATTTACACTGGGGGATTATCAGTCACTGTATTTACACTGGGGGATTATCAGTCACTGTATTTACACTGGGGGATTATCAGTCACTGTATTTACACTGGGGGATTATCAGTCACTGTATTTACACTGGGGGATTATCAGTCACTGTATTTACACTGGGGGATTATCAGTTACTGTATTTACACTGGGGGATTATCAGTTACTGTATTTACACTGGGGGATTATCAGTCACTGTATTTACACTGGGGGATTATCAGTTACTGTATTTACACTGGGGGATTATCAGTCACTGTATTTACACTGGGGGATTATCAGTTACTGTATTTACACTGGGGGATTATCAGTTACTGTATTTACACTGGGGGATTATCAGTCACTGTATTTACACTGGGGGATTATCAGTTACTGTATTTACACTGGGGGATTATCAGTCACTGTATTTACACTGGGGGATTATCAGTTACTGTATTTACACTGGGGGATTATCAGTCACTGTATTTACACTGGGGGATTATCAGTTACTGTATTTACACTGGGGGATTATCAGTCACTGTATTTACACTGGGGGATTATCAGTCACTGTATTTACACTGGGGGATTATCAGTCACTGTATTTACACTGGGGGATTATCAGTCACTGTATTTACACTGGGGGATTATCAGTTACTGTATTTACACTGGGGGATTATCAGTCACTGTATTTACACTGGGGGATTATCAGTCACTGTATTTACACTGGGGGATTATCAGTCACTGTATTTACACTGGGGGATTATCAGTCACTGTATTTACACTGGGGGATTATCAGTCACTGTATTTACACTGGGGGATTATCAGTTACTGTATTTACACTGGGGGATTATCAGTCACTGTATTTACACTGGGGGATTATCAGTCACTGTATTTACACTGGGGGATTATCAGTCACTGTATTTACACTGGGGGATTATCAGTCACTGTATTTACACTGGGGGATTATCAGTCACTGTATTTACACTGGGGGATTATCAGTCACTGTATTTACACTGGGGGATTATCAGTCACTGTATTTACACTGGGGGATTATCAGTCACTGTATTTACACTGGGGGATTATCAGTTACTGTATTTACACTGGGGGATTATCAGTCACTGTATTTACACTGGGGGATTATCAGTCACTGTATTTACACTGGGGGATTATCAGTCACTGTATTTACACTGGGGGATTATCAGTTACTGTATTTACACTGGGGGATTATCAGTACTGTATTTACACTGGGGGATTATCAGTTACTGTATTTACACTGGGGGATTATCAGTCACTGTATTTACACTGGGGGATTATCAGTCACTGTATTTACACTGGGGGATTATCAGTCACTGTATTTACACTGGGGGATTATCAGTCACTGTATTTACACTGGGGGATTATCAGTTACTGTATTTACACTGGGGGATTATCAGTTACTGTATTTACACTGGGGGATTATCAGTCACTGTATTTACACTGGGGGATTATCAGTCACTGTATTTACACTGGGGGATTATCAGTTACTGTATTTACACTGGGGGATTATCAGTCACTGTATTTACACTGGGGGATTATCAGTTACTGTATTTACACTGGGGGATTATCAGTCACTGTATTTACACTGGGGGATTATCAGTCACTGTATTTACACTGGGGGATTATCAGTCACTGTATTTACACTGGGGGATTATCAGTCACTGTATTTACACTGGGGGATTATCAGTCACTGTATTTACACTGGGGGATTATCAGTCACTGTATTTACACTGGGGGATTATCAGTCACTGTATTTACACTGGGGGATTATCAGTCACTGTATTTACACTGGGGGATTATCAGTTACTGTATTTACACTGGGGGATTATCAGTCACTGTATTTACACTGGGGGATTATCAGTCACTGTATTTACACTGGGGGATTATCAGTCACTGTATTTACACTGGGGGATTATCAGTTACTGTATTTACACTGGGGGATTATCAGTCACTGTATTTACACTGGGGGATTATCAGTCACTGTATTTACACTGGGGGATTATCAGTACTGTATTTACACTGGGGGATTATCAGTCACTGTATTTACACTGGGGGATTATCAGTTACTGTATTTACACTGGGGGATTATCAGTCACTGTATTTACACTGGGGGATTATCAGTTACTGTATTTACACTGGGGGATTATCAGTCACTGTATTTACACTGGGGGATTATCAGTCACTGTATTTACACTGGGGGATTATCAGTCACTGTATTTACACTGGGGGATTATCAGTTACTGTATTTACACTGGGGGATTATCAGTCACTGTATTTACACTGGGGGATTATCAGTCACTGTATTTACACTGGGGGATTATCAGTTACTGTATTTACACTGGGGGATTATCAGTCACTGTATTTACACTGGGGGATTATCAGTCACTGTATTTACACTGGGGGATTATCAGTCACTGTATTTACACTGGGGGATTATCAGTTACTGTATTTACACTGGGGGATTATCAGTCACTGTATTTACACTGGGGGATTATCAGTTACTGTATTTACACTGGGGGATTATCAGTCACTGTATTTACACTGGGGGATTATCAGTCACTGTATTTACACTGGGGGATTATCAGTCACTGTATTTACACTGGGGGATTATCAGTTACTGTATTTACACTGGGGGATTATCAGTCACTGTATTTACACTGGGGGATTATCAGTCACTGTATTTACACTGGGGGATTATCAGTCACTGTATTTACACTGGGGGATTATCAGTTACTGTATTTACACTGGGGGATTATCAGTCACTGTATTTACACTGGGGGATTATCAGTCACTGTATTTACACTGGGGGATTATCAGTCACTGTATTTACACTGGGGGATTATCAGTTACTGTATTTACACTGGGGGATTATCAGTCACTGTATTTACACTGGGGGATTATCAGTTACTGTATTTACACTGGGGGATTATCAGTCACTGTATTTACACTGGGGGATTATCAGTCACTGTATTTACACTGGGGGATTATCAGTCACTGTATTTACACTGGGGGATTATCAGTCACTGTATTTACACTGGGGGATTATCAGTCACTGTATTTACACTGGGGGATTATCAGTCACTGTATTTACACTGGGGGATTATCAGTTACTGTATTTACACTGGGGGATTATCAGTCACTGTATTTACACTGGGGGATTATCAGTCACTGTATTTACACTGGGGGATTATCAGTCACTGTATTTACACTGGGGGATTATCAGTCACTGTATTTACACTGGGGGATTATCAGTCACTGTATTTACACTGGGGGATTATCAGTCACTGTATTTACACTGGGGGATTATCAGTCACTGTATTTACACTGGGGGATTATCAGTCACTGTATTTACACTGGGGGATTATCAGTTACTGTATTTACACTGGGGGATTATCAGTTACTGTATTTACACTGGGGGATTATCAGTTACTGTATTTACACTGGGGGATTATCAGTTACTGTATTTACACTGGGGGATTATCAGTCACTGTATTTACACTGGGGGAATTATCAGTCACTGTATTTACACTGGGGGATTATCAGTCACTGTATTTACACTGGGGGATTATCAGTTACTGTATTTACACTGGGGGATTATCAGTTACTGTATTTACACTGGGGGATTATCAGTTACTGTATTTACACTGGGGGATTATCAGTTACTGTATTTACACTGGGGGATTATCAGTCACTGTATTTACACTGGGGGATTATCAGTTACTGTATTTACACTGGGGGATTATCAGTTACTGTATTTACACTGGGGGATTATCAGTCACTGTATTTACACTGGGGGATTATCAGTCACTGTATTTACACTGGGGGATTATCAGTTACTGTATTTACACTGGGGGATTATCAGTTACTCTATTTACACTGGGGGATTATCAGTTACTGTATTTACACTGGGGGATTATCAGTTACTGTATTTACACTGGGGGTTTATCAGTCACTGTATTTACACTGGGGGATTATCAGTTACTGTATTTACACTGGGGGATTATCAGTTACTGTATTTACACTGGGGGATTATCAGTCACTGTATTTACACTGGGGGATTATCAGTCACTGTATTTACACTGGGGGATTATCAGTTACTTTATTTACACTGGGGGATTATCAGTCACTTTATTTACACTGGGGGGATTATCAGTTACTGTATTTACACTGGGGGATTATCAGTCACTGTATTTACACTGGGGGATTATCAGTCACTGTATTTACACTGGGGGTTGTCAGTTACTGTATTTACACTGGGGGATTATCAGTCACTGTATTTACACTGGGGGGATTATCAGTCACTGTATTTACACTGGGGGATTATCAGTTACTGTATTTACACTGGGGGATTATCAGTTCCTGTATTTACACTGGGGGATTATCAGTCACTGTATTTACACTGGGGGATTATCAGTTACTGTATTTACACTGGGGGGATTATCAGTCACTGTATTTACACTGGGGGGAATTACCAGTTACTGTATATACACTGGGGGATTATCAGACACTGTATTTACACTGGGGGATTATCAGTCACTGTATTTACACTGGGGGGATTATCAGTCACTGTATTTACACTGGGGGGATTATCAGTCACTGTATTTACACTGGGGGAATGATCAATTACTGTATTTACACTGGGGGATTATTAGCCACTGTATTAACACTGGGGGATTATCAGTCACTTTATTTACACTGGGGGAGTATCAGTTACTGTATTTACACTGGGGGATTATCAGTCACTGTATTTACACTGGGGGATTATCAGTCACTGTATTTACACAGGGTGAATTATCAGTTATTGTATTTACACTGGGGGATTATCAATCACTGTATTTACACTGGGGGATCATCAGTCACTCTATTTACACTGGGGGGATTATCAGTCACTGTGTTAACCCTGGGGGATTAGCAGTCACTGTATTTACACTGGGTGAATTATCAGTCACTGTATTAACCCTGGGGGATTATCAGTTACTGTATTTACACTGGGGATTATCAGTTACTGTATTTACACTGGGGGTTGTCAGTTCCTGTATTTACACTGGGGGATTATCAGTCACTGTATTTACACTGGGGGTTGTCAGTTACTGTATTTACACTGGGGGATTATCAGTCACTGTATTTACACTGGGGGGGATTATCAGTCACTGTATTTACACTGGGGGTTGTCAGTTACTGTATTTACACTGGGGGATTATCAGTTATTGTATTTACACTGGGGGATTATCAGTTACTGTATTTACACTGGGGGGATTATCAGTTACTGTATTTACACTGGGGGTTTTATCAGTTACTGTATTTACACTGGGGGATTATCAGTTACTGTATTTACACTGGGGGGATTATCAGTCACTTTATTTACACTGGGGGATTATCAGTTACTGTATTTACACTGGGGGATTATCAGTCACTGTATTTACACTGGGGGATTATCAGTCACTGTATTTACACAGGGTGAATTATCAGTTATTGTATTTACACTGGGGGATTATCAATCACTGTATTTACACTGGGGGATCATCAGTCACTCTATTTACACTGGGGGGATTATCAGTCACTGTGTTAACCCTGGGGGATTAGCAGTCACTGTATTTACACTGGGTGAATTATCAGTCACTGTATTAACCCTGGGGGATTATCAGTTACTGTATTTACACTGGGGATTATCAGTTACTGTATTTACACTGGGGGTTGTCAGTTCCTGTATTTACACTGGGGGATTATCAGTCACTGTATTTACACTGGGGGTTGTCAGTTACTGTATTTACACTGGGGGATTATCAGTCACTGTATTTACACTGGGGGGGATTATCAGTCACTGTATTTACACTGGGGGTTGTCAGTTACTGTATTTACACTGGGGGATTATCAGTTATTGTATTTACACTGGGGGATTATCAGTTACTGTATTTACACTGGGGGGATTATCAGTTACTGTATTTACACTGGGGGTTTTATCAGTTACTGTATTTACACTGGGGGATTATCAGTTACTGTATTTACACTGGGGGGATTATCAGTCACTTTATTTACACTGGGGGATTATCAGTCACTTTATTTACACTGTGGGTGTTATCAGTTACTGTATTTACACTGGGGGATTATCAGTTACTCTATTTACACTGGGGGTTATCATTTTCTTTATTTACACTGGGGGATTATCAGTTACTCTATTTACACTGGGGGTTTTATCAGTCACTTTATTTACACTGGGGGATTATCAGTTACTCCATTTACACTGGGGGTTATCATTTGCTTTATTTACAGGGGGATTATCAGTCACAGTATTTACACTGGTGGAATTATCAGTCACTGTATTTACACTGGGGGATTATCATTTGCTTTATTTACACTGGGGGATTATCAGTCACTTTATTTACACTGTGGGGGTGATCAGTTACTGTATTTACACTGGGGGATTATCAGTCACTGTATTTACACTGGGTGAATTATCAGTCACTGTATTTACACTGGGGGTTGTCAGTTACTGTATTTACACTGGGGGATTATCAGTCACTGTATTTACACTGGGGGGGATTATCAGTCACTGTATTTACACTGGGGGTTGTCAGTTACTGTATTTACACTGGGGGATTATCAGTTCCTGTATTTACACTGGGGGATTATCAGTCACTGTATTTACACTGGGGGATTATCAGTTACTGTATTTGCACTGGGGGATTATCAGTCACTGTATTTACACTGGGGGATTATCAGTTACTGTATTTACACTGGGGGATTATCAGTCACTGTATTTGCACTGGGGGATTCTAAATTGCTGTATTTACACTGGGGGTATTATCAGTTGCTGTATTTACACTGGGGCAATTATCAGTCACTGTATTTATACTGAGGGATTATCAGTTACTGTATTTACACTGGGGGGATTAACAGTCACTATTTACACTGGGGGATTATCATTTACTTTATTTACACTGGGGGATTATCAGTCACTTTATTTACACTGTGGGGGTTATCAGTTACTGGAGTTACACTGGGGGATTATCAGTTACTCTATTTACACTGGGGGATTATCAGTCACTGTATTTACACTGGGGGAATTATCAGTCACTGTATTTACACTGGGGGATTATCAGTTACTGTATTTACACTGGGGGATTTTCAGTCACTCTATTTACACTGGGGGAATTATCAGTCACTGTATTTACACTGGGGGATTATCAGTCACTGTATTTACACTGGGGGAATTATCAGTTACTGTATTTACACTGGGGGGATTATCAGTCACTGTATTTACACTGGGGGATTATCAGTCACTGTATTTACACTGGGGGGATTATCAGTCACTGTATTTACACTGGGGGATTATCAGTTACTATATTTACAGTGGGGGATTATCAGTCACTGTATTTACACTGGGGGCATTATCAGTCACTGTGTTGAACCTGGGGGATTAGCAGTCACTGTATTTACACTGGTGAATTATCAGTCACTGTATTAACCCTGGGGGATTATCAGTTACTGTATTTACACTGGGGGTTTATCAGTCACTGTATTTACACTGGGGGGATTATCAGTCACTGTATTTACACTGGGGGGATTATCAGTCACTGTGTTAACCCTGCGGGATTAGCAGTCACTGTATTTACACTGGGGTATTATCAGTTCCTGTATTTACACTGGGAGATTATCAGTCACTGTATTTACACTGGGGGATTATCAGTTACATTATTTACACTGAGGGATTATCAGTTACTGTATTTACACTGGGAGTTGTCAGTTCCTGTATTTACACTGGGGTATTATCAGTCACTGTATTTACACTGGGGGTTGTCAGTTACTGTATTTACACTGGGGGATTATCAGTTATTGTATTTACACTGGGGGTTTTATCAGTTACTGTATTTACACTGGGGGGATTATCAGTTATTGTATTTACACTGGGGGATTATCAGTTACTGTATTTACACTGGGGGGATTATCAGTTATTGTATTTACACTGGGGGTTTTATCAGTTACTGTATTTACACTGGGGGATTATAAGTCACTTTAGTTACACTGCGGGATTATCAGTCACTTTATTTACACTGGGGGATTATCAGTTACTGTATTTACACTGGGGGATTATCAGTTACTTTATTTACACTGGGGGGTTTATCAGTTACTGTATTTACACTGGGGGGATTATCAGTTATTGTATTTACACTGGGGGGATTATCAGTCACTGTATTTACACTGTGGGGATTATCAGTCACTGTATTTACACTGGGGGGATTATCAGTCACTGTATTTACACTGGGGGTTTTATCAGTTACTGTATTTACACTGGGGGGATTATCAGTCACTGTATTTACACTGTGGGGATTATCAGTCACTGTATTTACACTGGGGGGATTATCAGTCACTGTATTTACACTGGGGGTTTTATCAGTTACTGTATTTACACTGGGGGTTATCATTTGCTTTATTTACACTGGGGGATTATCAGTCACTGTATTTACACTGGGGGATTATCAGTCACTTTATTTACACTGTGGGGGTTATCAGTTACTGTATTTACACTGGGGGGATTATCAGTCACTGTATTTACACTGGGGGGATTATCAGTCACTGTATTTACACTGGGGGGATTATCAGTCACTGTATTTACACTGTGGGGATTATCAGTCACTGTATTTACACTGGGGGGATTATCAGTCACTGTATTTACACTGGGGGTTTTATCAGTTACTGTATTTACACTGGGGGATTATCAGTTAATGTATTTACACTTGGGGTTTTATCAGTTACTGTATTTACACTGGGGGATTATCAGTTATTGTATTTACACTGGGGGGATTATCAGTTATTTTATTTACACTGGGGGATTATCAGTTACTGTATTTACACTTGGGGTTTTATCAGTTACTGTATTTACACTGGGGGATTATCAGTTATTGTATTTACACTGGGGGTTTTATCAGTTACTGTATTTACACTGGGGGATTATCAGTTATTGTATTTACACTGGGGGTTTTATCAGTTACTGTATTTACACTGGGGGTTTTCAGTTATTGTATTTACACAGGCGGATTTATCAGTTACTGTATTTACACTGGGGGGATTATCAGTTATTGTATTTACACTGGGGGTTTTATCAGTTACTGTATTTACACAGGTGGATTATCAGTTACTGTATTTACACTGGAATTTCATCAGTTACTGTATTTCCACTGGGGGGATTATCAGTTATTGTATTTACACGGGGGTTTTATCAGTTACTGTATTTACACTGGGGTATTATCAGTTACTGTATTTACACTGGGGGTTTTATCAGTTACTGTGTTTACACTGGGGGATTATCAGTTATTGTATTTACACTGGGGGATTATCAGTTACTGTATTTACACTGGGGGGATTATCAGTTACTGTATTTACACTGGGGGTTTTATCAGTTACTGTATTTACACTGGGGGATTATCAGTTACTGTATTTACACTGGGGGGATTATCAGTCACTTTATTTACACTGGGGGATTATCAGTCACTTTATTTACACTGTGGGTGTTATCAGTTACTGTATTTACACTGGGGGATTATCAGTTACTCTATTTACACTGGGGGTTATCATTTTCTTTATTTACACTGGGGGATTATCAGTTATTGTATTTCCACTGGGGGTTTTATCAGTTACTGTATTTACACTGGGGGATTATCAGTTACTGTATTTACACTGGGGGTTTTATCAGTTACTGTATTTACACTGGGGGGATTATCAGTTATTGTATTTACACTGGGGGTTTTATCAGTTACTGTATTTACACTGGGGGATTATAAATTACTGTATTTACACTGGGAGTTTTATCAGTTACTGTATTTACACTGGGGGGATTATCAGTTATTGTATTTACACTGGGGGGTTTATCAGTTACTGTATTTACACTGGGGGATTATCAGTTACTTTATTTACACTGGGGGGTTTATCAGTTACTGTATTTACCCTGGGGGGATTATCAGTTATTGTATTTACACTGGGGGATTATCAGTTACTCTATTTACACTGGGGGTTATCGTTTGCTTTATTTACACTGGGGGATTATCAGTCACTGTATTTACACTGGGGGATTATCAGTCACTTTATTTACACTGGGGGGATTATCAGACACTGTATTTACACTGGGGGGATTATCAGTCACTGTATTTACACTGGGGGGATTATCAGTCACTGTATTTACACTGTGGGGATTATCAGTCACTGTATTTACACTGGGGGGATTATCAGTCACTGTATTTACACTGGGGGTTTTATCAGTTACTGTATTTACACTGGGGGATTATCAGTTAATGTATTTACACTTGGGGTTTTATCAGTTACTGTATTTACACTGGGGGATTATCAGTTATTGTATTTACACTGGGGGATTATCAGTTACTGTATTTACACTGGGGGATTATCAGTTACTGTATTTACACTTGGGGTTTTATCAGTTACTGTATTTACACTGGGGGATTATCAGTTATTGTATTTACACTGGGGCTTTTATCAGTTACTGTATTTACACTGGGGGATTATCAGTTATTGTATTTACACTGGGGGTTTTATCAGTTACTGTATTTACACTGGGGGTTTTCAGTTATTGTATTTACACAGGCGGATTTATCAGTTACTGTATTTACACTGGGGGGATTATCAGTTATTGTATTTACACTGGGGGTTTTATCAGTAACTGTATTTACACAGGTGGATTATCAGTTACTGTATTTACACTGGAATTTTATCAGTTACTGTATTTACACTGGGGGGATTATCAGTTATTGTATTTACACTGGGGGTTTTATCAGTTACTGTATTTACACTGGGGGATTATCAGTTACTGTATTTACACTGGGGGTTTTATCAGTTACTGTATTTACACTGGGGGATTATCAGTTATTGTATTTACACTGTGAGTGTTATCAGTTACTGTATTTACACTGGGGGATTATCAGTTACTCTATTTACACTGGGGGTTATCATTTTCTTTATTTACACTGGGGGATTATCAGTTACTCTATTTACACTGGGGGTTTTATCAGTCACTTTATTTACACTGGGGGATTATCAGTTACTCCATTTACACTGGGGGTTATCATTTGCTTTATTTACAGGGGGATTATCAGTCACAGTATTTACACTGGTGGAATTATCAGTCACTGTATTTACACTGGGGGTTTTATCAGTTACTGTATTTACACTGGGGGATTATCAGTTAATGTATTTACACTTGGGGTTTTATCAGTTACTGTATTTACACTGGGGGATTATCAGTTATTGTATTTACACTGGGGGGATTATCAGTTACTGTATTTACACTGGGGGATTATCAGTTACTGTATTTACACTTGGGGTTTTATCAGTTACTGTATTTACACTGGGGGATTATCAGTTATTGTATTTACACTGGGGCTTTTATCAGTTACTGTATTTACACTGGGGGATTATCAGTTATTGTATTTACACTGGGGGTTTTATCAGTTACTGTATTTACACTGGGGGTTTTCAGTTATTGTATTTACACAGGCGGATTTATCAGTTACTGTATTTACACTGGGGGGATTATCAGTTATTGTATTTACACTGGGGGTTTTATCAGTAACTGTATTTACACAGGTGGATTATCAGTTACTGTATTTACACTGGAATTTTATCAGTTACTGTATTTACACTGGGGGGATTATCAGTTATTGTATTTACACTGGGGGTTTTATCAGTTACTGTATTTACACTGGGGGATTATCAGTTACTGTATTTACACTGGGGGTTTTATCAGTTACTGTATTTACACTGGGGGATTATCAGTTATTGTATTTACACTGTGAGTGTTATCAGTTACTGTATTTACACTGGGGGATTATCAGTTACTCTATTTACACTGGGGGTTATCATTTTCTTTATTTACACTGGGGGATTATCAGTTACTCTATTTACACTGGGGGTTTTATCAGTCACTTTATTTACACTGGGGGATTATCAGTTACTCCATTTACACTGGGGGTTATCATTTGCTTTATTTACAGGGGGATTATCAGTCACAGTATTTACACTGGTGGAATTATCAGTCACTGTATTTACACTGGGGGATTATCATTTGCTTTATTTACACTGGGGGATTATCAGTCACTTTATTTACACTTTGGGGGTTATCAGTTACTGTATTTACACTGGGGGATTATCAGTCACTGTATTTACACTGGGTGAATTATCAGTCACTGTATTAACCCTGGGGGAATACCAGTTACTGTATTTACACTGGGGGTTTATCAGTCACTGTATTTACACTGGGGGGTTATCAGTCACTGTATTTACACTGGGGGGATTATCAGTCACTGTATTTACACTGGGGGATTATCAGTTACTGTATTTACACTGGGGGATTATCAGTCACTGTATTTACACTGGGGGGATGATCAGTCACTGTATTTACACTGGGGGAATTATCAGTTACTGTATTTACACTGGGGGATTATCAGTCACGGTACTAACACTGGGGGGATTATCAGTTACTGTATTTACACTGGGGGATTATCAGTCACTGTATTTACACTGGGGGGTTATCAATCACTGTATTTACACTGGGTGGATTATCAGTCACTTTATTTACATTGGGGGGATTATCAGTCACTATATTTACACTGTAGGGATTATCAGTCACTGTATTTACACTGGGGGATTATCAGTTACTGTATTTACACTGGGGGGATTATCAGTCACTGTATTTACACTGGGGGATTATCAGTCACTGTATTTACACTGGGGGGATTATCCGTTACTGTATTTACACTGGGGGATTATCAGTCACTGTATTAACCCTGGGGGATTAGCAGTCACTGTATTTACACTGGGTGAATTATCAGTCACTGTATTAACCCTGGGGGATTATCAGTTACTGTATTTACACTGGGGGATTATCAGTCACTGTATTTACACTGGGGATTATCAGTTACTGTATTTACACTGGGGGTTGTCAGTTCCTGTATTTACACTGGGGGATTATCAGTCACTGTATTTACACTGGGGGTTGTCAGTTACTGTATTTACACTGGGGGATTATCAGTCACTGTATTTACACTGGGGGATTATCAGTCACTGTATTTACACTGGGGGTTGTCAGTTACTGTATTTACACTGGGGGATTATCAGTTATTGTATTTACACTGGGGGATTATCAGTTACTGTATTTACACTGGGGGGATTATCAGTTACTGTATTTACACTGGGGGTTTTATCAGTTACTGTATTTACACTGGGGGGATTATCAGTCACTTTATTTACACTGGGGGATTATCAGTCACTTTATTTACACTGTAGGGATTATCAGTCACTGTATTTACACTGGGGGATTATCAGTTACTGTATTTACACTGGGGGATTATCAGTCACTGTATTTACACTGGGGGATTATCAGTCACTGTATTTACACTGGGGGGATTATCAGTTACTGTATTTACACTGGGGGATTATCAGTCACTGTATTAACCCTGGGGGATTAGCAGTCACTGTATTTACACTGGGTGAATTATCAGTCACTGTATTAACCCTGGGGGATTATCAGTTACTGTATTTACACTGGGGGATTATCAGTCACTGTATTTACACTGGGGATTATCAGTTACTGTATTTACACTGGGGGTTGTCAGTTCCTGTATTTACACTGGGGGATTATCAGTCACTGTATTTACACTGGGGGTTGTCAGTTACTGTATTTACACTGGGGGATTATCAGTCACTGTATTTACACTGGGGGGGATTATCAGTCACTGTATTTACACTGGGGGTTGTCAGTTACTGTATTTACACTGGGGGATTATCAGTTATTGTATTTACACTGGGGGATTATCAGTTACTGTATTTACACTGGGGGGATTATCAGTTACTGTATTTACACTGGGGGTTTTATCAGTTACTGTATTTACACTGGGGGATTATCAGTTACTGTATTTACACTGGGGGGATTATCAGTCACTTTATTTACACTGGGGGATTATCAGTCACTTTATTTACACTGTGGGTGTTATCAGTTACTGTATTTACACTGGGGGATTATCAGTTACTCTATTTACACTGGGGTTTACCATTTTCTTTATTTACACTGGGGGATTATCAGTTACTCTATTTACACTGGGGGTTTTATCAGTCACTTTATTTACACTGGGGGATTATCAGTTACTCCATTTACACTGGGGGTTATCATTTGCTTTATTTACAGGGGGATTATCAGTCACAGTATTTACACTGGTGGAATTATCAGTCACTGTATTTACACTGGGGGATTATCATTTGCTTTATTTACACTGGGGGATTATCAGTCACTTTATTTACACTGTGGGGGTTATCAGTTACTGTATTTACACTGGGGGATTATCAGTCACTGTATTTACACTGGGTGAATTATCAGTCACTGTATTTACACTGGGGGTTGTCAGTTACTGTATTTACACTGGGGGATTATCAGTCACTGTATTTACACTGGGGGGGATTATCAGTCACTGTATTTACACTGGGGGTTGTCAGTTACTGTATTTACACTGGGGGATTATCAGTTCCTGTATTTACACTGGGGGATTATCAGTCACTGTATTTACACTGGGGGATTATCAGTTACTGTATTTGCACTGGGGGATTATCAGTCACTGTATTTACACTGGGGGATTATCAGTTACTGTATTTACACTGGGGGATTATCAGTCACTGTATTTGCACTGGGGGATTCTAAATTGCTGTATTTACACTGGGGGTATTATCAGTTGCTGTATTTACACTGGGGCAATTATCAGTCACTGTATTTATACTGAGGGATTATCAGTTACTGTATTTACACTGGGGGGATTAACAGTCACTATTTACACTGGGGGATTATCATTTACTTTATTTACACTGGGGGATTATCAGTCACTTTATTTACACTGTGGGGGTTATCAGTTACTGTATTTACACTGGGGGATTATCAGTTACTCTATTTACACTGGGGGATTATCAGTCACTGTATTTACACTGGGGGAATTATCAGTCACTGTATTTACACTGGGGGATTATCAGTTACTGTATTTACACTGGGGGATTTTCAGTCACTCTATTTACACTGGGGGAATTATCAGTCACTGTATTTACACTGGGGGATTATCAGTCACTGTATTTACACTGGGGGAATTATCAGTTACTGTATTTACACTGGGGGGATTATCAGTCACTGTATTTACACTGGGGGATTATCAGTCACTGTATTTACACTGGGGGGATTATCAGTCACTGTATTTACACTGGGGGATTATCAGTTACTATATTTACAGTGGGGGATTATCAGTCACTGTATTTACACTGGGGGCATTATCAGTCACTGTGTTGAACCTGGGGGATTAGCAGTCACTGTATTTACACTGGGGAATTATCAGTCACTGTATTAACCCTGGGGGATTATCAGTTACTGTATTTACACTGGGGGTTTATCAGTCACTGCATTTACACTGGGGGGATTATCAGTCACTGTATTTACACTGGGGGGATTATCAGTCACTGTGTTAACCCTGCGGGATTAGCAGTCACTGTATTTACACTGGGGTATTATCAGTTCCTGTATTTACACTGGGAGATTATCAGTCACTGTATTTACACTGGGGGATTATCAGTTACTGTATTTACACTGGGGGATTATCAGTCACTGTATTTACACTGGGGGATTATCAGTTACTGTATTTACACTGGGGAATTATCAGTCACTGTATTTGCACTGGGGGATTCTAAATTGCTGTATTTACACTGGGGGTATTATCAGTTGCTGTATTTACACTGGGGGAATTATCAGTCACTGTATTTATACTGAGGGATTATCAGTTACTGTATTTACACTGGGGGGATTATCAGTCACTATTTACACTGGGGGATTATCATTTGCTTTATTTACACTGGGGGATTATCAGTCACTTTATTTACACTGTGGGGGTTATCAGTTACTGTATTTACACTGGGGGATTATCAGTTACTGTATTTACACTGGGGGGATTAACAGTCACTATTTACACTGGGGGGTTATCATTTGCTTTATTTACACTGGGGGATTATCAGTCACTGTATTTACACTGGGGGAATTATCAGTCACTGTATTTACACTGAGGGATTATCAGTTACTTTATTTACACTGGGGGATTTTCAGTCACTCTATTTACACTGGGGGAATTATCAGTCACTGTATTTACACTGGCGGATTATCAGTCACTGTATTTACACTTGGGGAATTATCAGTTACTGTATTTACACTGGGGGGATTATCAGTCACTGTATTTACACTGGGGGATTATCAGTCACTGTATTTACACTGGGGGGATTATCAGTCACTGTATTTACACTGGGGGATTATCAGTTACTATATTTACACTGGGGGATTATCAGTCACTGTATTTACACTGGGGGTTTATCAGTCACTGTGTTAAACCTGGGGGATTAGCAGTCACTGTATTTACACTGGTGAATTATCAGTCACTGTATTAACCCTGGGGGATTATCAGTTACTGTATTTACACTGGGGGTTTATCAGTCACTGTATTTACACTGGGGGGATTATCAGTCACTGTATTTACACTGGGGGGATTATCAGTCACTGTGATAACCCTGCGGGATTAGCAGTCACTGTATTTACACTGGGTGAATTATCAGTCACTGTATTAACCCTGGGGGATCATCAGTTACTGTATTTACACTGTGGGGATTATCAGTTACTGTATTTACAGTGGGGGATTATCAGTCACTTTAATTACACTGGGGGATTATCAGTTACTGTATTTACACTGGGGGATTATCAGTCACTGTATTTACACTGGGGGATTATCAATTCCTGTATTTGCACTGGGGGATTATCAGTTACTGTATATATACTGAGGGATTATCAGTTACTGTATTTACACTGGGTGATTATCAGCCACTTTAATCACACTGGGGGATTATCAGTCACTGTATTTACACTGGGGGATTATCAGTTACTGTGTTTACACTGGGGGATTATCAGTCACTGTATTTATACTGAGGGATTATAAATTCCTGTATTTACACTGGGGGGATTATCAGTCACTGTATTTTTAACTGGGGGTTAACATTTGCTTTATTTACACTGGGGGATTATCAGTCACTTTATTTAAACTTTGGGGGTTATTAGTTACTGTATTTACACTGGGGGGGGATTATCAGTCACTATATTTAAACTGGGGGAATTATCAGTCACTGTACTTACACTGGGGGATTATCAGTTACTGTATTTACACTGGGGGATTATCAGTTACTCTATTTAAACTGGGGGTTATCAGTCACTCTATTTACACTGGGGGGATTATCAGTCACTGTATTCACACTGAGGGAATTATCAGTCACTGTATTTACACTGGGGGATTATCAGTCACTGTATTTACACTGGGGGATTATCAGTCACTGTATTTACACTGGGGGAATTATCAGTTACTGTATTTACACTGGGGGGATTATCAGTCACTGTACTTACACTGGGGGGATTATCAATCACTGTGTTAAACCTGGGGGATTAGCAGTCACTGTATTTACACTGGGTGAATTATCAGTCACTGTATTAACCCTGGGGGATTATCAGTTACTGTATTGACACTGGGGGTTTATCAGTCACTGTATTTACACTGGGAGGATTATCAGTCACTGTATTTACACTGGGGGGATTATCAGTCACTGTGTTAACCCTGCGGGATTAGCAGTCACTGTATTTACACTGAGTGAATTATCAGTCACTGTATTAACCCTGGGGGATCATCAGTTACTGTATTTACACTGGGCGGATTATCAGTTACTGTATTTACAGTGGGGGATTATCAGTCACTTTAATTAGACTGGGGGATTATCAGTTACTGTATTTACACTGGGGGTTGTCAGTTACTGTATTTACAGTGGGGGATTATCAGTCACTGTATTTACACTGGGGGATTATCAGTTCCTGTATTTGCACTGGGGGATTATCAGTTACTGTATATATACTGAGGGATTATCAGTTACTGTATTTACACTGGGTGATTATCAGTCACTTTAATTACACTGGGGGATTATCAGTCACTGTATTTACACTGGGGGATTATCAGTCACTGTATTTACACTGGGGGATTATCAGTTACTGTGTTTACACTGGGGGATTATCAGTCACTGTATTTATACTGAGGGATTATAAATTCCTGTATTTACACTGGGGGGATTATCAGTCTCTGTATTTACACTGGGGGATTATCAGTCACTGTATTTTTCACTGGGGGATTATCAGTTACTGTATTTTTCACTGGGGGTTATCATTTGCTTTATTTACACTGGGGGATTATCAGTCACTTTATTTACACTTTGGGGTTATCAGTTACTGTATTTACACTGGGGGGGGATTATCAGTCACTGTATTTACACTGGGGGAATTATCAGTCACTGTACTTACACTGGGGGATAATCAGTTACTGTATTTACACTGGGGGATTATCAGTTACTCTATTTACACTGGGGGGATTATCAGTTACTGTATTTACACTGGGGGATTATCAGTCACTCTATTTACACTGGGGGGATATCAGTCACTGTATTTACACTTGGGGATTATCAGTCACTGTATTTACACTGGGTGGATTATCAGTCACTGTGTTAAACCTGGGGGATTAGCAGTCACTGTATTTACACTGGGTGAATTATCAGTCACTGTATCAACCCAGGGGGATTATCAGTTACTGTATTTACAATGGGGGTTTATCAGTCACTGTATTTACACTGGGGGGATTATCAGTCACTGTATTTACACTGGGGGGATTACCAGTCACTGTGTTAACCCTGGGGGATTAGCAGTCACTGTATTTACACTGGGTGAATTATCAGTCACTGTATTTATACTGAGGGATTATCAGTTACTGTATTTACACTGGGGGGATTATCAGTCACTATTTACACTGGGGGATTATCATTTGCTTTATTTACACTGGGGGATTATCAGTCACTTTATTTACACTGTGGGGGTTATCAGTTACTGTATTTACACTGGGGGATTATCAGTTACTGTATTTACACTGGGGGGATTAACAGTCACTATTTACACTGGGGGGTTATCATTTGCTTTATTTACACTGGGGGATTATCAGTCACTGTATTTACACTGGGGGAATTATCAGTCACTGTATTTACACTGAGGGATTATCAGTTACTTTATTTACACTGGGGGATTTTCAGTCACTCTATTTACACTGGGGGAATTATCAGTCACTGTATTTACACTGGCGGATTATCAGTCACTGTATTTACACTGGGGGAATTATCAGTTACTGTATTTACACTGGGGGGATTATCAGTCACTGTATTTACACTGGGGGATTATCAGTCACTGTATTTACACTGGGGGGATTATCAGTCACTGTATTTACACTGGGGGATTATCAGTTACTATATTTACACTGGGGGATTATCAGTCACTGTATTTACACTGGGGGTTTATCAGTCACTGTGTTAAACCTGGGGGATTAGCAGTCACTGTATTTACACTGGTGAATTATCAGTCACTGTATTAACCCTGGGGGATTATCAGTTACTGTATTTACACTGGGGGGATTATCAGTCACTGTATTTACACTGGGGGGATTATCAGTCACTGTGATAACCCTGCGGGATTAGCAGTCACTGTATTTACACTGGGTGAATTATCAGTTACTGTATTAACCCTGGGGGATCATCAGTTACTGTATTTACACTGTGGGGATTATCAGTTACTGTATTTACAGTGGGGGATTATCAGTCACTTTAATTACACTGGGGGATTATCAGTTAATGTATTTACACTGGGGGATTATCAGTCACTGTATTTACACTGGGGGATTATCAGTTCCTGTATTTGCACTGGGGTTTATCAGTTACTGTATATATACTGAGGGATTATCAGTTACTGTATTTACACTGGGTGATTATCAGCCACTTTAATCACACTGGGGGATTATCAGTCACTGTATTTACACTGGGGGATTATCAGTTACTGTGTTTACACTGGGGGATTATCAGTCACTGTATTTATGCTGAGGGATTATAAATTCCTGTATTTACACTGGGGGGATTATCAGTCACTGTATTTTTCACTGGGGGATTATCAGTTACTGTATTTTTCACTGGGGGTTATCATTTGCTTTATTTACACTGGGGGATTATCAGTCACTTTATTTAAACTTTGGGGGTTATTAGTTACTGTATTTACACTGGGGGGGATTATCAGTCACTATATTTACACTGGGGGAATTATCAGTCACTGTACTTACACTGGGGGATTATGTAAGGGATTCTCTCCTGACCCTGCGTGTCTCGTAGCCTGTGAGATTCACGCGGCTCTGTGCAGCCTGTATGTCAGTGCGGGTCTAGGCCTGGTCTCCAGCCAGTCTGGGAACACTAGACGCCCCTGTGAGTGGTTCGAATCACTCTCCCTTACGGTTCTAGACACTGGACTTAGATGCGAGAGCAGTAATGGAGATAAAACTCATGTAGACTTGGTTTGAACGGTACGAAATGGAAAATCTTTATTGCATGATACTTAAAATTATGAAATACATGTCATATGCACAGATTAATGACAGTACAATCTTACAAACAGTTATAATCACTCTTAGGGAAACGAGGAACGAACGGCACAACGTAAATAGGGCACACATTACAAATATCCTTAATCTTTAACCCTCCCCTATCAATAGCTATCCTAAACTAGCTGCGTAGGATCCCGAGACTCATGCTCACCACTCGTAATAACTCGGAGAAATCCCGAATAGCTGATCGGATGTTTTTCACCGCAGCACCCACGTGTTGGTCAGGAGATCTCCTGGTCCCACTTGTTTACTGCTTTTGCTGCTCGGTCAGTCGGCTGGACCGTCCGCTGTAGTGAAGACCTCTGTTGGTTGGATACAAGGTATGGTGGAGCACCGTTGTCAATATCGCTGATACGATGTGTTTGCACAGTCCAGTTATCATCGATGCAATATGTCTTGTTAAAGAAGAAAACTTCCTGTCGAGAAGACTTGGCTGATCGACCTACAGGCGCGGTCGGGATCTACTGACCGTGGCGATGGATAAGGTCTTCTTCTCTTCTCCTCTCATCTCATCTCATCTCATCTCATCCCGGGCCTTCGGTTCCGCTGCCAGCTACCAACATAGGTCTTTGCAACAGTCTTTTACACAGGAGCAGCCACGATGATAACAGCAACAAGCGGCAAGAGTCAAGAACACGAGGCAAGAGCAAGAGCAAGAGGCCAGAGAGCGAATGGACGGTTTGGGGCCTGCAATTATAGTGCACAGTTCTTCCGTTTCCCGCCCAACTACAATGTCCATTCCTTTGTTTACGGTTTGGCGCCCAAAATGTCCTGTATGGGTGATCTCCGTCCTTAATGGGTTTCGGGGCTACTCATGAATGTTTGAGTACCTGCTAATATTTCTCCCATTGTTAAATCGGTCGGTGTTCCCCCTGGAGGGGTTTGGGGCTTCCAAGTGTCCTGTATAACTACCTGCTAACGGCTCTCTCATCGTAGAGCCGTTGGGAGTTTACATATTAATGTCCTTTGGATGGGCCCTTGATTACTCGGTGCAATGGCTTTCCTTTGTACCTGGGAGACCGATTCCAGTATCTATGTTTATACTGTAAACCCATAATGTCTCGTGTATTATCTTCACTGTGCTGAATCGTTATCGATCTTGCAAAAATGTGTATTGGAACGCCATCTTGTCTGCCTGTTGAAAAGTCTAGAATGTTCTGTCACGAGGTGCGGCGGCCATTTTACAGGCTGCTTGTGTCCAATTTAAACCTGACAGCATTCTGCTGAAATAAAAGCTGTTTGAACGAAACTTTGTGTTTGCTCCTTATTAATCAAATCGTGATAATTGCGAATTCTACAGTCCCTCCTGTTGATGCGAATAACTCCGCTTATCGTATCAAAAACTCAGTGGTGAGCAATCTTATCTCGATTTCACTCCGAATCCAGTAAATTAATCCCATAAATTTTAACTTGACTAGGGTCTCTGTGTCGTCCTTATTTCCCAAGAAAATCACATTTTATATCACCATAGGCATCATTTGCCCTTAAACTTACACCACTTGTTTTTCCTTTCCGGCGTAACCAGGCCGATACCTCACGCATCACCTGTATATTTGTCTTTTATTCAGGGAAAGGAAAAACAAAACCCAAAACCAAACAATCAACGCCATCACCAAAATAAACAAATCCCAACTCTTAAACATATCGAGTCTCCAACGTATTTACAATGAGTACAAACTTCCGCGGCGCACGTGGCGAGCGGGAGTGACGCCATTTTCCTATTACACGGTGCTCTCATCGTGCACGCGCACGTAACGTTCTCGCCACTCTCCCGTGTTCTCATGCTTGGTGAGGCGCTTGTCTCTTTTACAATGTATGAACAATAGGTACACTACAATAAACACCTGACAGACGACTAAAATGTGGGAGGCTATTCTGACCCATGAAGGCACTTCAATATTCGTGAACAGATTCCACCACGGTGGAACCACTATGTCCAAAATGTCTGTACCTATCTCGACGGTTTTCTGTTCTAATGTATAAAAATGCTTTTGTGACACCGCGACGGCTTTCAGAAGTTTGGTTAAATGCTCAGGGAGAGGGGGAATGAGGTATCCAAAATGCGCGACAAATCGCTGCAAGTCGGTGAAATTCTCTTTTACTGTGAGATGAACAGTGGATGGTTCAGGGATTGGGATAATTCGCTGTTGTGCTACTTGAACTTCAGCCCTGGGTTTAAAACAGAAACTGCTGTCACTCACCGGACACCGGCTACGGTTTCCATGCTGGTAGTGTTGCGCTGCAGTGGTAACACAATATGTTCCACCCCCGATGTATGCTACCTGCGGAGGCACATGATCTTGTGCCATTGCCTCCATGGTGCAATTCATGGACTTGGCGCCAGCCGTTCTGAACCCGCACTGTGGTGTTAAAAAGGCATTCAAGTGCTGGGGGCACAGTATTATGTGTGCTCCCCTGCCACGACAACCAGAGAGATCTGTACCTGTCATCGTTTGCTCCCAGCGGATGACGTAAGGTGGAACCGCTGCATAACGAATGTGGGCTCCCCCCTGAATGACACCAATGTTCTCTACCCGATACACCGGGGCGGGCTTTGCTGTGTTGCCCAAAACCGGCATGAACGTCCGCAGTCCACGGGGACTGGGTAAGCTTCTGAAGCTAGCCTGAGCTGGCACGGACTTAATGCGTTCTGAAAAGGGTGGAGCGCCCGCAGGTGTTTGTTACTTATCCAGGACGGAACCAAACCTTGTTTTAAATCCTCCAAATTACTGCGGCCCTCGCCCAGTAACCACGCCCCGTAAAGCACGCACACCTCGTTCTGCGCAGCCTGATCGGATGCATTCCGATCTTCCCTAATCAGGGCATTTACCGTACGCGCATGTTTCTCCAGCTCTGCTATGATCTCTTTTAAATGGAGAGTCATGGCTTGGTCCTCATGCAGACCTGACCCTACCACTTTATTCTCATCTGTAAGAATATCCTTTAACTGTGTTTTTAAACCATTAATCTGGGTCTGCAGCTCCACACTGTCTAGAGCGTTGACCACAGATGTCCCTGTATTAAAGGCAGTGAACGCATCGTTCACCAAACCCCTTCTTTGCCTCCCTACTTGGTCCAAAACTTCCTGCGGTGCGGTGTATAAACTTGTCTTATCAATTTCTGCAAAATCAAACTCGTAAAATTGCCTGAACATCTTGGTCAACAGGACCTGGTACAACTGTTCCGTCTTTTTGGGGCACCACTCTGGTAACCGTACCTCAGTGAGATTTAAAATCACCGAGGCCACCGCGTAATGTACCCCCTGAAATAGTATCTGGTCTGTGGGGACCAGTACCAAACCGTTCCCGGGTCCCTTACTAGTTTTAGGGCACCCTTCTTCCTCAGTTAGAACTACCGGGATCGTGGGCGGGGCTTTGCGTGGGCGCGTAATGAGCTCAGTGGCATTTACTGGGATCGGAGAGTATGGGGCTCCGCACCCCCTGGTGCTCGCATCCCACCTCATCCCCTGTCCGTTATCCTGCCACTGGTTAATAAAGAATATGGAGATGCCTTTGGGGCAAACGTACTTTGACCCCCACATACATACATAAATCCCCTCATCCGGTTCCCACCATTTGTCCCAACAGACTTTCACTTGTCCGTCTGTCCCCGTAATTGTCCGATGGGTATTATTACCCAGTCGTTCCCACTCGACCGAAGAGTTTCTCATAGTTTTGCTCAGCTTTCGCAGCCACCACCATCGGCTCAATGGGACATCCCCACTACAGGTCAAACAAATCCGTTTGCCGACGGTGACGCTGATCCTGGGTGCGATGATCCGTACTTTGGGGCACATTAAAGAAGTCTCTTTATAGGCGAACCCCGATGTGCTGGAATACTCCGTTGAGTTCGTTCCCAGCCATCCTGGCCACCTTCCCTTGTGGAAATAGGTGCTGGTCCCTTCTGCCTTCCGTCTCCCGGTCCCATCCACCGCGATGGGGGCCGTGTCCCCGGAACATCCAAACACCACGACATCCTTGGTGAGGCCCCGATAGGCCAATCCACATCCGATTGCCACGAGCAAAACTAGAAGTCGTTCCATCCTTCCTTGGTTCCTGTGATCAGATAGAATGAGGTAGCCAGCCTCGCAAAAAGTCTCTGGCTTTTGTGAAGGGTGAGCGGGTCCCCTGACCTCGCCTCACGTAAACTTCAACGTTTGCTAAATAGACTTCCTCTAAACCTAGCCTTAAAACTCCCATCATTTTGTCGTTATCTGTTAAAAACACTACAAACTTAACCTTATTAAAACTACTTAAAACCTTAAACTAAAACTTAAAACCTTAAACTAATAACTTTACAATGCCGCCCGTTCTCAGGGCGGCCCCTTTAAATCCTGAGAAGGCTGCTGCGAGCTCTTCCCGACGGTGGGAGGGCACTGACCCTTCCCTCTGATCTGCCGCAGCCTGTTGCTGCGCTGACCCTTTCCTCTGATCTGCCGCAGCCTGTTACTGCTTCGATGTGGCCTGTCTCTACCCGGGTTATCTTAACCTGAAACTTACGCCCTGGGGCAGCCTGTGGACCTGACCACATCCTCCTGGGCTGGGGTACTCTGCTTGACCTACGGGGAATTGCTATGGGCGGGGGCTCCGTGACGGACGGACCGGGTCCCGAGACCTTCAACGGGATGACCTGGGGTTCCATCACAGGCGCCAGCCCCGCCTCCGCTGACTCCGCCTCCCTAACCTCGGGGCTGGCAGTTCGGGGCCCCGCCCTGCTCGGCCCAGCAGGCGGCCCTTCACTCGTGAACTCTGCCTCCCCTGAGGACTGGACGTTCAAAGCGGGCGGCCACACCTCTGGGAACCACATAGCGGCTGGCCCGGCCTCCTCTAGCTCCTTCCTCCTGTTGTCGGGACCTGCAGCTTGTGTGTCCACCCCGTGTGGATCTCTACCTATCGGCCCCAATCCTCCCAGACCGTTCCTCAGGAACCACCCGTCATCATCACTATGCTCATCTGCACTATCCTCATCTGACCAGGGAACCCTGGGTTCTTCGTCATCTAACCCCCAACTCCAGAAAAACGCTGCATGATCGTCCGGGATGTCCCTTCCCCTGATGCAAGCTGCTACGCCTGCCTGTGTGCCTTGTGGTCCTACCTGGGGCTGTGCTTTCCCACTCGCAGGTCTGGCCCCTCCCTTAAGACAGGCCACCGCCCCTGCTTGTTTCTGTGAAATCTCACCTGCTGGAGGCTGCAGATTTCTATCCTGTTTTAAATCCTCATACTCCCTGCTCCTGGCTACCCTGTAGGCTGCTTTTATCTCACTAAGCTGCGCTTCTAGCCTGAGCACGTCTAACTTTCCCATTGCTCGGGCGTTCTCCTCCCGCAGGGCCTGCTCTCTAAGCTGCCCTTCCAGCCCATCTATTTTCCCTATTAAGCGGGCGTTCTCCTCCCGCAAGGCCTGCTCTTTTAACCTGGCCTCCTCACCGCAGACCCCCTCCTGTGCGTGTCTTTTAAAAGGACACAGGTAGGCAGGCTGCGTGGGCTCTAGTCATTGGGTACTATTAGACGGTCCTGCGGCACCTACGGGGCCGGTTGCGACCGCCACCTGTCCACGCGCATTCAAAACCATCTTGCGCATGGCTCCTAACACTGCTTCGAGGTCGTCGGGAGGGGTGGGTGCCTTTGCTTCCTTAGGCGGGACAGGCGCCTGGGCTCGGACCGCGGGATTTTTATCCTTGGAATCCTTCCAAGGGTTCCTGCAGTGCTTGCGCCAGTGCCCTGTCTTCCCACACCCGTAACAGGCATTACTTGCCTGTGGGGCGCGATTACCCTCCTGATGCCACTCTCTTTGAGCTGGGGCTGCGGGTCGTACCTCATGTACTCTTCCCTTAAAGGGACGTGTCGTCATACCCCTTATATTACGATAACCTAACGTGAGTCGATTCAAGACCGACTCTTCCGTAAGGTTGAGGTCATTGGGATCGAACCAGGCTTTTGCCTGCTCTCTAACGGCTGGTAAACTGTTGGCTATTATGCACCTAAGCCAATGAATTAGAGCGGCGCCTTCCACATCTTCGCGCTCGGGCGCACCTAGACAGCTGCGCTCATATACTGGCCACAGCCTGTCGGCAAAAACCTTCGGGGGTTCTCCCTCCATCTGCACTGTCTGTCCCACTCTAGCAAACGGACCTCCGTCGTTCGCTCCCACTACTTCTAGGACCTCATTTTTCAATTCCTCATAACTTTTATTACCCCTCTTGCTATCGCCTGAGAGACACTGAAGGACCGAGCTATCTAACGAGAACAGCAGCATTTTTGCTGTCTCCCCATCATCGCAGCCGTTGATGGCTGCGGCTTGCTCAACTTCCCTAAAATGTACGGAAGGGTCGTCTATCTCGGTCAGCTTCCTTACGTGGTTTATCATGGCCCTCAGCTGATGTGAACTGTGAGGCAACACCAGCTGTCCGAGGAGATCCCCCGGTTCTTCCCCACCGTTTCTGCTTGGGCCCCTTTTAATACCCGTTACTGGATACAACGATCCCTTTTCTACCTCCTTTTCAACGGGCTCTTTTGCTTCTTCCGTTGCTTCCTCCCTAACCCAGTTTTCTGAATAGCTGGGTGGCGCGGAGGGCGCAGTGGCTACTACTTCTTCTGCTTCACTTGGTGGGGAATTTCTAAATCTCTCATTTACTAGCGGCTGGCGTGCCGACGGATTAATAAGGCACACCATGCCGTTCGCATTATTCACGGCCTTTTTGAGGCTCTCTATCTCTTTTTCGCAGGCGCTATGGTCGGCTCCCTGAAACTTATCCTCAAGGGCCAACTTATACGCCGACCTAACCCCCATTAAGCTCTCTTCTTGAGTTCTTATCTGGGCAGCTTGACGGTTACATCTTTCCTTCATCCTACTCTTGTTTAATTTTGCTTCAGTGATCTGGCACTCGAGATACTCTACCCTTGTTTTAAGGTAACTGGAGACTTCCTGGCTTTCCTGGCGTAACTCATGTAAACTCTTAATGAGCGCCTCCCCTCCAGAAACCTTCTCCTCCATTTCCTCCTCTAACTGCTTGATTCGAGCGGTTAGCGCTGTATTGGTCTGGTTTGAAATCTGAACCTGCCTTTTGTAGCACATAAGCCAGACTGCTTTCTCAACTGCCTTTTTATGCTCCTTACTATCAGTCCACCTTTCAGCTGCCTCTAGTGGGCTCTTATCCGCTAACAATTCGCTTATCCACTTTTTCGTTAGATTAACCTTTCCAAATACGTAATCCGCTATCTTTTCCTGCATCACATTTCGTACAGTCATTCCAAAATCTAACACACTACCCTCTCGCTGCCAGTGTCCTGCCGCGGTCGCCATTTTCTGTAAGGGATTCTCTCCTGACCCTGCGTGTCTCGTAGCCTGTGAGATTCACGCGGCTCTGTGCAGCCTGTATGTCAGTGCGGGTCTAGGCCTGGTCTCCAGCCAGTCTGGGAACACTAGACGCCCCTGTGAGTGGTTCGAATCACTCTCCCTTACGGTTCTAGACACTGGACTTAGATGCGAGAGCAGTAATGGAGATAAAACTCATGTAGACTTGGTTTGAACGGTACGAAATGGAAAATCTTTATTGCATGATACTTAAAATTATGAAATACATGTCATATGCACAGATTAATGACAGTACAATCTTACAAACAGTTATAATCACTCTTAGGGAAACGAGGAACGAACGGCACAACGTAAATAGGGCACACATTACAAATATCCTTAATCTTTAACCCTCCCCTATCAATAGCTATCCTAAACTAGCTGCGTAGGATCCCGAGACTCATGCTCACCACTCGTAATAACTCGGAGAAATCCCGAATAGCTGATCGGATGTTTTTCACCGCAGCACCCACGTGTTGGTCAGGAGATCTCCTGGTCCCACTTGTTTACTGCTTTTGCTGCTCGGTCAGTCGGCTGGACCGTCCGCTGTAGTGAAGACCTCTGTTGGTTGGATACAAGGTATGGTGGAGCACCGTTGTCAATATCGCTGATACGATGTGTTTGCACAGTCCAGTTATCATCGATGCAATATGTCTTGTTAAAGAAGAAAACTTCCTGTCGAGAAGACTTGGCTGATCGACCTACAGGCGCGGTCGGGATCTACTGACCGTGGCGATGGATAAGGTCTTCTTCTCTTCTCCTCTCATCTCATCTCATCTCATCTCATCCCGGGCCTTCGGTTCCGCTGCCAGCTACCAACATAGGTCTTTGCAACAGTCTTTTACACAGGAGCAGCCACGATGATAACAGCAACAAGCGGCAAGAGTCAAGAACACGAGGCAAGAGCAAGAGCAAGAGGCCAGAGAGCGAATGGACGGTTTGGGGCCTGCAATTATAGTGCACAGTTCTTCCGTTTCCCGCCCAACTACAATGTCCATTCCTTTGTTTACGGTTTGGCGCCCAAAATGTCCTGTATGGGTGATCTCCGTCCTTAATGGGTTTCGGGGCTACTCATGAATGTTTGAGTACCTGCTAATATTTCTCCCATTGTTAAATCGGTCGGTGTTCCCCCTGGAGGGGTTTGGGGCTTCCAAGTGTCCTGTATAACTACCTGCTAACGGCTCTCTCATCGTAGAGCCGTTGGGAGTTTACATATTAATGTCCTTTGGATGGGCCCTTGATTACTCGGTGCAATGGCTTTCCTTTGTACCTGGGAGACCGATTCCAGTATCTATGTTTATACTGTAAACCCATAATGTCTCGTGTATTATCTTCACTGTGCTGAATCGTTATCGATCTTGCAAAAATGTGTATTGGAACGCCATCTTGTCTGCCTGTTGAAAAGTCTAGAATGTTCTGTCACGAGGTGCGGCGGCCATTTTACAGGCTGCTTGTGTCCAATTTAAACCTGACAGCATTCTGCTGAAATAAAAGCTGTTTGAACGAAACTTTGTGTTTGCTCCTTATTAATCAAATCGTGATAATTGCGAATTCTACAATTATCAGTTACTGTATTTACACTGGGGGATTATCAGTTACTCTATTTAAACTGGGGGTTATCAGTCACTCTATTTACACTGGGGGGATTATCAGTCACTGTATTTACACTGAGGGAATTATCAGTCACTGTATTTACACTGGGGGATTATCAGTCACTGTATTTACACTGGGGGATTATCAGTCACTGTATTTACACTGGGGGAATTATCAGTTACTGTATTTACACTGGGGGGATTATCAGTCACTGTACTTACACTGGGGGGATTATCAGTCACTGTGTTAAACCTGGGGGATTAGCAGTCACTGTATTTACACTGGGTGAATTATCAGTCACTGTATTAACCCTGGGGGATTATCAGTTACTGTATTTACACTGGGGGTTTATCAGTCACCGTATTTACACTGGGAGGATTATCAGTCACTGTATTTACACTGGGGGGATTATCAGTCACTGTGTTAACCCTGCGGGATTAGCAGTCACTGTATTTACACTGAGTGAATTATCAGTCACTGTATTAACCCTGGGGATCATCAGTTACTGTATTTACACTGGGCGGATTATCAGTTACTGTATTTACAGTGGGGGATTATCAGTCACTTTAATTAGACTGGGGGATTATCAGTTACTGTATTTACACTGGGGGTTGTCAGTTACTGTATTTACACTGGGGGATTATCAGTCACTGTATTTTTCACTGGGGGATTATCAGTTACTGTATTTTTCACTGGGGGTTATCATTTGCTTTATTTTCACTGGGGGATTATCAGTCACTTTATTTACACTTTGGGGTTATCAGTTACTGTATTTACACGGGGGGGGATTATCAGTCACTGTATTTACACTGGGGGAATTATCAGTCACTGTACTTACACTGGGGGATTATCAGTTACTGTATTTACACTGGGGGATTATCAGTTACTCTATTTACACTGGGGGGATTATCAGTCACTGTGTTAACCCTGGGGGATTAGCAGTCACTGTATTTACACTGGGTGAATTATCAGTCACTGTATTAACCCTGGGGGATCATCAGTTACTGTATTTACACTGGGGGATTATCAGTCACTTTAATTACACTGGGGGATTATCAGTTACTGTATTTACACTGGGGGATTATCAGTCACTGTATTTACACTGGGGGATTATCAGTTCCTGTATTTGCACTGGGGGATTATCAGTTACTGTATATATACTGAGGGATTATCAGTTACTGTATTTACACTGGGGGATTATCAGTCACTTTAATTACACTGGGGGATTATCAGTCACTGTATTTACACTGGGGGATTATCAGTTACTGTGTTTACACTGGGGGATTATCAGTCACTGTATTTATACTGAGGGATTATAAATTCCTGTATTTACACTGGGGGGATTATCAGTCACTGTATTTACACTGGGGGGTTATCAGTTACTGTATTTTTCACTGGGGGTTATCATTTGCTTTATTTACACTGGGGGATTATCAGTCACTTTATTTACACTTTGGGGGTTATCAGTTACTGTATTTACACTGGGGGGGATTATCAGTCATTGTATTTACACTGGGGGAATTATCAGTCACTGTACTTACACTGGGGGATTATCAGTTACTGTATTTACACTGGGGGATTATCCGTTACTGTATTTACACTGGGGGTTATCAGTCACTCTATTTACACTGGGGGGATTATCAGTCACTGTATTTACACTGGGGGAATTATCAGTCACTGTATTTACACTGGGGGATTATCAGTCACTGTATTTACACTGGGGGATTATCAGTCACTGTATTTACACTGGGGGAATTATCAGTTACTGTATTTACACTGGGGGGATTATCAGTCACTGTATTTACACTGGGGGAATTATCAGTTACTGTATTTACACTGGGGGCTTATCAGTCACTGTATTTACACTGGGGGATTATCAGTCACTGTATTTACACTGGGGGGATTATCAGTCACTGTATTTACACTGGGGGGATTATCAGTCACTGTATTTACACTGGGGGAATTATCAGTTACTGTATTTACACTGGGGGATTATCAGTCACTGTATTTACACTGGGGGATTATCAGTCACTATATTTACACTGGGGGAGTATCAGTTAATGTATTTACACTGGGGGATTATCAGTCACTGTATTTACACTGGGGGGATTATCAATCACTTTATTTACACTGGGGGAATTATCAGTTACTGTATTTACACTGGGGGAATTATCAGTTACTGTATTTACACTGGGGGGATTATCAGTCACTGTATTTACACTGGGGGAATTATCAGTTACTGTATTTACACTGGGGGCTTATCATTCACTTTATTTACACTGGGGGTTTTATCAGTCACTGTATTTACACTGGGGGGATTATCAGTCACTGTGTTAAACCTGGGGGATTATCAGTCACTGTATTTACACTGGGTGAATTATCAGTCACTGTATTAACCCTGGGGGATTATCAGTTACTGTATTTACACTGGGGGTTTATCAGTCACTGTATTTACACTGGGGGGATTATCAGTCACTGTATTTACACTGGGGGGATTATCAGTCACTGTGTTAACCGTGGGGGATTAGCAGTCATTGTATTTACACTGGGTGAATTATCAGTCACTGTATTAACCCTGGGGGATCATCAGTTACTGTATTTACACTGGGGGGATTATCAGTTACTGTATTTACAGTGGGCGATTATCAGTCACTTTAATTACACTGGGGGATTATCAGTCACTGTATTTACACTGCGGGTTGTCAGTTACTGTATTTACAGTTGCGGATTATCAGTCACTGTATTTACACTGGGGGATTATCAGTTCCTGTATTTGCACTGTGGGATTATCAGTTACTGTATATATACTGAGGGATTATCAGTTACTGTATTTACACTGGGTGATTATCAGTCACTTTAATTACACTGGGGGATTATCAGTCACTGTATTTACACTGCGGGTTGTCAGTTACTGTATTTACAGTTGCGGATTATCAGTCACTGTATTTACACTGGGGGATTATCAGTTCCTGTATTTGCACTGTGGGATTATCAGTTACTGTATATATACTGAGGGATTATCAGTTACTGTATTTACACTGGGTGATTATCAGTCACTTTAATTACACTGGGGGATTATCAGTCACTGTATTTACACTGGGGGATTACCAGTTACTGTGCTAACACTGGGGGATTATCAGTCACTGTATTTATACTGTGGGATTATAAATTCCTGTATTTACACTGGGGAGATTATCAGTCACTGTATTTACACTGGGGGATTATCAGTCACTGTATTTTTCACTGGGCGATTATCAGTTACTGTATTTTTCACTGGGGGTTATCATTTGCTTTATTTACACTGGGGGATTATCAGTCACTTTATTTACACTTTGAGGGTTATCAGTTACTGTATTTACACTGGGGGGGATTATCAGTCACTGTATTTACACTGGGGGAATTATCAGTCACTGTACTTACACTGGGGGATTATCAGTTACTGTATTTACACTGGGGGATTAACAGTTACTCTATTTACACTGGGGGTTATCAGTCACACTATTTACACTGGGGGGATTATCAGTCACTGTATTTACACTGGGGGAATTATCAGTCACTGTATTTACACTGGGGGATTATCAGTCACTGTATTTACACTGGGGGATTATCAGTCACTGTATTGACACTGGGGGAATTATCAGTCACTGTATTTACACTGGGGAATTATCAGTCACTGTATTTACACTGGGGGATTATCAGTCACTGTATTTACACTGGGGGATTATCAGTCACTGTATTTACACTGGGGAATTATCAGTTACTGTATTTAAACTGGGGGTTGTCAGTTCCTGTATTTGCACTGGGGGATTATCAGTTACTGTATTTGCACTGGGGGATTATCAATTACTGTATATATACTGAGGGATTATCAGTTACTGTATTTACACTGGGTGATTATCAGTCACTTTAATTACACTGGGGGATTATCAGTCACTGTATTTACACTGGGGGATTATCAGTTACTGTGTTTACACTGGGGCATTATCAGTCACTGTATTTATACTGAGGGATTATAAATTCCTGTATTTACACTGGGGGGTTTATCAGTCACTGTATTTACACTGGGGGATTATCAATCACTGTATTTTTCACTGGGGGATTATCAGTTACTGTATTTTTCACTGGGGGTTATCATTTGCTTTATTTACACAGGGGGATTATCAGGCACTTTATTTGCACTTTGGGGGTTATCAGGTACTGTATTTACACTGGGGGGGGATTATCAGTCACTGTATTTACACTGGGGGAATTATTAGTCACTGTACTTACACTGGGGGATTATCAGTTACTGTATTTACACTGGGGGATTATCAGTTACTCTATTTACACTGGGGGGATTATCAGTCACTGTATTTACACTGGGGGAATTATCAGTCACTGTATTTACACTGGGGGATTATCAGTCACTGTATTTACACTGGGGGATTATCAGTCACTGTATTTACACTGGGGGATTATCAGTCACTGTATTTACACTGGGGGATTATCAGTCACTGTATTTACACTGGGGGATTATCAGTTACTGTATTTACACTGGGGGATTATCAGTCACTGTATTTACACTGGGGGATTATCAGTCACTGTATTTACACTGGGGGATTATCAGTCACTGTATTTACACTGGGGGATTATCAGTTACTGTATTTACACTGGGGGATTATCAGTCACTGTATTTACACTGGGGGATTATCAGTCACTGTATTTACACTGGGGGGATTATCAGTCACTGTATTTACACTGGGGGATTATCAGTTACTGTATTTACACTGGGGGATTATCAGTTACTGTATTTACACTGGGGGATTATCAGTCACTGTATTTACACTGGGGGATTATCAGTCACTGTATTTACACTGGGGGATTATCAGTTACTGTATTTACACTGGGGGATTATCAGTTACTGTATTTACACTGGGGGATTATCAGTCACTGTATTTACACTGGGGGATTATCAGTTACTGTATTTACACTGGGGGATTATCAGTCACTGTATTTACACTGGGGGGATTATCAGTCACTGTATTTACACTGGGGGATTATCAGTCACTGTATTTACACTGGGGGATTATCAGTTACTGTATTTACACTGGGGGATTATCAGTCACTGTATTTACACTGGGGGGATTATCAGTTACTGTATTTACACTGGGGGATTATCAGTTACTGTATTTACACTGGGGGATTATCAGTCACTGTATTTACACTGGGGGATTATCAGTCACTGTATTTACACTGGGGGATTATCAGTCACTGTATTTACACAGGGGATTATCAGTTACTGTATTTACACTGGGGGATTATCAGTCACTGTATTTACACTGGGGGATTATCAGTTACTGTATTAACACTGGGGATTATCAGTCACTGTATTTACACTGGGGGATTATCAGTTACTGTATTTACACTGGGGGATTGTCAGTTACTGTATTTACACTGGGGGATTATCAGTCACTGTATTTACACTGGGGGATTATCAGTTCACTGTATTTACACTGGGGGATTATCAGTTACTGTATTTACACTGGGGGATTATCAGTTACTGTATTTACACTGGGGGATTATCAGTCACTGTATTTACACTGGGGGATTATCAGTCACTGTATTTACACTGGGGGATTATCAGTTACTGTATTTACACTGGGGGATTATCAGTTACTGTATTTACACTGGGGGATTATCAGTCACTGTATTTACACTGGGGGATTATCAGTCACTGTATTTACACTGGGGGATTATCAGTTACTGTATTTACACTGGGGGATTATCAGTTACTGTATTTACACTGGGGGATTATCAGTTACTGTATTTACACTGGGGGATTATCAGTCACTGTATTTACACTGGGGGATTATCAGTTACTGTATTTACACTGGGGGATTATCAGTTACTGTATTTACACTGGGGGATTATCAGTCACTGTATTTACACTGGGGGATTATCAGTTACTGTATTTACACTGGGGGGATTATCAGTCACTGTATTTACACTGGGGGATTATCAGTCACTGTATTTACACTGGGGGATTATCAGTTACTGTATTTACACTGGGGGATTATCAGTTACTGTATTTACACTGGGGGATTATCAGTCACTGTATTTACACTGGGGGATTATCAGTCACTGTATTTACACTGGGGGATTATCAGTCACTGTATTTACACTGGGGGATTATCAGTCACTGTATTTACACTGGGGGATTATCAGTCACTGTATTTACACTGGGGGATTATCAGTCACTGTATTTACACTGGGGGATTATCAGTTACTGTATTTACACTGGGGGATTATCAGTCACTGTATTTACACTGGGGGATTATCAGTCACTGTATTTACACTGGGGGGATTATCAGTCACTGTATTTACACTGGGGGATTATCAGTCACTGTATTTACACTGGGGGATTATCAGTTACTGTATTTACACTGGGGGATTATCAGTCACTGTATTTACACTGGGGGATTATCAGTCACTGCATTTACACTGGGGGATTATCAGTTACTCTATTTACACTGGGGGATTATCAGTTACTGTATTTACACTGGGGGATTATCAGTCACTGTATTTACACTGGGGGATTATCAGTTACTGTATTTACACTGGGGATTATCAGTCACTGTATTTACACTGGGGGATTATCAGTCACTGTATTTACACTGGGGGGATTATCAGTCACTGTATTTACACTGGGGGATTATCAGTCACTGTATTTACACTGGGGGATTATCAGTCACTGTATTTACACTGGGGGATTATCAGTTACTGTATTTACACTGGGGGATTATCAGTCACTGTATTTACACTGGGGGATTATCAGTCACTGTATTTACACTGGGGGATTATCAGTCACTGTATTTACACTGGGGGATTATCAGTCACTGTATTTACACTGGGTGAATTATCAGACACTGTATTAACCCTGGGGGATCATCAGTTACTGTATTTACACTGGGGGGGATTATCAGTTACTGTATTTACAGTGGGGGATTATCAGTCACTTTAATTACACTGGGGGATTATCAGTTCCTGTATTTACACTGTGGGTTGTCAGTTCCTGTATTTGCACTGGGGGATTATCAGTTACTGTATATATACTGAGGGATTATCAGTTACTGTATTTACACTGGGTGATTATCAGTCACTTTAATTACACTGGGGGATTATCAGTCACTGTATTTACACTGGGGGATTATCAGTTACTGTGTTTACACTGGGGGATTATCAGTCACTGCATTTATACTGAGGGATTATAAATTCCTATATTTACACTGGGGGGATTATCAGTCACTGTATTTACACTGTGGGAATTATCAGTTACTGTATTTACACTGGGAGATTATCAGTCACTGTATTTACACTGGGGGATTATCAGTCACTGTATTTACACTGGGGGAATAATCAGTTACTGTATTTACACTGGGGGAATTATCAGTTACTGTATTTACACTGGGGGGATTATCAGTCACTGTATTTACACTGGGGGAATTATCAGTTACTGTATTTACACTGGGAGCTAATCAGTCACTGTATTTACACTGGGGGATTATCAGTCACTGTATTTACACTGGGGGGATTATCAGTCACTGTGTTAAACCTGGGGGATTAGCAGTCACTGTATTTACACTGGGTGAATTATCAGTCACTGTATTAACCCTGGGGGATTATCAGTTACTGTATTTACACTGGGGGTTTATCAGTCACTGTATTTACACTGGGCGGATTATCAGTCACTGTATTTACACTGGGGGGATTATCAGTCACTGTGTTAACCCTGGGGGATTAGCAGTCACTGTATTTACACTGGGTGAATTATCAGACACTGTATTAACCCTGGGGGATCATCAGTTACTGTATTTACACTGGGGGGATTATCAGTTACTGTATTTACACTGGGGGATTATCAGTCACTGTAATTACACTGGGGGATTATCAGTTCCTGTATTTACACTGGGGGTTGTCAGTTCCTGTATTTGCACTGGGGGATTATCAGTTACTGTATATACACTGGGGGATTATCAGTTACTGTATTTACACTGGGGGATTATCAGTCACTTTAATTACACTGGGGGATTATCAGTCACTGTATTTACACTGGGGGATTATCAGTTACTGTATTTACACTGGGGAATTATCAGTCACTGCATTTACACTGGGGGATTATCAGTTCCTGTATTTACACTGGGGGGATTATCAGTCACTGTATTTACACTGGGGGATTATCAGTCACTGTATTTACACTGGGGGATTATCAGTCACTGTATTTACACTGGGGATTATCAGTTACTGTATTTACACTGGGGGTTATCATTTGCTGTATTTACACTGGGGGATTATCAGTCACTTTATTTACACTGTGGGGATTATCAGTTACTGTATTTACACTGGGGGGATTATCAGTCACTGTATTTACACTGGGGGATTATCAGTCACTGTATTTACACTGGGGGATTATCAGTTACTGTATTTACACTGGGGGATTATCAGTTACTGTATTTACACTGGGGGATTATCAGTCACTCTATTTACACTGGGGGATTATCAGTCACTGTATTTACACTGGGGGATTATCAGTCACTGTATTTACACTGGGGGATTATCAGTCACTGTATTTACACTGGGGGATTATCAGTCACTGTATTTACACTGGGGGATTATCAGTCACTGTATTTACACTGGGGGGATTATCAGTCACTGTATTTACACTGGGGGATTATCAGTCACTGTATTTACACTGGGGGATTATCAGTCACTGTATTTACACTGGGGATTATCAGTTACTGTATTTACACTGGGGGATTATCAGTTACTGTATTTACACTGGGGGATTATCAGTTACTGTATTTACACTGGGGGATTATCAGTTACTGTATTTACACTGGGGGATTATCAGTTACTGTATTTACACTGGGGGATTATCAGTTACTGTATTTACACTGGGGGATTATCAGTCACTGTATTTACACTGGGGGATTATCAGTTACTGTATTTACACTGGGGGATTATCAGTCACTGTATTTACACTGGGGGATTATCAGTTACTGTATTTACACTGGGGGGATTATCAGTCACTGTATTTACACTGGGGGATTATCAGTCACTGTATTTACACTGGGGGATTATCAGTTACTGTATTTACACTGGGGGATTATCAGTTACTGTATTTACACTGGGGGATTATCAGTCACTGTATTTACACTGGGGGATTATCAGTTACTGTATTTACACTGGGGGATTATCAGTCACTGTATTTACACTGGGGGATTATCAGTCACTGTATTTACACTGGGGGATTATCAGTTACTGTATTTACACTGGGGGATTATCAGTTACTGTATTTACACTGGGGGATTATCAGTCACTGTATTTACACTGGGGGATTATCAGTCACTGTATTTACACTGGGGGATTATCAGTCACTGTATTTACACTGGGGGATTATCAGTCACTGTATTTACACTGGGGGATTATCAGTAACTGTATTTACACTGGGGGATTATCAGTCACTGTATTTACACTGGGGGATTATCAGTCACTGTATTTACACTGGGGGATTATCAGTCACTGTATTTACACTGGGGGATTATCAGTTACTGTATTTACACTGGGGGATTATCAGTCACTGTATTTACACTGGGGGGATTATCAGTCACTGTATTTACACTGGGGGGATTATCAGTCACTGTATTTACACTGGGGGGATTATCAGTCACTGTATTTACACTGGGGGATTATCAGTTACTGTATTTACACTGGGGGATTATCAGTCACTGTATTTACACTGGGGGATTATCAGTCACTGTATTTACACTGGGGGATTATCAGTTACTGTATTTACACTGGGGGATTATCAGTTACTGTATTTACACTGGGGGATTATCAGTCACTGTATTTACACTGGGGGATTATCAGTTACTGTATTTACACTGGGGGATTATCAGTCACTGTATTTACACTGGGGGGATTATCAGTCACTGTATTTACACTGGGGGATTATCAGTCACTGTATTTACACTGGGGGATTATCAGTTACTGTATTTACACTGGGGGATTATCAGTCACTGTATTTACACTGGGGGATTATCAATTACTGTATTTACACTGGGGGATTATCAGTTACTGTATTTACACTGGGGGATTATCAGTCACTGTATTTACACTGGGGGATTATCAGTCACTGTATTTACACTGGGGGATTATCAGTCACTGTATTTACACTGGGGGATTATCAGTTACTGTATTTACACTGGGGGGATTATCAGTCACTGTATTTACACTGGGGGATTATCAGTTACTGTATTTACACTGGGGATTATCAGTCACTGTATTTACACTGGGGGATTATCAGTCACTGTATTTACACTGGGGGATTATCAGTTACTGTATTTACACTGGGGGATTATCAGTCACTGTATTTACACTGGGGGATTATCAGTCACTGTATTTACACTGGGGGATTATCAGTTACTGTATTTACACTGGGGGATTATCAGTTACTGTATTTACACTGGGGGATTATCAGTCACTGTATTTACACTGGGGGATTATCAGTTACTGTATTTACACTGGGGGATTATCAGTTACTGTATTTACACTGGGGGATTATCAGTTACTGTATTTACACTGGGGGATTATCAGTCACTGTATTTACACTGGGGGATTATCAGTCACTGTATTTACACTGGGGGATTATCAGTTACTGTATTTACACTGGGGGATTATCAGTCACTGTATTTACACTGGGGGATTATCAGTTACTGTATTTACACTGGGGGATTATCAGTCACTGTATTTACACTGGGGGATTATCAGTCACTGTATTTACACTGGGGATTATCAGTTACTGTATTTACACTGGGGGATTATCAGTCACTTTATTTACACTGTGGGGGTTATCAGTTACTGTATTTACACTGGGGGTATTATCATTCACTGTATTTACACTGGGGGAATTATCAGTCACTGTACTTACACTGGGGGATTATCAGTTACTGTATTTACACTGGGGGATTATCAGTTACTCTATTTACACTGGGGGTTATCATTTGCTTTATTTACACTGGGGGATTATCAGTCACTGTATTTACACTGGGGGAATTATCAGTCACTGTATTTACACTGGGGGATTATCAGTCACTGTATTTACACTGGGGGATTATCAGTCACTGTATTTACACCGGGGGAATTATCAGTCTCTGTATTTACACTGGGGGAATTATCAGTTACTGTATTTACACTGGGGGCTTATCAGTCACTGTATTTACACTGGGGGATTATCAGTCACTGTATTTACACTGGGGGATTATCAGTCACTGTATTTACACTGGGGGATTATCAGTCACTGTATTTACACTGGGGGATTATCAGTTACTGTATTTACACTGGGGGATTATCAGTCACTGTATTTACACTGGGGGATTATCAGTCACTGTATTTACACTGGGGGATTATCAGTTACTGTATTTACACTGGGGGATTATCAGTTACTGTATTTACACTGGGGGATTATCAGTCACTGTATTTACACTGGGGGATTATCAGTTACTGTATTTACACTGGGGGATTATCAGTCACTGTATTTACACTGGGGGAGTTATCAGTCACTGTATTTACACTGGGGGATTATCAGTTACTGTATTTACACTGGGGGATTATCAGTCACTGTATTTACACTGGGGGATTATCAGTCACTGTATTTACACTGGGGGAATTATCAGTCACTGTATTTACACTGGGGGATTATCAGTCACTGTATTTACACTGGGGGATTATCAGTCACTGTATTTACACTGGGGGATTATCAGTTACTGTATTTACACTGGGGGATTATCAGTTACTGTATTTACACTGGGGGATTATCAGTTACTGTATTTACACTGGGGGATTATCAGTTACTGTATTTACACTGGGGGATTATCAGTTACTGTATTTACACTGGGGGATTATCAGTTACTGTATTTACACTGGGGGATTATCAGTTACTGTATTTACACTGGGGGATTATCAGTCACTGTATTTACACTGGGGGATTATCAGTCACTGTATTTACACTGGGGGATTATCAGTTACTGTATTTACACTGGGGAATTATCAGTCACTGTATTTACACTGGGGGATTATCAGTTACTGTATTTACACTGGGGAATTATCAGTCACTGTATTTACACTGGGGGATTATCAGTCACTGTATTTACACTGGGGGATTATCAGTCACTGTATTTACACTGGGGGATTATCAGTTACTGTATTTACACTGGGGGATTATCAGTCACTGTATTTACACTGGGGGATTATCAGTTACTGTATTTACACTGGGGGGATTATCAGTCACTGTATTTACACTGGGGGATTATCAGTTACTGTATTTACACTGGGGGATTATCAGTTACTGTATTTACACTGGGGGATTATCAGTTACTGTATTTACACTGGGGGATTATCAGTCACTGTATTTACACTGGGGGATTATCAGTCACTGTATTTACACTGGGGGATTATCAGTCACTGTATTTACACTGGGGGATTATCAGTCACTGTATTTACACTGGGGGATTATCAGTAACTGTATTTACACTGGGGGATTATCAGTCACTGTATTTACACTGGGGGATTATCAGTTACTGTATTTACACTGGGGGATTATCAGTCACTGTATTTACACTGGGGGATTATCAGTCACTGTATTTACACTGGGGGATTATCAGTTACTGTATTTACACTGGGGGATTATCAGTCACTGTATTTACACTGGGGGATTATCAGTTACTGTATTTACACTGGGGGATTATCAGTCACTGTATTTACACTGGGGGATTATCAGTCACTGTATTTACACTGGGGGATTATCAGTCACTGTATTTACACTGGGGGATTATCAGTCACTGTATTTACACTGGGGGATTATCAGTTACTGTATTTACACTGGGGGATTATCAGTCACTGTATTTACACTGGGGGATTATCAGTCACTGTATTTACACTGGGGGATTATCAGTCACTGTATTTACACTGGGGGGATTATCAGTTACTGTATTTACACTGGGGGATTATCAGTTACTGTATTTACACTGGGGGGATTATCAGTCACTGTATTTACACTGGGGGATTATCAGTCACTGTATTTACACTGGGGGATTATCAGTCACTGTATTTACACTGGGGGATTATCAGTTACTGTATTTACACTGGGGGGATTATCAGTCACTGTATTTACACTGGGGGATTATCAGTTACTGTATTTACACTGGGGGATTATCAGTCACTGTATTTACACTGGGGGATTATCAGTCACTGTATTTACACTGGGGGATTATCAGTCACTGTATTTACACTGGGGGATTATCAGTCACTGTATTTACACTGGGGGATTATCAGTCACTGTATTTACACTGGGGGATTATCAGTTACTGTATTTACACTGGGGGATTATCAGTTACTGTATTTACACTGGGGGATTATCAGTCACTGTATTTACACTGGGGGATTATCAGTTACTGTATTTACACTGGGGATTTTCAGTTACTGTATTTACACTGGGGGATTATCAGTTACTGTATTTACACTGGGGGATTATCAGTCACTGTATTTACACTGGGGGATTATCAGTCACTGTATTTACACTGGGGGATTATCAGTTACTGTATTTACACTGGGGGATTATCAGTCACTGTATTTACACTGGGGGATTATCAGTCCTGTATTTACACTGGGGGATTATCAGTCACTGTATTTACACTGGGGGATTATCAGTTACTGTATTTACACTGGGGGATTATCAGTTACTGTATTTACACTGGGGGATTATCAGTCACTGTATTTACACTGGGGGATTATCAGTTACTGTATTTACACTGGGGATTATCAGTCACTGTATTTACACTGGGGGATTATCAGTCACTGTATTTACACTGGGGGATTATCAGTCACTGTATTTACACTGGGGGATTATCAGTCACTGTATTTACACTGGGGGATTATCAGTTACTGTATTTACACTGGGGGATTATCAGTCACTGTATTTACACTGGGGGATTATCAGTCACTGTATTTACACTGGGGGATTATCAGTTACTGTATTTACACTGGGGGATTATCAGTCACTGTATTTACACTGGGGGATTATCAGTCACTTTATTTACACTGGGGGATTATCAGTTACTGTATTTACACTGGGGGATTATCAGTTACTGTATTTACACTGGGGGATTATCAGTTACTGTATTTACACTGGGGGATTATCAGTTACTGTATTTACACTGGGGGATTATCAGTTACTGTATTTACACTGGGGGATTATCAGTTACTGTATTTACACTGGGGGATTATCAGTTACTGTATTTACACTGGGGGATTATCAGTCACTGTATTTACACTGGGGGATTATCAGTCACTGTATTTACACTGGGGGTTATCAGTTACTGTATTTACACTGGGGGATTATCAGTCACTGTATTTACACTGGGGGATTATCAGTTACTGTATTTACACTGGGGGATTATCAGTCACTGTATTTACACTGGGGGATTATCAGTCACTGTATTTACACTGGGGGATTATCAGTTACTGTATTTACACTGGGGGATTATCAGTTACTGTATTTACACTGGGGGATTATCAGTCACTGTATTTACACTGGGGGATTATCAGTTACTGTATTTACACTGGGGGGATTATCAGTCACTGTATTTACACTGGGGGATTATCAGTTACTGTATTTACACTGGGGGATTATCAGTTACTGTATTTACACTGGGGGATTATCAGTTACTGTATTTACACTGGGGGATTATCAGTCACTGTATTTACACTGGGGGATTATCAGTCACTGTATTTACACTGGGGGATTATCAGTCACTGTATTTACACTGGGGGATTATCAGTCACTGTATTTACACTGGGGGATTATCAGTACTGTATTTACACTGGGGGATTATCAGTCACTGTATTTACACTGGGGGATTATCAGTTACTGTATTTACACTGGGGGATTATCAGTCACTGTATTTACACTGGGGGATTATCAGTCACTGTATTTACACTGGGGGATTATCAGTTACTGTATTTACACTGGGGGATTATCAGTCACTGTATTTACACTGGGGGATTATCAGTTACTGTATTTACACTGGGGGATTATCAGTCACTGTATTTACACTGGGGGATTATCAGTCACTGTATTTACACTGGGGGATTATCAGTCACTGTATTTACACTGGGGGGATTATCAGTCACTGTATTTACACTGGGGGATTATCAGTTACTGTATTTACACTGGGGGATTATCAGTCACTGTATTTACACTGGGGGATTATCAGTCACTGTATTTACACTGGGGGATTATCAGTCACTGTATTTACACTGGGGGATTATCAGTTACTGTATTTACACTGGGGGATTATCAGTTACTGTATTTACACTGGGGGATTATCAGTCACTGTATTTACACTGGGGGATTATCAGTCACTGTATTTACACTGGGGGATTATCAGTCACTGTATTTACACTGGGGGATTATCAGTTACTGTATTTACACTGGGGGATTATCAGTCACTGTATTTACACTGGGGGATTATCAGTTACTGTATTTACACTGGGGGATTATCAGTCACTGTATTTACACTGGGGGATTATCAGTCACTGTATTTACACTGGGGGATTATCAGTCACTGTATTTACACTGGGGGATTATCAGTCACTGTATTTACACTGGGGGATTATCAGTCACTGTATTTACACTGGGGGATTATCAGTTACTGTATTTACACTGGGGGATTATCAGTTACTGTATTTACACTGGGGGATTATCAGTCACTGTATTTACACTGGGGGATTATCAGTTACTGTATTTACACTGGGGGATTATCAGTCACTGTATTTACACTGGGGGATTATCAGTCACTGTATTTACACTGGGGGATTATCAGTTACTGTATTTACACTGGGGGATTATCAGTCACTGTATTTACACTGGGGGATTATCAGTCACTGTATTTACACTGGGGGATTATCAGTTACTGTATTTACACTGGGGGATTATCAGTTACTGTATTTACACTGGGGGATTATCAGTTACTGTATTTACACTGGGGGATTATCAGTCACTGTATTTACACTGGGGGATTATCAGTCACTGTATTTACACTGGGGGATTATCAGTTACTGTATTTACACTGGGGGATTATCAGTCACTGTATTTACACTGGGGGATTATCAGTTACTGTATTTACACTGGGGGATTATCAGTCACTGTATTTACACTGGGGGATTATCAGTCACTGTATTTACACTGGGGGATTATCAGTTACTGTATTTACACTGGGGGATTATCAGTTACTGTATTTACACTGGGGGATTATCAGTCACTGTATTTACACTGGGGGATTATCAGTCACTGTATTTACACTGGGGGATTATCAGTCACTGTATTTACACTGGGGGATTATCAGTCACTGTATTTACACTGGGGGATTATCAGTCACTGTATTTACACTGGGGGATTATCAGTCACTGTATTTACACTGGGGGATTATCAGTTACTGTATTTACACTGGGGGATTATCAGTTACTGTATTTACACTGGGGGATTATCAGTCACTGTATTTACACTGGGGGATTATCAGTCACTGTATTTACACTGGGGGATTATCAGTCACTGTATTTACACTGGGGGATTATCAGTCACTGTATTTACACTGGGGGATTATCAGTCACTGTATTTACACTGGGGGATTATCAGTCACTGTATTTACACTGGGGGATTATCAGTTACTGTATTTACACTGGGGGATTATCAGTCACTGTATTTACACTGGGGGATTATCAGTCACTGTATTTACACTGGAGGATTATCAGTTACTGTATTTACACTGGGGGATTATCAGTTACTGTATTTACACTGGGGGATTATCAGTTACTGTATTTACACTGGGGGATTATCAGTTACTGTATTTACACTGGGGGATTATCAGTCACTGTATTTACACTGGGGGATTATCAGTTACTGTATTTACACTGGGGAATTATCAGTCACTGTATTTACACTGGGGGATTATCAGTCACTGTATTTACACTGGGGGATTATCAGTTACTGTATTTACACTGGGGGATTATCAGTTACTGTATTTACACTGGGGGATTATCAGTCACTGTATTTACACTGGGGGATTATCAGTTACTGTATTTACACTGGGGGGATTATCAGTTACTGTATTTACACTGGGGGATTATCAGTCACTGTATTTACACTGGGGGATTATCAGTTACTGTATTTACACTGGGGGTTGTCAGTTACTGTATTTACACTGGGGGATTATCAGTTACTGTATTTACACTGGGGGATTATCAGTTACTGTATTTACACTGGGGGATTATCAGTCACTGTATTTACACTGGGGGATTATCAGTCACTGTATTTACACTGGGGGATTATCAGTTACTGTATTTACACTGGGGGATTATCAGTTACTGTATTTACACTGGGGGATTATCAGTTACTGTATTTACACTGGGGGATTATCAGTCACTGTATTTACACTGGGGGATTATCAGTTACTGTATTTACACTGGGGGATTATCAGTCACTGTATTTACACTGGGGGATTATCAGTTACTGTATTTACACTGGGGGATTATCAGTTACTGTATTTACACTGGGGGATTATCAGTTACTGTATTTACACTGGGGGATTATCAGTTACTGTATTTACACTGGGGGATTATCAGTTACTGTATTTACACTGGGGGATTATCAGTCACTGTATTTACACTGGGGGATTATCAGTCACTGTATTTACACTGGGGGATTATCAGTAACTGTATTTACACTGGGGGGATTATCAGTCACTGTATTTACACTGGGGGATTATCAGTTACTGTATTTACACTGGGGGATTATCAGTCACTGTATTTACACTGGGGGATTATCAGTCACTGTATTTACACTGGGGGATTATCAGTTACTGTATTTACACTGGGGGGATTATCAGTCACTGTATTTACACTGGGGGATTATCAGTTACTGTATTTACACTGGGGGTTTATCAGTCACTGTATTTACACTGGGGGGATTATCAGTCACTGTATTTACACTGGGGGATTATCAGTCACTGTATTTACACTGGGGGGATTATCAGTCACTGTATTTACACTGGGGGATTATCAGTTACTGTATTTACACTGGGGGATTATCAGTCACTGTATTTACACTGGGGGATTATCAGTCACTGTATTTACACTGGGGATTATCAGTCACTGTATTTACACTGGGGGGATTATCAGTTACTGTATTTACACTGGGGGATTATCAGTTACTGTATTTACACTGGGGGGATTATCAGTCACTGTATTTACACTGGGGGATTATCAGTCACTGTATTACACTGGGGGATTATCAGTCACTGTATTTACACTGGGGGATTATCAGTTACTGTATTTACACTGGGGGATTATCAGTCACTGTATTTACACTGGGGGATTATCAGTTACTGTATTTACACTGGGGATTATCAGTCACTGTATTTACACTAGGGGATTATCAGTCACTGTATTTACACTGGGGGATTATCAGTCACTGTATTTACACTGGGGGATTATCAGTCACTGTATTTACACTGGGGGATTATCAGTCACTGTATTTACACTGGGGGATTATCAGTTACTGTATTTACACTGGGGGATTATCAGTTACTGTATTTACACTGGGGGATTATCAGTCACTGTATTTACACTGGGGGATTATCAGTTCCTGTATTTACACTGGGGGATTATCAGTTACTGTATATATACTGAGGGATTATCAGTTACTGTATTTAAACTGGATGATTATCAGTCACTTTAATTACACTGGGGGATTATCAGTCACTGTATTTACACTGGGGGATTATCAGTTACTGTGTTTACACTGGGGGATTATCAGTCACTGTATTTATCCTGAAGGATTATAAATTCCTGTATTTACACTGGGGGATTATCAGTCACTGTATTTACACTGGGGGAATAATCAGTTACTTTATTTACACTGGGGGGATTATCAGTCACTGTATTTACACTGGGGGAATTATCAGTTACTGTATTTACACTGGGAGCTAATCAGTCACTGTATTTACACTGGGGGGATTATCGGTCACTGTGTTAAACCTGTGGGATTAGCAGTCACTGTATTTACACTGGGTGAATTATCAGTCACTGTATTAACCCTGGGGGATTATCAGTTACTGTATTTACACTGGGGGTTTATCAGTCACTGTATTTACACTGCGGGGATTATCAGTCACTGTGTTTACACTGGGGGATTATCAGTCACTGTATTTATACTGAGGGATTATAAATTCCTGTATTTACACTGGAGGGATTATCAGTCACTGTATTTACACTGGGGGATTATCAGTCACTGTATTTTCACTGGGGGTTATCATTTGCTTTATTTACACTGGGGGATTATCAGTCACTGTATTTACACTGGGGGGTTATCAGTTACTGTATTTACACTGGGGGGATTATCAGTCACTGTATTTACACTGGGGGAATTATCAGTCACTGTACTTACACTGGGGGATTATCAGTTACTGTATTTACACTGGGGGATTAACAGTTACTCTATTTACACTGGGGGATTATCAGTCACTCTATTTACACTGGGGGGATTATCAGTCACTGTATTTACACTGGGGGATTATCAGTCACTGTATTTACACTGGGGGATTATCAGTCACTGTATTTACACTGGGGGATTATCAGTCACTGTATTTACACCTGGGGGATTATCAGTCTCTGTATTTACACTGGGGGATTATCAGTTACTGTATTTACACTGGGGGATTATCAGTCACTGTATTTACACTGGGGGATTATCAGTCACTGTATTTACACTGGGGGATTATCAGTCACTGTATTTACACTGGGGGGATTATCAGTCACTGTATTTACACTGGGGGATTATCAGTTACTGTATTTACACTGGGGGATTATCAGTCACTGTATTTACACTGGGGGATTATCAGTCACTGTATTTACACTGGGGGATTATCAGTTACTGTATTTACACTGGGGGATTATCAGTTACTGTATTTACACTGGGGGATTATCAGTCACTGTATTTACACTGGGGGATTATCAGTTACTGTATTTACACTGGGGGATTATCAGTCACTGTATTTACACTGGGGGATTATCAGTCACTGTATTTACACTGGGGGGATTATCAGTCACTGTATTTACACTGGGGGATTATCAGTCACTGTATTTACACTGGGGGATTATCAGTCACTGTATTTACACTGGGGGATTATCAGTTACTGTATTTACACTGGGGGTTTATCAGTCACTGTATTTACACTGGGGGGATTATCAGTCACTGTATTTACACTGGGGGGATTATCAGTCACTGTATTAACCCTGGGGGATTAGCAGTCACTGTATTTACACTGGGTGAATTATCAGTCACTGTATTAACCCTGGGGGATTATCAGTTACTGTATTTACACTGGGGGGATTATCAGTTACTGTATTTACACTGGGGGATTATCAGTCACTTTAATTACACTGGGGGATTATCAGTTCCTGTATTTACACTGTGGGTTGTCAGTTCCTGTATTTGCACTGGGGGATTATCAGTTACTGTATTTACACTGGGGGATTATCAGTTACTGTATTTACACTGGGTGATTATCAGTCACTTTATTTACACTGGGGGATTATCAGTCACTGTATTTACACTGGGGGATTATCAGTTACTGTATTTACACTGGGGGATTATCAGTCACTGCATTTATACTGAGGGATTATCAGTCCTGTATTTACACTGGGGGATTATCAGTCACTGTATTTACACTGGGGGATTATCAGTCACTGTATTTACACTGGGGGATTATCAGTCACTGTATTTACACTGGGGGATTATCAGTTACTGTATTTACACTGGGGGATTATCAGTTACTGTATTTACACTGGGGGATTATCAGTCACTGTATTTACACTGGGGGATTATCAGTTACTGTATTTACACTGGGGGGATTATCAGTCACTGTATTTACACTGGGGGATTATCAGTCACTGTACTTACACTGGGGGATTATCAGTTACTGTATTTACACTGGGGGATTATCAGTTACTCTATTTACACTGGGGGATTATCAGTCACTGTATTTACACTGGGGGGATTATCAGTCACTGTATTTACACTGGGGGATTATCAGTCACTGTATTTACACTGGGGGATTATCAGTCACTGTATTTACACTGGGGGATTATCAGTCACTGTATTTACACTGGGGGATTATCAGTCACTGTATTTACACTGGGGAATTATCAGTCACTGTATTTACACTGGGGGATTATCAGTCACTGTATTTACACTGGGGGATTATCAGTCACTGTATTTACACTGGGGGATTATCAGTTACTGTATTTACACTGGGGGTTGTCAGTTCCTGTATTTACACTGGGGGATTATCAGTTACTGTATTTACACTGGGGGATTATCAGTTACTGTATTTATACTGAGGGATTATCAGTTACTGTATTTACACTGGGGGATTATCAGTCACTTTATTTACACTGGGGGATTATCAGTCACTGTATTTACACTGGGGGATTATCAGTTACTGTGTTTACACTGGGGCATTATCAGTCACTGTATTTACACTGAGGGATTATAAGTTCCTGTATTTACACTGGGGGTTTATCAGTCACTGTATTTACACTGGGGGATTATCAATCACTGTATTTTCACTGGGGGATTATCAGTTACTGTATTTTACACTGGGGGTTATCATTTGCTTTATTTACACTGGGGGATTATCAGTCACTTTATTTACACTTGGGGGTTATCAGGTACTGTATTTACACTGGGGGGATTATCAGTTACTGTATTTACACTGGGGGATTATCAGTTACTGTATTTACACTGGGGGATTATCAGTCACTGTATTTACACTGGGGGAATTATCAGTCACTGTATTTACACTGGGGGATTATCAGTCACTGTATTTACACTGGGGGATTATCAGTCACTGTATTTACACTGGGGGATTATCAGTAACTGTATTTACACTGGGGGGATTATCAGTCACTGTATTTACACTGGGGGATTATCAGTTACTGTATTTACACTGGGGGCTTATCAGTCACTGTATTTACACTGGGGGATTATCAGTCACTGTATTTACACCTGGGGGAATTATCAGTCTCTGTATTTACACTGGGGGAATTATCAGTTACTGTATTTACACTGGGGGCTTATCAGTCACTGTATTTACACTGGGGGGATTATCAGTCACTGTATTTACACTGGGGGGATTATCAGTCACTGTATTTACACTGGGGGATTATCAATCACTGTATTTACACTGTGGGAATTATCAGTTACTGTATTTACACTGGGGGATTATCAGTCACTGTATTTACACTGGGGGATTATCAGTCACTGTATTTACACTGGGGGAATAATCAGTTACTGTATTTACACTGGGGGAATTATCACTTACTGTATTTACACTGGGGAGATTATCAGTCACTGTATTTACACTGGGGGAATTATCAGTCACTGTACTTACACTGGGGGATTATCAGTTACTGTATTTACACTGGGGGATTAACAGTTACTCTATTTACACTGGGGGTTATCAGTCACTCTATTTACACTGGGGGGATTATCAGTCACTGTATTTACACTGGGGGATTATCAGTCACTGTATTTACACTGGGGGATTATCAGTCACTGTATTTACACTGGGGGATTATCAGTCACTGTATTTACACTGGGGGAATTATCAGTCACTGTATTTACACTGGGGAATTATCAGTCACTGTATTTACACTGGGGGATTATCAGTCACTGTATTTACACTGGGGGATTATCAGTCACTGTATTTACACTGGGGAATTATCAGTTACTGTATTTAAACTGGGGGTTGTCAGTTCCTGTATTTGCACTGGGGGATTATCAGTTACTGTATTTGCACTGGGGGATTATCAATTACTGTATATATACTGAGGGATTATCAGTTACTGTATTTACACTGGGTGATTATCAGTCACTTTAATTACACTGGGGGATTATCAGTCACTGTATTTACACTGGGGGATTATCAGTTACTGTGTTTACACTGGGGCATTATCAGTCACTGTATTTATACTGAGGGATTATAAATTCCTGTATTTACACTGGGGGGTTTATCAGTCACTGTATTTACACTGGGGGATTATCAATCACTGTATTTTTCACTGGGGGTTATCATTTGCTTTATTTACACTGGGGGATTATCAGGCACTTTATTTACACTTTGGGGGTTATCAGGTACTGTATTTACACTGGGGGGGGATTATCAGTTACTGTATTTACACTGGGGGATTATCAGTTACTCTATTTACACTGGGGGGATTATCAGTCACTGTATTTACACTGGGGGAATTATCAGTCACTGTATTTACACTGGGGGATTATCAGTCACTGTATTTACACTGGGGGATTATCAGTCACTGTATTTACACTGGGGGAATTATCAGTAACTGTATTTACACTGGGGGGATTATCAGTCACTGTATTTACACTGGGGGAATTATCAGTTACTGTATTTACACTGGGGGCTTATCAGTCACTGTATTTACACTGGGGGATTATCAGTCAATGTATTTACACCGGGGGAATTATCAGTCTCTGTATTTACACTGGGGGAATTATCAGTTACTGTATTTACACTGGGGGCTTATCAGTCACTGTATTTACACTGGGGGGATTATTAGTCACTGTATTTACACTGGGGGGATTATCAGTCACTGTATTTACACTGGGGGGATTATCAATCACTGTATTTACACTGTGGGAATTATCAGTTACTGTATTTACACTGGGGGATTATCAGTCACTGTATTTACACTGGGGGATTATCAGTCACTGTATTTACACTGGGGGAATAATCAGTTACTGTATTTACACTGGGGGAATTATCACTTACTGTATTTACACTGGGGAGATTATCAGTCACTGTATTTACACTGGGGGAATTATCAGTTACTGTATTTACACTGAGGGATTATCAGTCACTGTATTTACACTGGGGGGATTATCAGTCACTTTATTTACACTGGGGGATTATCAGTCACTGTATTTACACTGGGGGAATTATCAGTTACTGTATTTACACTGAGGGATTATCAGTCACTGTATTTACACTGGGGGGATTATCAATTACTGTATTTACACTTGGGGGGATTATCAGTTACTGTATTTACACTGGGGGGATTATCAGTTACTGTATTTGCACTGGGGGATTATCAATTACTGTATATATACTGAGGGATTATCAGTTACTGTATTTACACTGGGTGATTATCAGTCACTTTAATTACACTGGGGGATTATCAGTCACTGTATTTACACTGGGGGATTATCAGTTACTGTGTTTACACTGGGGCATTATCAGTCACTGTATTTATACTGAGGGATTATAAATTCCTGTATTTACACTGGGGGGTTTATCAGTCACTGTATTTACACTGGGGGATTATCAGTCACTGTATTTTCACTGGGGGATTATCAGTTACTGTATTTTCACTGGGGGTTATCATTTGCTTTATTTACACTGGGGGATTATCAGTCACTTTATTTACACTTGGGGGTTATCAGGTACTGTATTTACACTGGGGGGATTATCAGTCACTGTATTTACACTGGGGGAATTATTAGTCACTGTACTTACACTGGGGGATTATCAGTTACTGTATTTACACTGGGGGATTATCAGTTACTCTATTTACACTGGGGGGATTATCAGTCACTGTATTTACACTGGGGGATTATCAGTCACTGTATTTACACTGGGGGATTATCAGTCACTGTATTTACACTGGGGGATTATCAGTCACTGTATTTACACTGGGGGAATTATCAGTAACTGTATTTACACTGGGGGGATTATCAGTCACTGTATTTACACTGGGGGAATTATCAGTTACTGTATTTACATTGGGGGCTTATCAGTCACTGTATTTACACTGGGGGATTATCAGTCAATGTATTTACACCGGGGGAATTATCAGTCTCTGTATTTACACTGGGGGAATTATCAGTTACTGGATTTACACAGGGGATTATCAGTCACTGTATTTACACTGGGGGGATTATCAGTCACTCTATTTACACTGGGATGATTATCAGTCACTGTGTTAACCCTGGGGGATTAGCAGTCACTGTATTTACACTGGGTGAATTATCATTCACTGTATTAACCCTGGGGGATCATCAGTTACTGTATTTACACTGGGGGGGGATTATCAGTCACTGTATTTACACTGGGGGAATTATTAGTCACTGTACTTACACTGGGGGATTATCAGTTACTGTATTTACACTGGGGGATTATCAGTTACTCTATTTACACTGGGGGGATTATCAGTCACTGTATTTACACTGGGGGAATTATCAGTCACTGTATTTACACTGGGGGATTATCAGTCACTGTATTTACACTGGGGGATTATCAGTCACTGTATTTACACTGGGGGAATTATCAGTAACTGTATTTACACTGGGGGGATTATCAGTCACTGTATTTACACTGGGGGAATTATCAGTTACTGTATTTACATTGGGGGCTTATCAGTCACTGTATTTACACTGGGGGATTATCAGTCAATGTATTTACACTGGGGGAATTATCAGTCTCTGTATTTACACTGGGGGAATTATCAGTTACTGGATTTACACAGGGGATTATCAGTCACTGTATTTACACTGGGGGGATTATCAGTCACTCTATTTACACTGGGATGATTATCAGTCACTGTGTTAACCCTGGGGGATTAGCAGTCACTGTATTTACACTGGGTGAATTATCATTCACTGTATTAACCCTGGGGGATCATCAGTTACTGTATTTACACTGGGGGGATTATCAGTTACTGTATTTACAGTGGGGGATTATCAGTCACTTCAATTACACTGGGGGATTATCAGTTCCTGTATTTGCACTGGGGGATTATCAGTTACTGTATATATACTGAGGGATTATCAGTTACTGTATTTACACTGGGTGATTATCAGTCACTTTAATTACACTGGGGGATTATCAGTCACTGTATTTACTCTGGGGGATTATCAGTTACTGTGTTTACACTGGGGGATTATCAGTCACTGTATTTATACTGAGGGATTATAAATTCCTGTATTTACACTGGAGGGATTATCAGTCACTGTATTTACACTGGGGGATTATCAGTCACTGTATTTTTCACTGGGGGTTATCATTTGCTTTATTTACACTGGGGGATTATCAGTCACTTTATTTACACTTTGGGGGTTATCAGTTACTGTATTTACACTGGGGGGGATTATCATTCACTGTATTTACACTGGGGGAATTATCAGTCACTGTACTTACACTGGGGGATTATCAGTTACTGTATTTACACTGGGGGATTAACAGTTACTCTATTTACACTGGGGGTTATCAGTCACTCTATTTACACTGGGGGGATTATCAGTCACTGTATTTACACTGGGGGAATTATCAGTCACTGTATTTACACTGGGGGATTATCAGTCACTGTATTTACACTGGGGGATTATCAGTCACTGTATTTACACCGGGGGAATTATCAGTCTCTGTATTTACACTGGGGGAATTATCAGTTACTGTATTTACACTGGGGGCTTATCAGTCACTGTATTTACACTGGGGGATTATTAGTCACTGTATTTACACTGGGGGGATTATCAGTCACTGTATTTACACTGGAGGGATTATCAGTCACTGTATTTACACTGTGGGAATTATCAGTTACTGTATTTACACTGGGAGATTATCAGTCACTGTATTTACACTGGGGGATTATCAGTCACTGTATTTACACTGGGGGAATAATCAGTTACTGTATTTACACTGGGGGAATTATCAGTTACTGTATTTACACTGGGGGGATTATCAGTCACTGTATTTACACTGGGGGAATTATCAGTTACTGTATTTACACTGGGAGCTAATCAGTCACTGTATTTACACTGGGGGATTATCAGTCACTGTATTTACACTGGGGGGATTATCAGTCACTGTGTTAAACCTGGGGGATTAGCAGTCACTGTATTTACACTGGGTGATTATCAGTCACTGTATTAACCCTGGGGGATTATCAGTTACTGTATTTACACTGGGGGTTTATCAGTCACTGTATTTACACTGGGCGGATTATCAGTCACTGTATTTACACTGGGGGATTATCAGTCACTGTGTTAACCCTGGGGGATTAGCAGTCACTGTATTTACACTGGGTGAATTATCAGACACTGTATTAACCCTGGGGGATCATCAGTTACTGTATTTACACTGGGGGGATTATCAGTTACTGTATTTACAGTGGGGGATTATCAGTCACTTTAATTACACTGGGGGATTATCAGTTACTGTATTTACACTGTGGGTTGTCAGTTCCTGTATTTGCACTGGGGGATTATCAGTTACTGTATATATACTGAGGGATTATCAGTTACTGTATTTACACTGGGTGATTATCAGTCACTTTAATTACACTGGGGGATTATCAGTCACTGTATTTACACTGGGGGATTATCAGTTACTGTGTTTACACTGGGGGATTATCAGTCACTGCATTTATACTGAGGGATTATAAATTCCTATATTTACACTGGGGGGATTATCAGTCACTGTATTTACACTGGGGGATTATCAGTCACTGTATTTTTCACTGGGGGATTATCAGTTGCTGTATTTTTCACTGGGGGTTATCATTTGCTTTATTTACACTGGGGGATTATCAGTCACTTTATTTACACTTTGGGGGTTATCAGTTACTGTATTTACACTGGGGGGATTATCAGTCACTGTACTTACACTGGGGGATTATCAGTTACTGTATTTACACTGGGGGATTATCAGTTACTCTATTTACACTGGGGGTTATCAGTTACTCTATTTACACTGGGGGGATTATCAGTCACTGTATTTACACTGGGGGAATTATCAGTCACTGTATTTACACTGGGGGATTATCAGTCACTGTATTTACACTGGGGGATTATCAGTCACTGTATTTACACTGGGGGAATTATCAGTAACTGTATTTACACTGGGGGGATTATCAGTCACTGTATTTACACTGGGGGAATTATCAGTTACTGTATTTACATTGGGGGCTTATCAGTCACCGTATTTACACTGGGGGATTATCAGTCACTGTATTTACACTGGGGGAATTATCAGTTACTGTATTTATACTGGGGGGATTATCAGTCACTGTATTTACACTGGGGGAATTATCAGTTACTGTATTTACATTGGGGGTTTATCAGTCACTGTATTTACACTGGGGGGATTATCAGTCACTGTATTTACACTGGGGGGATTTTCAATCACTGTATTTACACTGGGGGGATTATCAGTCACTGTATTTACACTGGGGGAATTATCAGTTACGGTATTTACACTGGGGGATTATCAGTCACTGTATTTACACTGGGGGAATTATCAGTCACTGTATTTACACTGGGGGATTATCAGTCACTGTATTTACACTGGGGATTATCAGTCACTGTATTTACACATGGGGGGATTATCAATTACTGTATTTTCACTTGGGGTGATTATCAGTTACTGTATTTACACTGGGGGGATTATCAGTCACTGTATTTACACTGGGGGATTATCAGTCACTGTATTAAACTGGGGGGATTATGAGTCACTGTATTTACACAGGGGATTATCAGTGACTGTATTTACACTGGGGGGATTATCAGTCACTATATTAACCCTGGGGGATTATCAGTTACTGGATTTACACAGGGGATTATCAGTCACTGTATTTACACTGGGGGGATTATCAGTCACTCTATTTACACTGGGATGATTATCAGTCACTGTGTTAACCCTGGGGGATTAGCAGTCACTGTATTTACACTGGGTGAATTATCAGTCACTGTATTAACCCTGGGGGATCATCAGTTACTGTATTTACACTGGGGGGATTCTCAGTTTCTGTATTTACAGTGCGGAATTATCAGTCACTTCAATTACACTGGGGGATTATCAGTTCCTGTATTTGCACTGGGGGATTATCAGTTACTGTATATATACTGAGGGATTATCAGTTACTGTATTTAAACTGGGTGATTATCAGTCACTTTAATTACACTGGGGGATTATCAGTCACTGTATTTACACTGGGGGATTATCAGTTACTGTGTTTACACTGGGGGATTATCAGTCACTGTATTTATACTGAGGGATTATAAATTCCTGTATTTACACTGGGGGATTATCAGTCACTGTATTTACACTGGGGGAATAATCAGTTACTTTATTTACACTGGGGGAATTATCAGTTACTGTATTTACACTGGGGGGATTATCAGTCACTGTATTTACACTGGGGGAATTATCAGTTACTGTATTTACACTGGGTGAATTATCAGTCACTGTATTAACCCTGGGGGATCATCAGTTACTGTATTTACACTGGGGGGATTATCAGTTACTGTATTTACAGTGGGGGATTATCAGTCACTTTAATTACACTGGGGGATTATCAGTTACTGTATTTACACTGGGGGTTGTCAGTTCCTGTATTTGCACTGGGGGATTATCAGTTACTGTATTATACTGAGGGATTATCAGTTACTGTATTTACACTGGGGGATTATCAGTCACTTTAATTACACTGGGGGATTATCAGTCACTGTATTTACACTGGGGGATTATCAGTTACTGTGTTTACACTGGGGGATTATCAGTCACTGCATTTACACTGAGGGATTATAAATTCCTATATTTACACTGGGGGATTATCAGTCACTGTATTTACACTGGGGGATTATCAGTCACTGTATTTTCACTGGGGGATTATCAGTTACTGTATTTACACTGGGGGTTATCATTTGCTTTATTTACACTGGGGGATTATCAGTCACTGTATTTACACTTGGGGGATTATCAGTTACTGTATTTACACTGGGGGGATTATCAGTCACTGTACTTACACTGGGGGATTATCAGTTACTGTATTTACACTGGGGGATTATCAGTTACTGCTATTTACACTGGGGGTTATCAGTTACTCTATTTACACTGGGGGGATTATCAGTCACTGTATTTACACTGGGGGAATTATCAGTCACTGTATTTACACTGGGGGATTATCAGTCACTGTATTTACACTGGGGGATTATCAGTCACTGTATTTACACTGGGGGATTGTCAGTAACTGTATTTACACTGGGGGGATTATCAGTCACTGTATTTACACTGGGGGATTATCAGTTACTGTATTTACACTGGGGGCTTATCAGTCACCTGTATTTACACTGGGGGATTATCAGTCACTGTATTTACACTGGGGGAATTATCAGTTACTGTATTTATACTGGGGGATTATCAGTCACTGTATTTACACTGGGGGAATTATCAGTTACTGTATTTACATTGGGGGTTTATCAGTCACTGTATTTACACTGGGGGGATTATCAGTCACTGTATTTACACTGGGGGGATTATCAATCACTGTATTTACACTGGGGGGATTATCAGTCACTGTATTTACACTGGGGGAATTATCAGTTACGGTATTTACACTGGGGGATTATCAGTCACTGTATTTACACTGGGGGATTATCAGTCACTGTATTTACACTGGGGATTATCAGTCACTGTATTTACACATGGGGGGATTATCAATTACTGTATTTACACTTGGGGTGATTATCAGTTACTGTATTTACACTGGGGGGATTATCAGTCACTGTATTTACACTGGGGGATTATCAGTCACTGTATTAAACTGGGGGGATTATCAGTCACTGTATTTACACAGGGGATTATCAGTTACTGTATTTACACTGGGGGGATTATCAGTCACTATATTAACCCTGGGGGATTATCAGTTACTGGATTTACACAGGGGATTATCAGTCACTGTATTTACACTAAGGGGATTATCAGTCACTCTATTTACACTGGGATGATTATCAGTCACTGTGTTAACCCTGGGGGATTAGCAGTCACTGTATTTACACTGGGTGAATTATCAGTCACTGTATTAACCCTGGGGGATCATCAGTTACTGTATTTACACTGGGGGGATTATCAGTTACTGTATTTACAGTGGGGGATTATCAGTCACTTCAATTACACTGGGGGATTATCAGTTCCTGTATTTGCACTGGGGGATTATCAGTTACTGTATATATACTGAGGGATTATCAGTTACTGTATTTAAACTGGATGATTATCAGTCACTTTAATTACACTGGGGGATTATCAGTCACTGTATTTACACTGGGGGATTATCAGTTACTGTGTTTACACTGGGGGATTATCAGTCACTGTATTTATCCTGAGGGATTATAAATTCCTGTATTTACACTGGGGGATTATCAGTCACTGTATTTACACTGGGGGAATATCAGTTACTTTATTTACACTGGGGGGATTATCAGTCACTGTATTTACACTGGGGGATTATCAGTTACTGTATTTACTCTGGGAGCTAATCAGTCACTGTATTTACACTGGGGGGATTATCAGTCACTGTATTTAAACCTGGGGGATTATCAGTCACTGTATTTACACTGGGGGAATTATCAGTCACTGTATTAACCCTGGGGGATTATCAGTTACTGTATTTACACTGGGGGATTATCAGTTACTGTATTTACAGTGGGGGATTATCAGTCACTTTATTTACACTGGGGGATTATCAGTTACTGTATTTACACTGGGGGTTGTCAGTTCCTGTATTTACACTGGGGGATTATCAGTTACTGTATTTACACTGAGGGATTATCAGTTACTGTATTTACACTGGGGGATTATCAGTCACTTTATTTACACTGGGGGATTATCAGTCACTGTATTTACACTGGGGGATTATCAGTTACTGTGTTTACACTGGGGGATTATCAGTCACTGCATTTATACTGAGGGATTATAAATTCCTATATTTACACTGGGGGGATTATCAGTCACTGTATTTACACTGGGGGATTATCAGTCACTGTATTTTTCACTGGGGGATTATCAGTTACTGTATTTTCACTGGGGGTTATCATTTGCTTTATTTACACTGGGGGATTATCAGTCACTTTATTTACACTTTGGGGGTTATCAGTTACTGTATTTACACTGGGGGATTATCAGTCACTGTACTTACACTGGGGGATTATCAGTTACTGTATTTACACTGGGGGATTATCAGTTACTCTATTTACACTGGGGGTTATCAGTTACTCTATTTACACTGGGGGGATTATCAGTCACTGTATTTACACTGGGGGAATTATCAGTCACTGTATTTACACTGGGGGATTATCAGTCACTGTATTTACACTGGGGGATTATCAGTCACTGTATTTACACTGGGGGAATTGTCAGTAACTGTATTTACACTGGGGGGATTATCAGTCACTGTATTTACACTGGGGGAATTATCAGTTACTGTATTTACATTGGGGGCTTATCAGTCACCGTATTTACACTGGGGGATTATCAGTCACTGTATTTACACTGGGGGAATTATCAGTTACTGTATTTATACTGGGGGGATTATCAGTCACTGTATTTACACTGGGGGAATTATCAGTTACTGTATTTACATTGGGGGTTTATCAGTCACTGTATTTACACTGGGGGGATTATCAGTCACTGTATTTACACTGGGGGGATTATCAATCACTGTATTTACACTGGGGGGATTATCAGTCACTGTATTTACACTGGGGGAATTATCAGTTACGGTATTTACACTGGGGGATTATCAGTCACTGTATTTACACTGGGGGATTATCAGTCACTGTATTTACACTGGGGATTATCAGTCACTGTATTTACACATGGGGGGATTATCAATTACTGTATTTACACTTGGGGTGATTATCAGTTACTGTATTTACACTGGGGGGATTATCAGTCACTGTATTTACACTGGGGGATTATCAGTCACTGTATTAAACTGGGGGGATTATCAGTCACTGTATTTACACAGGGGATTATCAGTTACTGTATTTACACTGGGGGGATTATCAGTCACTATATTAACCCTGGGGGATTATCAGTTACTGGATTTACACAGGGGATTATCAGTCACTGTATTTACACTAAGGGGATTATCAGTCACTCTATTTACACTGGGATGATTATCAGTCACTGTGTTAACCCTGGGGGATTAGCAGTCACTGTATTTACACTGGGTGAATTATCAGTCACTGTATTAACCCTGGGGGATCATCAGTTACTGTATTTACACTGGGGGGATTATCAGTTACTGTATTTACAGTGGGGGATTATCAGTCACTTCAATTACACTGGGGGATTATCAGTTCCTGTATTTGCACTGGGGGATTATCAGTTACTGTATATATACTGAGGGATTATCAGTTACTGTATTTAAACTGGATGATTATCAGTCACTTTAATTACACTGGGGGATTATCAGTCACTGTATTTACACTGGGGGATTATCAGTTACTGTGTTTACACTGGGGGATTATCAGTCACTGTATTTATCCTGAGGGATTATAAATTCCTGTATTTACACTGGGGGATTATCAGTCACTGTATTTACACTGGGGGAATAATCAGTTACTTTATTTACACTGGGGGGATTATCAGTCACTGTATTTACACTGGGGGAATTATCAGTTACTGTATTTACACTGGGAGCTAATCAGTCACTGTATTTACACTGGGGGGATTATCGGTCACTGTGTTAAACCTGGGGGATTAGCAGTCACTGTATTTACACTGGGTGAATTATCAGTCACTGTATTAACCCTGGGGGATTATCAGTTACTGTATTTACACTGGGGGTTTATCAGTCACTGTATTTACACTGGGGGGATTATCAGTCACTGTATTTACACTGGGGGGATTATCAGTCACTGTGTTAACCCTGGGGGATTAGCAGTCACTGTATTTACACTGGGTGAATTATCAGTCACTGTATTAACCCTGGGGGATCATCAGTTACTGTATTTACACTGGGGGGATTATCAGTTACTGTATTTACAGTGGGGGATTATCAGTCACTTTAATTACACTGGGGGATTATCAGTTACTGTATTTACACTGTGGGTTGTCAGTTCCTGTATTTGCACTGGGGGATTATCAGTTACTGTATATATACTGAGGGATTATCAGTTACTGTATTTACACTGGGTGATTATCAGTCACTTTAATTACACTGGGGGATTATCAGTCACTGTATTTACACTGGGGGATTATCAGTTACTGTGTTTACACTGGGGGATTATCAGTCGCTGCATTTATACTGAGGGATTATAAATTCCTATATTTACACTGGGGGGATTATCAGTCACTGTATTTACACTGGGGGATTATCAGTCACTGTATTTTTCACTGGGGGATTATCAGTTACTGAATTTTTCACTGGGGGTTATCATTTGCTTTATTTACACTGGGGGATTATCAGTCACTTTATTTACACTTTGGGGTTATCAGTTACTGTATTTACACTGGGGTGATTATCAGTCACTGTACTTACACTGGGGGATTATCAGTTACTGTATTTACACTGGGGGATTATCAGTTACTCTATTTACACTGGGGGTTATCAGTTACTCTATTTACACTGGGGGGATTATCAGTCACTGTATTTACACTGGGGGAATTATCAGTCACTGTATTTACACTGGGGGATTATCAGTCACTGTATTTACACTGGGGGATTATCAGTCACTGTATTTACACTGGGGGAATTATCAGTAACTGTATTTACACTGGGGGGATTATCAGTCACTGTATTTACACTGGGGGAATTATCAGTTACTGTATTTACATTGGGGGCTTATCAGTCACCGTATTTACACTGGGGGATTATCAGTCACTGTATTTACACTGGGGGAATTATCAGTTACTGTATTTATACTGGGGGGATTATCAGTCACTGTATTTACACTGGGGGAATTATCAGTTACTGTATTTACATTGGGGGTTTATCAGTCACTGTATTTACACTGGGGGGATTATCAGTCACTGTATTTACACTGGGGGGATTATCAATCACTGTATTTACACTGGGGGGATTATCAGTCACTGTATTTACACTGGGGGAATTATCAGTTACGGTATTTACACTGAGGGATTATCAGTCACTGTATTTACACTGGGGGATTATCAGTCACTGTATTTACACTGGGGATTATCAGTCACTGTATTTACACATGGGGGGATTATCAATTACTGTATTTACACTTGGGGTGATTATCAGTTACTGTATTTACACTGGGGGGATTATCAGTCACTGTATTTACACTGGGGGATTATCAGTCACTGTATTAAACTGGGGGGATTATCAGTCACTGTATTTACACAGGGGATTATCAGTTACTGTATTTACACTGGGGGGATTATCAGTCACTATATTAACCCTGGGGGATTATCAGTTACTGGATTTACACAGGGGATTATCAGTCACTGTATTTACACTAAGGGGATTATCAGTCACTCTATTTACACTGGGATGATTATCAGTCACTGTGTTAACCCTGGGGGATTAGCAGTCACTGTATTTACACTGGGTGAATTATCAGTCACTGTATTAACCCTGGGGGATCATCAGTTACTGTATTTACACTGGGGGGATTATCAGTTACTGTATTTACAGTGGGGGATTATCAGTCACTTCAATTACACTGGGGGATTATCAGTTCCTGTATTTGCACTGGGGGATTATCAGTTACTGTATATATACTGAGGGATTATCAGTTACTGTATTTAAACTGGGTGATTATCAGTCACTTTAATTACACTGGGGGATTATCAGTCACTGTATTTACACTGGGGGATTATCAGTTACTGTGTTTACACTGGGGGATTATCAGTCACTGTATTTACACTGGGGGATTATCAGTTACTGTGTTTACACCGGGGGAATTATCAGTCTCTGTATTTACACTGGGGGAATTATCAGTTCCTGTATTTACACTGGGGGCTTATCAGTCACTGTATTTACACTGGGGGATTATTAGTCACTGTATTTACACTGGGGGGATTATCAGTCACTGTATTTACACTGGGGGGATTATCAGTCACTGTATTTACACTGTGGGAATTATCAGTTACTGTATTTACACTGGGGGATTATCAGTCACTGTATTTACACTGGGTGATTATCAGTCACTGTATTTACACTGGGGGAATAATCAGTTACTGTATTTACACTGGGGGAATTATCAGTTACTGTATTTACACTGGGGGGATTATCAGTCACTGTATTTACACTGGGGGAATTATCATTTACTGTATTTACACTGAGGGATTATCAGTCACTGTATTTACACTGGGGGGATTATCAATCACTGTATTTACACTGGGGGGATTATCAGTCACTGTATTTACACTGGGGGAATTATCAGTTATGGTATTTACACTGGGGGATTATCAGTCACTGTATTTACACTGGGGTATTATCAGTCACTGTATTTACACTGGGGATTATCAGTCACTGTATTTACACATGGGGGGATTATCAATTACTGTATTTACACTTGGGGTGATTAACAGTTACTGTATTTACACTGGGGGGATTATCAGTCACTGTATTTACACTGGGGGATTATCAGTCACTGTATTAAACTGGGGGGATTATCAGTCACTGTATTTACACAGGGGATTATCAGTTACTGTATTTACACTGGGGGGATTATCAGTCACTGTATTGACCCTGGGGGATTATCAGTTACTGGATTTACACAGGGGATTATCAGTCGCTGTATTTACACTGGGGGGATTATCAGTCACTGTATTTACACTGGGATGATTATCAGTCACTGTGTTAACCCTGGGGGATTAGCAGTCACTGTATTTACACTGGGTGAATTATCATTCACTGTATTAACCCTGGGGGATCATCAGTTGCTGTATTTACACTGGGGGGATTATCAGTTACTGTATTTACAGTGGGGGATTATCAGTCACTTCAATTACACTGGGGGATTATCAGTTCCTGTATTTGCACTGGGGGATTATCAGTTACTGTATATATACTGAGGGATTATCAGTTACTGTAGTTACACTGGGTGATTATCAGTCACTTTAATTACACTGGGGGATTATCAGTCACTGTATTTACACTGGGGGATTATCAGTCACTGTATTTACACTGGGGGATTATCAGTTACTGTGTTTACACTGGGGGATTATCAGTCACTGTATTTATACTGAGGGATTATAAATTCCTGTATTTACACTGGAGGGATTATCAGTCACTGTATTTACACTGGGGGATTATCAGTCACTGTATTTTTCACTGGGGGTTATCATTTGCTTTATTTACACTGGGGGATTATCAGTCACTTTATTTACACTTTGGGGGTTATCAGTTACTGTATTTACACTGGGGGGGATTATCATTCACTGTATTTACACTGGGGGAATTATCAGTCACTGTACTTACACTGGGGGATTTTCAGTTACTGTATTTACACTGGGGGATTAACAGTTACTCTATTTACACTGGGGGTTATCAGTCACTCTATTTACACTGGGGGGATTATCAGTCACTGTATTTACACTGGGGGAATTATCAGTCACTGTATTTACACTGGGGGATTATCAGTCACTGTATTTACACTGGGGGATTATCAGTCACTGTATTTACACCGGGGGAATTATCAGTCTCTGTATTTACACTGGGGGAATTATCAGTTTCTGTATTTACACTGGGGGCTTATCAGTCACTGTATTTACACTGGGGGATTATTAGTCACTGTATTTACACTGGGGGGATTATCAGTCACTGTATTTACACTGGGGGGATTATCAGTCACTGTATTTACACTGTGGGAATTATCAGTTACTGTATTTACACTGGGGGATTATCAGTCACTGTATTTACACTGGGGGATTATCAGTCACTGTATTTACACTGGGGGAATAATCAGTTACTTTATTTACACTGGGGGAATTATCAGTTACTGTATTTACACTGGGGGGATTATCAGTCGCTGTATTTACACTGGGGGAATTATCAGTTACTGTATTTACACTGGGAGCTAATCAGTCACTGTATTTACACTGGGGGGATTATCAGTCACTGTGTTAAACCTGGGGGATTAGCAGTCACTGTATTTACACTGGGTGAATTATCAGTCACTGTATTAACCCTGGGGGATCATCAGTTACTGTATTTACACTGGGGGGATTATCAGTTACTGTATTTACAGTGGGGGATTATCAGTCACTTTAATTACACTGGGGGATTATCAGTTCCTGTATTTGCACTGGGGGATTATCAGTTACTGTATATATACTGAGGGATTATCAGTTACTGTATTTACACTGGGTGATTATCAGTCACTTTAATTACACTGGGGGATTATCAGTCACTGTATTTACACTGGGGGATTATCAGTTACTGTGTTTACACTGGGGGATTATCAGTCACTGTATTTATACTGAGGGATTATAAATTCCTGTATTTACACTGGGGGGATTATCAGTCACTGTATTTACACTGGCGGATTATCAGTCACTGTATTTTTCACTGGGGGATTATCAGTTACTGTATTTTTCACTGGGGGTTATCATTTGCTTTATTTACACTGGGGGATTATCAGGCACTTTATTTACACTTTGGGGGTTATCAGTTACTGTATTTACACTGGGGGGGGATTATCAGTCACTGTATTTACACTGGGGGAATTATCAGTCACTGTACTTACACTGGGGGATTATCAGTTACTGTATTTACACTGGGGGATTATCAGTCACTGTATTTACACTGGGGGGATTATCAGTCACTGTATTTACACTGGGGGAATTATCAGTCACTGTATTTACACTGGGGGATTATCAGTCACTGTATTTACACTGGGGGATTATCAGTCACTGTATTTACACTGGGGGAATTATCAGTTACTGTATTTACACTGGGGGTATTATCAGTCACTGTATTTACACTGGGGGAATTATCAGTTACTGTATTTACACTGGGGGCTTATCAGTCACTGTATTTACACTGGGGGATTATCAGTCACTGTATTTACACTGGGGGGATTATCAGTCACTGTATTTACACTGGGGGGATTATCAGTCACTGTATTTACACTGGGGAATTATCAGTTACTGTATTTACACTGGGGGATTATCAGTCACTGTATTTACACTGGAGGATTATCAGTCACTGTATTTACACTGGGGGAGTATCAGTTACTGTATTTACACTGGGGGATTATCAGTCACTGTATTTACACTGGGGGGATTATCAGTCACTTTATTTACACTGGGGGAACTATCAGTTACTGTATTTACACTGGGGGATTACCAGTCACTGTATTTACAATGGGGGGATTATCAATTACTGTATTTACACTGGGGGATTATCAGTCACTGTATTTACACTGGGGGATTATCAGTCACTGTATTAAACTGGGGGGATTATCAGTCACTCTATTTACACAGGGGATTATCAGTTACTGTATTTACACTGTGGGGATTATCAGTCACTATATTAACCCGGGGGGATTATCAGTTACTGTATTTACACAGGGGATTATCAGTTACTGTATTTACACTGGGGGGATTATCAGTCACTGTATTTACACTGGGGGGATTATCAGCCACTGTATTTACACTGGGGGATTATCAGTCACTGTATTTACACTGGGGGAATTATCAGTTACTGTATTTACACTGCGGGATTATCAGTCACTGTATTTACACTGGGGGGATTATCAGTCACTGTATTTACACTGGGGGAATTATCAGTCACTGTATTTACACTGGGGGATTATCAGTCACTGTATTTACACTGGGGGATTATCAGTCACTGTATTTACACTGGGGGAATTATCAGTTACTGTATTTACACTGGTGGGATTATCAGTCACTGTATTTACACTGGGGGAATTATCAGTTTCTGTATTTACACTGGGGGATTATCAGTCACTGTATTTACACTGGGGGAATTATCAGTCACTGTATTTACACTGGTGGGATTATCAGTCACTGTATTTACACTGGGGGATTATCAGTCACTGTATTTACACTGGGGGGATTATCAGTCACTTTATTTACACTGGGGGGATTATCAGTCACTGTATTTACACTGGGGGAATTATCAGTTACTGTATTTACACTGGGGGATTATCAGTCACTGTATTTACACTGGGGGATTATCAGTCACTGTACTTACACTGGGGGATTATCAGTTACTGTATTTACACTGGGGGATTATCAGTCACTGTATTTACACTGGGGGGATTATCAGTCACTTTATTTACACTGGGGGAATTATCAGTTACTGTATTTACACTGGAGGATTATCAGTCACTGTATTTACACTGGGGGATTATCAGTCACTGTATTAAACTGGGGGGATTATCAGTCACTGTATTTACAGAGGGGATTATCAGTTACTGTATTTACACTGGGGGGATTATCAGTCACTATATTAACCCTGGGGGATTATCAGTTACTGTATTTACACAGGGGATTATCAGTTACTGTATTTACACTGGGGGGATTATCAGTCACTGTATTTACACTGGGGGGATTATCAGCCACTGTATTTACACTGGGGGATTATCAGTCACTGTATTTACACTGGGGGAATTATCAGTTACTGTATTTACACTGGGGGGATTATCAGTTACTGTATTTACACTGGGGGGATTATCAGTTACTGTATTTACACTGGGGGATTATCAGTCACTGTATTTACACTGGGGGAATTATCAGTTACTGTATTTACACTTGGTGGATTATCAGTTACTGTATTTACACTGGGGGGATTATCAGTTACTGTATTTACACTGGGGGATTATCAGTCACTGTATTTACACTGGGGAGATTATCAGTCACTGTACTTTTTCCTGGTCAGGTTTGATATGTTATAGTCAGACATGGGCACATTTGAAGAAATTCTAAGACATTGCTGGGCAGATTTGATGAGATTCAGAGACAGTGTGATGCAGGATTGAGGAGATGTATATACATTAGTTGGCATGTTTGATGAGATCTAGGTAGGTTTGATGTGATCTGGAGACATTGCTGGGCGGTTTGATGTGATCTAGAGACATTGCTGGGCAGGTTTGATGTGATCTAGAGACATTGCTGGGCAGGTTGGTGAGATTTAGAGACATTGCTGGGCAGGTTTGATGTGATCTAGAGACATTGCTGGGTGGTTTGATGTTATCTAGAGACATTGCTGGGCAGGTTGGTGAGATTTAGAGACATTGCTGGACGGTTTGATGTGATCTAGAGAAATTGCTGGGCGGTTTGATGTGATCCAGAGACATTGCTGGGCAGGTTGGTGAGATGTAGAGACAGAGCTGGTCAGTATTTGATCAGATTTAGAGACAGAGCTGGGCAGGGTTTGATCAGATTTAGGGACAGAGCTGGGCAGGGTTGATGAGATTTATTGACAGAGCTGGTCAGGTTTGATGAGATTTCGAGTCAGAGCTGGGCAGGGTTGATGAGATTTAGTGACAGAGCTGGTCAGGGTTGATGAGATTTAGAGACAGAGCTGGTCAGTGTTTGATGAGATTTAGAGACAGAGCTGGGCAGGTCTGATGAGATGTAGAGACAGAGCTGGTCAGGGTTTGATCAGATTTAGAGACAGAGCTGGTCAGGGTTTGATGAGATGTAGAGGTATTGCTGGGCTGGTTGGTGAGATGTAGAGGTATTGCTGGGCAGGTTTGATGAGATGTAGAGGTATTGCTGGGCTGGGTTGATGAGATGTAGAGGTATTGCTGGGCTGGTTTGTTGAGATGTAGGGGTATTGCCGGGCTGGGTTGATGAGATGCAGAGGTATTGCTGGGCTGGTTTGATGAGATGTAGAGGTATTGCTGGGCTGGGTTGATGAGATGTAGAGGTATTGCTGGGCTGGTTTGATGAGATGTAGAGGTATTGCTGGGCTGGTTTGTTGAGATGTAGAGGTATTGCTGGCCTGCTTTGATGAGATGTGGAGGTATTGCTGGGCTGGTTTGATGAGATGTGGAGGTATTGCTGGGCTAGTTTGATGAGATGTGGAGGTATTGCTGTGCTGGTTTGATGAGATGTAGAGGTATTGCTGGGCAGGTTTGATGCGATGGAGGCAGTCATGGCAAGATTTGATGAGATACAGAGACTGTCCTTGGTAAGTTTGATGAGAGTTAGACAGCCGGGGCATGTTTGAAGCAAGGGAGAAACATTGTTGGGCAGCTTTGATGAGGTGTCGGGGGTCCTGGGCAGGTTTGATGAGATGTAGACAGTGCTGGCTAGGTGTGATGCGATGTAGTTTTTCCTGGTCAGGTTTGATATGTTATAGTCAGACATGGGCACATTTGAAGAGATTCTAAGACATTGCTGGGCAGATTTGATGAGATTCAGAGACAGTGTGATGCAGGATTGAGGAGATGTATATACATTAGTTGGCATGTTTGATGAGATCTAGGCAGGTTTGATGTGATCTAGAGACATTGCTGGGCGGTTTGATGTGATCTAGAGACATTGCTGGGCGGTTTGATGTGATCTAGAGACATTGCTGGGTGGTTTGATGTGATCTAGAGACATTGCTGGACAGGTTTGATGTGATCTAGAGACATTGCTGGGCAGGTTTGATGTGATCCAGAGACATTGCTGGGCGGTTTGATGTGATCTAGAGACATTGCTCGGCGGTTTGATGTGATCTAGAGACATTGCTGGGCAGGTTAGTGAGAACTAGAGACATTGCTGGGCGGTTTGATGTGATCTGGAGACATTGCTGGGCAGTTGGTGCGATTTAGAGACATTGCTGGGCGGTTTGTTGTGATCTAGAGACATTGCTGGGCAGGTTGGTGAGATTTAGAGACATTGCTGGGCGGTTTGATGTGATCTAGAGACATTGCTGGGCAGGTTGGTGAGATCTAGAGACATTGCTGGGCAGGTTTGATGTGATCTAGGGACATTGCTGGGCAGGTTGGTGAGATTTAGAGACATTGCTGGGCGGTTTGATGTGATCTAGAGAAATTGCTGGGCAGTTTGATGTGATCCAGAGACATTGCTGGGCAGGTTGGTGAGATGTAGAGACAGAGCTGGTCAGTATTTGATCAGATTTAGAGACAGAGCTGGGCAGGGTGTGACCAGATTTAGAGACAGAGCTGGGCAGGGTTGATGAGATTTATTGACAGAGCTGGTCAGGTTTGATGAGATTTCGAGACAGAGCTGGGCAGGGTTGATGAGATTTAGTGACAGAGCTGGTCAGGGTTGATGAGATTTAGAGACAGAGCTGGTCAGGGTTTGATGAGATTTAGAGACAGAGCTGGTCAGGTCTGATGAGATGTAGAGACAGAGCTGGTCAGGGTTTGATCAGATTTAGAGACAGAGCTGGTCAGGGTTTGATGAGATGTAGAGGTATTGCTGGGCTGGTTGGTGAGATGTAGAGGTATTGCTGGGCAGGTTTGATGAGATGTAGAGGTATTGCTGGGCTGGGTTGATGAGATGTAGAGGTATTGCTGGGCTGGTTTGTTGAGATGTAGGGGTATTGCTGGGCTGAGTTGATGAGATGTAGAGGTATTGCTGGGCTGGTTTGATGAGATGTAGGGGTATTGCTGGGCTAGGTTGATGAGATGTAGAGGTATTGCTGGGCTGGTTTGATGAGATGTAGAGGTATTGCTGGGCTGGTTTGTTGAGATGTAGAGGTATTGCTGGGCTGGGTTGATGAGATGTCGAGGTATTGCTGGGCTGCTTTGATGAGATGTAGAGGTATTGCTGGGCTGGTTTGATGAGATGTAGAGGTATTGCTGTGCTGGTTTGATGAGATGTAGAGGTATTGCTGGGCAGGTTTGATGCGATGGAGGCAGTCATGGCAAGATTTGATGAGATACAGAGACTGTCCTTGGTAAGTTTGATGAGAGTTAGACAGCCGGGGCATGTTTGAAGCAAGGGAGAAACATTGTTGGGCAGCTTTGATGAGGTGTCGGGGGTCCTGGGCAGGTTTGATGAGATGTAGACAGTGCTGGCTAGGTGTGATGCGATGTAGTTTTTCCTGGTCAGGTTTGATATGTTATAGTCAGACATGGGCACATTTGAAGAGATTCTAAGACATTGCTGGGCAATTTGATGAGATTCAGAGACAGTGTGATGCAGGATTGAGGAGATGTATATACATTAGTTGGCATGTTTGATGAGATCTAGGCAGGTTTAATGTGATCTAGAGACATTGCTGGGCGGTTTGATGTGATCTAGAGACATTGCTGGGCAGGTTTGATGTGATCTAGAGACATTGCTGGGCGGTTTGATGTGATCTAGAGACATTGCTGGGCAGGTTTGATCTGATTTAGAGACATTGCTGGGCAGGTTTGATGTGATCTAGCGACATTGCTGGGCGGTTTGATGTGATCTAGAGACATTGCTGGGCAGGTTAGTGAGAACTAGAGACATTGCTGGGCGGTTTGATGTGATCCAGAGACATTGCTGGGCAGGTTGGTGAGATTTAGAGACATTGCTGGGCGGTTTGATGTGATCTAGAGACATTGCTGGGCAGGTTGGTGAGATCTAGAGACATTGCTGGGCAGGTTTGATGCGATCTAGAGACATTGCTGGGCAGGTTGGTGAGATTTAGAGACATTGCTGGGCAGGTTTGATGAGATCTAGAGACATTGCTGGGCGGTTTGATGTGATCTAGAGACATTGCTGGGCAGGTTGGTGAGATCTAGAGACATTGCTGGGCGGTTTGATGTGATCTAGAGACATTGCTGGGCAGGTTGATGAGATTTAGAGACATTGCTGGGCAGGTTTGATGTGATCTAGAGACATTGCTGGGCAGATTGGTGAGATTTAGAGATATTGCTGGGCAGGTTTGATGTGATCTAGAGACATTGCTGGGCGGTTTGATGTGATCTAGAGACATTGCTGGGCAGGTTGGTGAGATTTAGAGACATTGCTGGGCAGGTTTGATGTGATCTAGAGACATTGCTGGGCGGTTTGATGTTATCTAGAGACATTGCTGGGCGGTTTGATGTGATCTAGAGACATTGCTGGGCGGTTTGATGTGATCTAGAGACATTGCTGGGCAGGTTAGTAAGAACTAGAGACATTGCTGGGCGGTTTGATGTGATCTAGAGACATTGCTGGGCGGTTTGATGTGATCTAGAGACATTGCTGGGCAGGTTTGATGTGATCTAGAGACATTGCGGGGCGCTTTGATGTGATCTAGAGACATTGCTGGGCAGGTTAGTAAGAACTAGAGACATTGCTGGGCGGTTTGATGTGATCTAGAGACATTGCTGGGCGGTTTGATGTGATCTAGAGACATTGCTGGGCAGGTTTCATGTGATTTAGAGACATTGCTGGGCAGGTTTGATGTGATCTAGAGACATTGCTGGGCGGTTTGATGTGATCTAGAGACATTGCTGGGCAGGTTAGTGAGAACTAGAGACATTGCTGGGCGGTTTGATGTGATCTAGAAACATTGCTGGGCGGTTTGAAGTGATCTAGAGACATTGCTGGGCAGGTTGGTGAGATTTAGAGACATTGCTGGGCAGGTTTGATGTGATCTAGAGACATTGCTGGGCGGTTTGATGTGATCTAGAGACATTGCTGGGCGGTTTGATGTGATCTAGAGACATTGCTGGGCGGTTTGATGTGATCTAGAGACATTGCTGGGCGGTTTGATGTGATCTAGAGACATTGCTGGGCGGTTTGATGTGATCTAGAGACATTGCTGGGCGGTTTGATGTGATCTAGAGACATTGCTGGGCGGTTAGATGTGATCTAGAGACAATGCTGGGCGGTTTGATGTGATCTAGAGACATTGCTGGGCAGGTTTGATGTGATCTAGAGACATTGCTGGGCAGTTTAATGTGATCTAGAGACATTGCTGGGCAGGTTTGATGTGATCTAGAGACATTGCTGGGCAGGTTTGATGTGATCTAGAGACATTGCTGGGCGGTTTGATGAGATGTAGAGGTATTGCTGGGCTGGGTTGATGAGATGTAGAGGTATTGCTGGGCTGGTTTGATTAGATGTAGAGGTATTGCTGGGCTGGGTTGATGAGATGTCGAGGTATTGCTGGGCTGGTTTGATGAGATGTAGAGGTATTGCTGGGCTGGGTTGATGAGATGTAGAGGTATTGCTGGGCTGGGTTGATGAGATGTAGAGGTATTGCTGGGCTGGTTTGATGAGATGTAGAGGTATTGCTGGGCTGGGTTGATAAGATGTAGAGGTATTGCTGGGCTGGTTTGATGAGATGTCGAGGTATTGCTGTGCTGGTTTGATCAGATGTAGAGGTATTGCTGGGCTGGTTTGTTGAGATGTAGAGGTATTGCTGGGCTGGGTTGATGAGATGTCGAGGTATTGCTGGGCTGGGTTGATGAGATGTAGAGGTATTGCTGGGCTGGTTTGTTGAGATGTAGAGGTATTGCTGGGCTGGGTTGATGAGATGTAGAGGTATTGCTGGGCTGGTTTGATGAGATGTAGAGGTGTTGCTGTGCTGGTTTGATGAGATGTAGAGGTATTGCTGGGCAGGTTTGATGAGATGTAGAGGTATTGCTGTGCTGGTTTGATGAGATGTAGAGGTATTGCTGGGCTGGTTTGTTGAGATGTAGAGGTATTGCTGGGCTGGTTTGTTGAGATGTAGAGGTATTGCTGGGCTGGGTTGATGAGATGTAGAGGTATTGCTGGGCTGGTTTGATGAGATGTAGAGGTATTGCTGGGCAGGTTTGATGAGATGTAGAGGTATTGCTGTGCTGGTTTGATGAGATGTAGAGGTATTGCTGGGCAGGTTTGATGCGATGGAGGCAGTCATGGCAAGATTTGATGAGATACAGAGACTGTCCTTGGTAAGTTTGATGAGAGTTAGACAGCCGGTGCATGTTTGAAGCAAGGGAGAGACATTGTTGGGCAGCTTTGATGAGGTGTCGGGGGTCCTGGGCAGGTTTGATGAGATGCAGACAGTGCAGGCTAGGTGTGATGCGATGTAATTTTTCCTGGTCAGGTTTGATATGTTATAGTCAGACATGGGCACATTTGAAGAGATTCTAAGACATTGCTGGGCAGATTTGATGAGATTCAGAGACAGTGTGATGCAGGATTGAGGAGATGTATATACATTAGTTGACATGTTTGATGAGATCTAGGCAGGTTTGATGTGATCTAGAGACATTGCTGGGCGGTTTGATGTGATCCAGACATTGCTGGGCGGTTTGATGTGATCTAGAGACATTGCTGGGCAGGTTTGATGTGATCTAGAGACATTGCTGGGCAGGTTTCATGTGATTTAGAGACATTGCTGGGCGGTTTGATGTGATCTAGAGACATTGCTGGGCAGGTTTCATGTGATTTAGAGACATTGCTGGGCAGGTTTGATGTGATCTAGAGACATTGCTGGGCGGTTTGATGTGATCTAGAGACATTGCTGGGCGGTTTGATGTGATCTAGAGACATTGCTGGGCAGGTTAGTGAGAAGTAGAGACATTGCTGGGCGGTTTGAATGTGATCTAGAGACATTGCTGGGCAGTTGGTGAGATTTAGAGACATTGCTGGGCGGTTTGTTGTGATCTAGAGACATTGCTGGGCAGGTTGGTGAGATTTAGAGACATTGCTGGGCGGTTTGATGTGATCTGGAGTCATTGCTGGGCAGGTTGGTGAGATCTAGAGACATTGCTGGGCAGGTTGGTGAGATTTAGAGACATTGCTGGGCAGGTTTGATGAGATCTAGAGACATTGCTGGGCGGTTTGATGTGATGTAGAGACATTGCTGGGCAGGTGATGAGATTTAGAGACATTGCTGGGCAGGTTTGATGTGATCTAGAGACATTGCTGGGCAGATTGGTGAGATTTAGAGACATTGCTGGGCAGGTTTGATGTGATCCAGAGATATTGCTGGGCGGTTTGATGTGATCTAGAGACATTGCTGGGCAGGTTGGTGAGATTTAGAGACATTGCTGGGTGGTTTGATGTGATCTAGAGACATTGCTGGGCAGGTTTGATGTGATCTAGAGACATTGCTGGGCAGGTTTGATGTGATCTAGAGACATTGCTGGGCAGGTTGGTGAGATTTAGAGACATTGCTGGGCGGTTTGATGTGATCTAGAGACATTGCTGGGCGGTTTGATGTGATCTAGAGACATTGCTGGGCAGGTTTGATGTGATCTAGAGACATTGCTGGGCGGTTTGATGTGATCTAGAGACATTGCTGGGCGGTTTGATGTGATCTAGAGACATTGCTGGGCTGGTTTGATGAGATGTAGAGGTATTGCTGGGCAGGTTTGATGCGATGGAGGCAGTCATGGCAAGATTTGATGAGATACAGAGACTGTCCTTGGTAAGTTTGATGAGAGTTAGACAGCCGGTGCATGTTTGAAGCAAGGGAGAAACATTGTTGGGCAGCTTTGATGAGGTGTCGGGGGTCCTGGGCAGGTTTGATGAGATGTAGACAGTGCTGGCTAGGTGTGATGCGATGTAGTTTTTCCTGGTCAGGTTTGATATGTTATAGTCAGACATGGGCACATTTGAAGAGATTCTAAGACATTGCTGGGCAATTTGATGAGATTCAGAGACAGTGTGATGCAGGATTGAGGAGATGTATATACATTAGTTGGCATGTTTGATGAGATCTAGGCAGGTTTAATGTGATCTAGAGACATTGCTGGGCGGTTTGATGTGATCTAGAGACATTGCTGGGCAGGTTTGATGTGATCTAGAGACATTGCTGGGCGGTTTGATGTGATCTAGAGACATTGCTGGGCAGGTTTGATCTGATTTAGAGACATTGCTGGGCAGGTTTGATGTGATCTAGCGACATTGCTGGGCGGTTTGATGTGATCTAGAGACATTGCTGGGCAGGTTAGTGAGAACTAGAGACATTGCTGGGCGGTTTGATGTGATCCAGAGACATTGCTGGGCAGGTTGGTGAGATTTAGAGACATTGCTGGGCGGTTTGATGTGATCTAGAGACATTGCTGGGCAGGTTGGTGAGATCTAGAGACATTGCTGGGCAGGTTTGATGCGATCTAGAGACATTGCTGGGCAGGTTGGTGAGATTTAGAGACATTGCTGGGCAGGTTTGATGAGATCTAGAGACATTGCTGGGCGGTTTGATGTGATCTAGAGACATTGCTGGGCAGGTTGGTGAGATCTAGAGACATTGCTGGGCGGTTTGATGTGATCTAGAGACATTGCTGGGCAGGTTGATGAGATTTAGAGACATTGCTGGGCAGGTTTGATGTGATCTAGAGACATTGCTGGGCAGATTGGTGAGATTTAGAGATATTGCTGGGCAGGTTTGATGTGATCTAGAGACATTGCTGGGCGGTTTGATGTGATCTAGAGACATTGCTGGGCAGGTTGGTGAGATTTAGAGACATTGCTGGGCAGGTTTGATGTGATCTAGAGACATTGCTGGGCGGTTTGATGTTATCTAGAGACATTGCTGGGCGGTTTGATGTGATCTAGAGACATTGCTGGGCGGTTTGATGTGATCTAGAGACATTGCTGGGCAGGTTAGTAAGAACTAGAGACATTGCTGGGCGGTTTGATGTGATCTAGAGACATTGCTGGGCGGTTTGATGTGATCTAGAGACATTGCTGGGCAGGTTTGATGTGATCTAGAGACATTGCGGGGCGCTTTGATGTGATCTAGAGACATTGCTGGGCAGGTTAGTAAGAACTAGAGACATTGCTGGGCGGTTTGATGTGATCTAGAGACATTGCTGGGCGGTTTGATGTGATCTAGAGACATTGCTGGGCAGGTTTCATGTGATTTAGAGACATTGCTGGGCAGGTTTGATGTGATCTAGAGACATTGCTGGGCGGTTTGATGTGATCTAGAGACATTGCTGGGCAGGTTAGTGAGAACTAGAGACATTGCTGGGCGGTTTGATGTGATCTAGAAACATTGCTGGGCGGTTTGAAGTGATCTAGAGACATTGCTGGGCAGGTTGGTGAGATTTAGAGACATTGCTGGGCAGGTTTGATGTGATCTAGAGACATTGCTGGGCGGTTTGATGTGATCTAGAGACATTGCTGGGCGGTTTGATGTGATCTAGAGACATTGCTGGGCGGTTTGATGTGATCTAGAGACATTGCTGGGCGGTTTGATGTGATCTAGAGACATTGCTGGGCGGTTTGATGTGATCTAGAGACATTGCTGGGCGGTTTGATGTGATCTAGAGACATTGCTGGGCGGTTAGATGTGATCTAGAGACAATGCTGGGCGGTTTGATGTGATCTAGAGACATTGCTGGGCAGGTTTGATGTGATCTAGAGACATTGCTGGGCAGTTTAATGTGATCTAGAGACATTGCTGGGCAGGTTTGATGTGATCTAGAGACATTGCTGGGCAGGTTTGATGTGATCTAGAGACATTGCTGGGCGGTTTGATGAGATGTAGAGGTATTGCTGGGCTGGGTTGATGAGATGTAGAGGTATTGCTGGGCTGGTTTGATTAGATGTAGAGGTATTGCTGGGCTGGGTTGATGAGATGTCGAGGTATTGCTGGGCTGGTTTGATGAGATGTAGAGGTATTGCTGGGCTGGGTTGATGAGATGTAGAGGTATTGCTGGGCTGGGTTGATGAGATGTAGAGGTATTGCTGGGCTGGTTTGATGAGATGTAGAGGTATTGCTGGGCTGGGTTGATAAGATGTAGAGGTATTGCTGGGCTGGTTTGATGAGATGTCGAGGTATTGCTGTGCTGGTTTGATCAGATGTAGAGGTATTGCTGGGCTGGTTTGTTGAGATGTAGAGGTATTGCTGGGCTGGGTTGATGAGATGTCGAGGTATTGCTGGGCTGGGTTGATGAGATGTAGAGGTATTGCTGGGCTGGTTTGTTGAGATGTAGAGGTATTGCTGGGCTGGGTTGATGAGATGTAGAGGTATTGCTGGGCTGGTTTGATGAGATGTAGAGGTGTTGCTGTGCTGGTTTGATGAGATGTAGAGGTATTGCTGGGCAGGTTTGATGAGATGTAGAGGTATTGCTGTGCTGGTTTGATGAGATGTAGAGGTATTGCTGGGCTGGTTTGTTGAGATGTAGAGGTATTGCTGGGCTGGTTTGTTGAGATGTAGAGGTATTGCTGGGCTGGGTTGATGAGATGTAGAGGTATTGCTGGGCTGGTTTGATGAGATGTAGAGGTATTGCTGGGCAGGTTTGATGAGATGTAGAGGTATTGCTGTGCTGGTTTGATGAGATGTAGAGGTATTGCTGGGCAGGTTTGATGCGATGGAGGCAGTCATGGCAAGATTTGATGAGATACAGAGACTGTCCTTGGTAAGTTTGATGAGAGTTAGACAGCCGGTGCATGTTTGAAGCAAGGGAGAGACATTGTTGGGCAGCTTTGATGAGGTGTCGGGGGTCCTGGGCAGGTTTGATGAGATGCAGACAGTGCAGGCTAGGTGTGATGCGATGTAATTTTTCCTGGTCAGGTTTGATATGTTATAGTCAGACATGGGCACATTTGAAGAGATTCTAAGACATTGCTGGGCAGATTTGATGAGATTCAGAGACAGTGTGATGCAGGATTGAGGAGATGTATATACATTAGTTGACATGTTTGATGAGATCTAGGCAGGTTTGATGTGATCTAGAGACATTGCTGGGCGGTTTGATGTGATCCAGACATTGCTGGGCGGTTTGATGTGATCTAGAGACATTGCTGGGCAGGTTTGATGTGATCTAGAGACATTGCTGGGCAGGTTTCATGTGATTTAGAGACATTGCTGGGCGGTTTGATGTGATCTAGAGACATTGCTGGGCAGGTTTCATGTGATTTAGAGACATTGCTGGGCAGGTTTGATGTGATCTAGAGACATTGCTGGGCGGTTTGATGTGATCTAGAGACATTGCTGGGCGGTTTGATGTGATCTAGAGACATTGCTGGGCAGGTTAGTGAGAAGTAGAGACATTGCTGGGCGGTTTGAATGTGATCTAGAGACATTGCTGGGCAGTTGGTGAGATTTAGAGACATTGCTGGGCGGTTTGTTGTGATCTAGAGACATTGCTGGGCAGGTTGGTGAGATTTAGAGACATTGCTGGGCGGTTTGATGTGATCTGGAGTCATTGCTGGGCAGGTTGGTGAGATCTAGAGACATTGCTGGGCAGGTTGGTGAGATTTAGAGACATTGCTGGGCAGGTTTGATGAGATCTAGAGACATTGCTGGGCGGTTTGATGTGATGTAGAGACATTGCTGGGCAGGTGATGAGATTTAGAGACATTGCTGGGCAGGTTTGATGTGATCTAGAGACATTGCTGGGCAGATTGGTGAGATTTAGAGACATTGCTGGGCAGGTTTGATGTGATCCAGAGATATTGCTGGGCGGTTTGATGTGATCTAGAGACATTGCTGGGCAGGTTGGTGAGATTTAGAGACATTGCTGGGTGGTTTGATGTGATCTAGAGACATTGCTGGGCAGGTTTGATGTGATCTAGAGACATTGCTGGGCAGGTTTGATGTGATCTAGAGACATTGCTGGGCAGGTTGGTGAGATTTAGAGACATTGCTGGGCGGTTTGATGTGATCTAGAGACATTGCTGGGCGGTTTGATGTGATCTAGAGACATTGCTGGGCAGGTTTGATGTGATCTAGAGACATTGCTGGGCGGTTTGATGTGATCTAGAGACATTGCTGGGCGGTTTGATGTGATCTAGAGACATTGCTGGGCAGGTTTGATGTGATCTAGAGACATTGCTGGGCAGGTTTGATGTGATCTAGAGCCATTGCTGGGCAGGTTTGATGTGATCTAGAGACATTGCTGGGCGGTTTGATGTGATCTAGAGACATTGCTGGGCAAGTTTGATGTGATCTAGAGACATTGCTGGGCGGTTTGATGTGATCTAGAGACATTGCTGGGCAGGTTGGTGAGATTTAGAGACATTGCTGGGAGGTTTGATGTGATCCAGAGACATTGCTGGGCGGTTTGATGTGATCTAGAGACATTGCTGGCCGGTTTGATGTGATCCAGACATTGCTGGGCGGTTTGATGTGATCTACAGACATTGCTGGGCAGGTTGGTGAGATTTAGAGACATTGCTGGGCAGGTTTGATGTGATCTAGAGACATTGCTGGCCGGTTTGATGTGATCCAGACATTGCTGGGCGGTTTGATGTGATCTACAGACATTGCTGGGCAGGTTGGTGAGATTTAGAGACATTGCTGGGCGGTTTGATGTGATCTAGAGACATTGCTGGGCAGGTTGGTGAGATTTAGAGACATTGCTGGGCAGGTTTGATGTGATCCAGAGACATTGCTGGGCGGTTTGATGTGATCTAGAGACATTGCTGGGCAGGTTGGTGAGATTTAGACACATTGCTGGGCAGGTTTGATGTGATCTAGAGACATTGCTGGGCGGTTTGATGTGATCGAGAGACATTGCTGGGCGGTTTGATGTGATCTAGAGACATTGCTGGGCAGGTTTGATGTGATCTAGAGACATTGCTGGGCGGTTTGATGTGATCTAGAGACATTGCTGGGCGGTTTGATGTGATCTAGAGACATTGCTGGGCGGTTTGATGTGATCTAGAGACATTGCTGGGCAGGTTTGATGTGATCTAGAGACATTGCTGGGCAGGTTTGATGTGATCTAGGGACATTGCTGGGCGGTTTGATGTGATCTAGAGACATTGCTGGGCAGGTTTGATGTGATCTAGAGACATTGCTGGGCGGTTTGATCTGATTTAGAGACATTGCTGGGCAGGTTTGATGTGATTTAGAGACATTGCTGGGCGCTTTGATGTGATCTAGAGACATTGCTGGGCGGTTTGATCTGATTTAGAGACATTGCTGGGCAGGTTTGATGTGATTTAGAGACATTGCTGGGCAGGTTAGTGAGAACTAGAGACATTGCTGGGCAGGTTGGTGAGATTTAGAGACATTGCTGGGCGCTTTGATGTGATCCAGAGACATTGCTGGGCGGTTTGATGTGATCTAGAGACATTGCTGGGCGGTTTGATGTGATCTAGAGACAATGCTGGGCAGGTTTGATGTGATCTAGAGACATTGCTGGGCAGGTTGGTGAGATTTAGAGACATTGCTGGGCGCTTTGATGTGATCCAGAGACATTGCTGGGCGGTTTGATGTGATCTTGACATTGCTGGGCGGTTTGATGTGATTTAGAGACATTGCTGGGCGGTTTGATGTGATCTGGAGACATTGCTGGGCTGTTTGATGTGATCTAGAGACATTGCTGGCAGCTTGGTGAGAATGAGAGACATTGCTGGGCGGTTTGATGTGATCTAGAGACATTGCTGGGCAGGTTGGTGAGATTTAGAGACATTGCTGGGCGATTTGATGTGATCTAGACATTGCTGGGCGGTTTGATGTGATCTAGAGACATTGCTGGGCGGTTTGATGTGATCTAGAGACATTGCTGGGCAGGTTGGGGAGATTTAGAGACATTGCTGGGCGGTTTGATGTGATCTAGAGACATTGCTGGGCGGTTTGATGTGATCTAGAGACATTGCTGGGCAGGTTTGATGTGATCTAGAGACATTGCTGGGCAGGTTGGGGAGATTTAGAGACATTGCTGGGCAGGTTTGATGAGATGTAGAGGTATTGCTGGGCTGGGTTGATGAGATGTCGAGGTATTGCTGGGCTGGTTTGATGAGATGTAGAGGTGTTGCTGGGCTGGGTTGATGAGATGTAGAGGTATTGCTGGGCTGGTTTGATGAGATGTAGAGGTATTGCTGGGCTGGTTTGATAGATGTAGAGGTATTGCTGGGCTGGTTTGATGAGATGTAGAGGTATTGCTGGGCTGGGTTGATGAGATGTAGAGGTATTGCTGGGCTGGTTTGTTGAGATGTAGAGGTATTGATGGGCTGGTTTGATGAGATGTAGAGGTATTGCTGGGCTGGTTTGATGAGATGTAGAGGTATTGCTGGGCTGGGTTGATGAGATGCAGAGGTATTGCTGGGCTGGTTTGATGAGATGTAGAGGTATTGCTGGGCTGGTTTGATGAGATGTAGAGGTATTGCTGGGCTGGTTTGATGAGATGTAGAGGTATTGCTGGGCTGGTTTGATGAGATGTAGAGGTGTTGCTGGGCTGGTTTGTTGAGATGTAGAGGTATTGCTGTGCTGGTTTGATGAGATGTTGAGGTATTGCTGGGCTGGGTTGATGAGATGTAGAGGTATTGCTGGGCTGGTTTGATGAGATGTAGAGGTATTGCTGGGCAGGTTTGATGCGATGGAGGCAGTCATGGCAAGATTTGATGAGATACAGAGACTGTCCTTGGTAAGTTTGATGAGAGTTAGACAGCCGGTGCATGTTTGAAGCAAGGGAGAGACATTGTTGGGCAGCTTTGATGAGGTGTCGGGGGTCCTGGGCAGGTCTGATGAGATGTAGACAGTGCAGGCTAGGTGTGATGCGATGTAGTTTTTCCTGGTCAGGTTTGATATGTTATAGTCAGACATGGGCACATTTGAAGAGATTCTAAGACATTGCTGGGCAGATTTGATGAGATTCAGAGACAGTGTGATGCAGGATTGAGGAGATGTATATACATTAGTTGGCATGTTTGATGAGATCTAGGCAGGTTTGATGTGATGTAGAGACATTGCTGGGCGGTTTGATGTGATCTAGAGACATTGCTGGGCAGGTTTGATGTGATCTAGAGACATTGCTGGGCGGTTTGATGTGATCTAGAGACATTGCTGGGCGGTTTGATGTGATCTAGAGACATTGCTGGGCAGGTTGGTGAGATTTAGAGACATTGCTGGGAGGTTTGATGTGATCCAGAGACATTGCTGGGCGGTTTGATGTGATCTAGAGACATTGCTGGGCGGTTTGATGTGATCCAGACATTGCTGGGCGGTTTGATGTGATCTACAGACATTGCTGGGCAGGTTTGATGTGATCTAGAGACATTGCTGGGCAGGTTTGATGTGATCTAGAGACATTGCTGGGCGGTTTGATGTGATCTAGAGACATTGCTGGGCAGATTGGATGTGATCTAGAGACATTGCTGGGCAGGTTTGATGTGATCTAGAGACATTGCTGGGCAGGTTTGATGTGATCTAGAGACATTGCTGGGCGGTTTGATGTGATCTAGAGACATTGCTGGGCAGGTTTGATATGATTTAGAGACATTGCTGGGCAGGTTTGATGTGATTTAGAGACATTGCTGGGCGGTTTGATGTGATCTAGAGACATTGCTGGGCGGTTTGATGTGATCTAGAGACATTGCTGGGCAGGTTAGTGAGAACTAGAGACATTGCTGGGCGGTTTGATGTGATCTAGAGACATTGCTGGGCAGGTTGGTGAGATTTAGAAACATTGCTGGGCAGGTTTGATGTGATCTAGAGACATTGCTGGGCGCTTTGATGTGATCTAGAAACATTGCTGGGCGGTTTGATGTGATCTAGAAACATTGCTGTGCGGTTTGAAGTGATCTAGAGACATTGCTGGGCAGGTTGGTGAGATTTAGAAACATTGCTGGGCAGGTTTGATGTGATCTAGAGACATTGCTGGGCGCTTTGATGTGATCTAGAAACATTGCTGGGCGCTTTGATGTGATCTAGAAACATTGCTGGGCGCTTTGATGTGATCTAGAAACATTGCTGGGCGCTTTGATGTGATCTAGAAACATTGCTGGGCGGTTTGATGTGATCTAGAGACATTGCTGGGCGGTTTGATGTGATCTAGAGACATTGCTGGGCGGTTTGATGTGATCTAGAGACATTGCTGTGCGGTTAGATGTGATCTAGAGACAATGCTGGGCGGTTTGATGCGATCTAGAGACATTGCTGGGCAGGTTTGATGTGATCTAGAGACATTGCTGGGCAGGTTGGTGAGATTTAGAGACATTGCTGGGCAGGTTGATGAGATTTAGAGACATTGCTGGGCAGGTTTGATGTGATCTAGAGACATTGCTGGGCAGGTTGGTGAGATTTAGAGACATTGCTGGGCAGGTTTGATGAGATCTAGAGACATTGCTGGGCGGTTTGATGTGATCTAGAGACATTGCTGGGCAGGTTGGTGAGATCTAGAGACATTGCTGGGCGGTTTGATGTGATCTAGAGACATTGCTGGGCAGGTTGATGAGATTTAGAGACATTGCTGGGCAGGTTTGATGTGATCTAGAGACATTGCTGGGCAGATTGGTGAGATTTAGAGATATTGCTGGGCAGGTTTGATGTGATCTAGAGACATTGCTGGGCGGTTTGATGTGATCTAGAGACATTGCTGGGCAGGTTGGTGAGATTTAGAGACATTGCTGGGCAGGTTTGATGTGATCTAGAGACATTGCTGGGCGGTTTGATGTTATCTAGAGACATTGCTGGGCGGTTTGATGTGATCTAGAGACATTGCTGGGCGGTTTGATGTGATCTAGAGACATTGCTGGGCATGTTAGTAAGAACTAGAGACATTGCTGGGCGGTTTGATGTGATCTAGAGACATTGCTGGGCGGTTTGATGTGATCTAGAGACATTGCTGGGCAGGTTTGATGTGATCTAGAGACATTGCGGGGCGCTTTGATGTGATCTAGAGACATTGCTGGGCAGGTTAGTAAGAACTAGAGACATTGCTGGGCGGTTTGATGTGATCTAGAGACATTGCTGGGCGGTTTGATGTGATCTAGAGACATTGCTGGGCAGGTTTCATGTGATTTAGAGACATTGCTGGGCAGGTTTGATGTGATCTAGAGACATTGCTGGGCGGTTTGATGTGATCTAGAGACATTGCTGGGCAGGTTAGTGAGAACTAGAGACATTGCTGGGCGGTTTGATGTGATCTAGAAACATTGCTGGGCGGTTTGAAGTGATCTAGAGACATTGCTGGGCAGGTTGGTGAGATTTAGAGACATTGCTGGGCAGGTTTGATGTGATCTAGAGACATTGCTGGGCGGTTTGATGTGATCTAGAGACATTGCTGGGCGGTTTGATGTGATCTAGAGACATTGCTGGGCGGTTTGATGTGATCTAGAGACATTGCTGGGCGGTTTGATGTGATCTAGAGACATTGCTGGGCGGTTTGATGTGATCTAGAGACATTGCTGGGCGGTTTGATGTGATCTAGAGACATTGCTGGGCGGTTAGATGTGATCTAGAGACAATGCTGGGCGGTTTGATGTGATCTAGAGACATTGCTGGGCAGGTTTGATGTGATCTAGAGACATTGCTGGGCAGTTTAATGTGATCTAGAGACATTGCTGGGCAGGTTTGATGTGATCTAGAGACATTGCTGGGCAGGTTTGATGTGATCTAGAGACATTGCTGGGCGGTTTGATGAGATGTAGAGGTATTGCTGGGCTGGGTTGATGAGATGTAGAGGTATTGCTGGGCTGGTTTGATTAGATGTAGAGGTATTGCTGGGCTGGGTTGATGAGATGTCGAGGTATTGCTGGGCTGGTTTGATGAGATGTAGAGGTATTGCTGGGCTGGGTTGATGAGATGTAGAGGTATTGCTGGGCTGGGTTGATGAGATGTAGAGGTATTGCTGGGCTGGTTTGATGAGATGTAGAGGTATTGCTGGGCTGGGTTGATAAGATGTAGAGGTATTGCTGGGCTGGTTTGATGAGATGTCGAGGTATTGCTGTGCTGGTTTGATCAGATGTAGAGGTATTGCTGGGCTGGTTTGTTGAGATGTAGAGGTATTGCTGGGCTGGGTTGATGAGATGTCGAGGTATTGCTGGGCTGGGTTGATGAGATGTAGAGGTATTGCTGGGCTGGTTTGTTGAGATGTAGAGGTATTGCTGGGCTGGGTTGATGAGATGTAGAGGTATTGCTGGGCTGGTTTGATGAGATGTAGAGGTGTTGCTGTGCTGGTTTGATGAGATGTAGAGGTATTGCTGGGCAGGTTTGATGAGATGTAGAGGTATTGCTGTGCTGGTTTGATGAGATGTAGAGGTATTGCTGGGCTGGTTTGTTGAGATGTAGAGGTATTGCTGGGCTGGTTTGTTGAGATGTAGAGGTATTGCTGGGCTGGGTTGATGAGATGTAGAGGTATTGCTGGGCTGGTTTGATGAGATGTAGAGGTATTGCTGGGCAGGTTTGATGAGATGTAGAGGTATTGCTGTGCTGGTTTGATGAGATGTAGAGGTATTGCTGGGCAGGTTTGATGCGATGGAGGCAGTCATGGCAAGATTTGATGAGATACAGAGACTGTCCTTGGTAAGTTTGATGAGAGTTAGACAGCCGGTGCATGTTTGAAGCAAGGGAGAGACATTGTTGGGCAGCTTTGATGAGGTGTCGGGGGTCCTGGGCAGGTTTGATGAGATGCAGACAGTGCAGGCTAGGTGTGATGCGATGTAATTTTTCCTGGTCAGGTTTGATATGTTATAGTCAGACATGGGCACATTTGAAGAGATTCTAAGACATTGCTGGGCAGATTTGATGAGATTCAGAGACAGTGTGATGCAGGATTGAGGAGATGTATATACATTAGTTGACATGTTTGATGAGATCTAGGCAGGTTTGATGTGATCTAGAGACATTGCTGGGCGGTTTGATGTGATCCAGACATTGCTGGGCGGTTTGATGTGATCTAGAGACATTGCTGGGCAGGTTTGATGTGATCTAGAGACATTGCTGGGCAGGTTTCATGTGATTTAGAGACATTGCTGGGCGGTTTGATGTGATCTAGAGACATTGCTGGGCAGGTTTCATGTGATTTAGAGACATTGCTGGGCAGGTTTGATGTGATCTAGAGACATTGCTGGGCGGTTTGATGTGATCTAGAGACATTGCTGGGCGGTTTGATGTGATCTAGAGACATTGCTGGGCAGGTTAGTGAGAAGTAGAGACATTGCTGGGCGGTTTGAATGTGATCTAGAGACATTGCTGGGCAGTTGGTGAGATTTAGAGACATTGCTGGGCGGTTTGTTGTGATCTAGAGACATTGCTGGGCAGGTTGGTGAGATTTAGAGACATTGCTGGGCGGTTTGATGTGATCTGGAGTCATTGCTGGGCAGGTTGGTGAGATCTAGAGACATTGCTGGGCAGGTTGGTGAGATTTAGAGACATTGCTGGGCAGGTTTGATGAGATCTAGAGACATTGCTGGGCGGTTTGATGTGATGTAGAGACATTGCTGGGCAGGTGATGAGATTTAGAGACATTGCTGGGCAGGTTTGATGTGATCTAGAGACATTGCTGGGCAGATTGGTGAGATTTAGAGACATTGCTGGGCAGGTTTGATGTGATCCAGAGATATTGCTGGGCGGTTTGATGTGATCTAGAGACATTGCTGGGCAGGTTGGTGAGATTTAGAGACATTGCTGGGTGGTTTGATGTGATCTAGAGACATTGCTGGGCAGGTTTGATGTGATCTAGAGACATTGCTGGGCAGGTTTGATGTGATCTAGAGACATTGCTGGGCAGGTTGGTGAGATTTAGAGACATTGCTGGGCGGTTTGATGTGATCTAGAGACATTGCTGGGCGGTTTGATGTGATCTAGAGACATTGCTGGGCAGGTTTGATGTGATCTAGAGACATTGCTGGGCGGTTTGATGTGATCTAGAGACATTGCTGGGCGGTTTGATGTGATCTAGAGACATTGCTGGGCTGGTTTGATGAGATGTAGAGGTATTGCTGGGCAGGTTTGATGCGATGGAGGCAGTCATGGCAAGATTTGATGAGATACAGAGACTGTCCTTGGTAAGTTTGATGAGAGTTAGACAGCCGGTGCATGTTTGAAGCAAGGGAGAAACATTGTTGGGCAGCTTTGATGAGGTGTCGGGGGTCCTGGGCAGGTTTGATGAGATGTAGACAGTGCTGGCTAGGTGTGATGCGATGTAGTTTTTCCTGGTCAGGTTTGATATGTTATAGTCAGACATGGGCACATTTGAAGAGATTCTAAGACATTGCTGGGCAATTTGATGAGATTCAGAGACAGTGTGATGCAGGATTGAGGAGATGTATATACATTAGTTGGCATGTTTGATGAGATCTAGGCAGGTTTAATGTGATCTAGAGACATTGCTGGGCGGTTTGATGTGATCTAGAGACATTGCTGGGCAGGTTTGATGTGATCTAGAGACATTGCTGGGCGGTTTGATGTGATCTAGAGACATTGCTGGGCAGGTTTGATCTGATTTAGAGACATTGCTGGGCAGGTTTGATGTGATCTAGCGACATTGCTGGGCGGTTTGATGTGATCTAGAGACATTGCTGGGCAGGTTAGTGAGAACTAGAGACATTGCTGGGCGGTTTGATGTGATCCAGAGACATTGCTGGGCAGGTTGGTGAGATTTAGAGACATTGCTGGGCGGTTTGATGTGATCTAGAGACATTGCTGGGCAGGTTGGTGAGATCTAGAGACATTGCTGGGCAGGTTTGATGCGATCTAGAGACATTGCTGGGCAGGTTGGTGAGATTTAGAGACATTGCTGGGCAGGTTTGATGAGATCTAGAGACATTGCTGGGCGGTTTGATGTGATCTAGAGACATTGCTGGGCAGGTTGGTGAGATCTAGAGACATTGCTGGGCGGTTTGATGTGATCTAGAGACATTGCTGGGCAGGTTGATGAGATTTAGAGACATTGCTGGGCAGGTTTGATGTGATCTAGAGACATTGCTGGGCAGATTGGTGAGATTTAGAGATATTGCTGGGCAGGTTTGATGTGATCTAGAGACATTGCTGGGCGGTTTGATGTGATCTAGAGACATTGCTGGGCAGGTTGGTGAGATTTAGAGACATTGCTGGGCAGGTTTGATGTGATCTAGAGACATTGCTGGGCGGTTTGATGTTATCTAGAGACATTGCTGGGCGGTTTGATGTGATCTAGAGACATTGCTGGGCGGTTTGATGTGATCTAGAGACATTGCTGGGCAGGTTAGTAAGAACTAGAGACATTGCTGGGCGGTTTGATGTGATCTAGAGACATTGCTGGGCGGTTTGATGTGATCTAGAGACATTGCTGGGCAGGTTTGATGTGATCTAGAGACATTGCGGGGCGCTTTGATGTGATCTAGAGACATTGCTGGGCAGGTTAGTAAGAACTAGAGACATTGCTGGGCGGTTTGATGTGATCTAGAGACATTGCTGGGCGGTTTGATGTGATCTAGAGACATTGCTGGGCAGGTTTCATGTGATTTAGAGACATTGCTGGGCAGGTTTGATGTGATCTAGAGACATTGCTGGGCGGTTTGATGTGATCTAGAGACATTGCTGGGCAGGTTAGTGAGAACTAGAGACATTGCTGGGCGGTTTGATGTGATCTAGAAACATTGCTGGGCGGTTTGAAGTGATCTAGAGACATTGCTGGGCAGGTTGGTGAGATTTAGAGACATTGCTGGGCAGGTTTGATGTGATCTAGAGACATTGCTGGGCGGTTTGATGTGATCTAGAGACATTGCTGGGCGGTTTGATGTGATCTAGAGACATTGCTGGGCGGTTTGATGTGATCTAGAGACATTGCTGGGCGGTTTGATGTGATCTAGAGACATTGCTGGGCGGTTTGATGTGATCTAGAGACATTGCTGGGCGGTTTGATGTGATCTAGAGACATTGCTGGGCGGTTAGATGTGATCTAGAGACAATGCTGGGCGGTTTGATGTGATCTAGAGACATTGCTGGGCAGGTTTGATGTGATCTAGAGACATTGCTGGGCAGTTTAATGTGATCTAGAGACATTGCTGGGCAGGTTTGATGTGATCTAGAGACATTGCTGGGCAGGTTTGATGTGATCTAGAGACATTGCTGGGCGGTTTGATGAGATGTAGAGGTATTGCTGGGCTGGGTTGATGAGATGTAGAGGTATTGCTGGGCTGGTTTGATTAGATGTAGAGGTATTGCTGGGCTGGGTTGATGAGATGTCGAGGTATTGCTGGGCTGGTTTGATGAGATGTAGAGGTATTGCTGGGCTGGGTTGATGAGATGTAGAGGTATTGCTGGGCTGGGTTGATGAGATGTAGAGGTATTGCTGGGCTGGTTTGATGAGATGTAGAGGTATTGCTGGGCTGGGTTGATAAGATGTAGAGGTATTGCTGGGCTGGTTTGATGAGATGTCGAGGTATTGCTGTGCTGGTTTGATCAGATGTAGAGGTATTGCTGGGCTGGTTTGTTGAGATGTAGAGGTATTGCTGGGCTGGGTTGATGAGATGTCGAGGTATTGCTGGGCTGGGTTGATGAGATGTAGAGGTATTGCTGGGCTGGTTTGTTGAGATGTAGAGGTATTGCTGGGCTGGGTTGATGAGATGTAGAGGTATTGCTGGGCTGGTTTGATGAGATGTAGAGGTGTTGCTGTGCTGGTTTGATGAGATGTAGAGGTATTGCTGGGCAGGTTTGATGAGATGTAGAGGTATTGCTGTGCTGGTTTGATGAGATGTAGAGGTATTGCTGGGCTGGTTTGTTGAGATGTAGAGGTATTGCTGGGCTGGTTTGTTGAGATGTAGAGGTATTGCTGGGCTGGGTTGATGAGATGTAGAGGTATTGCTGGGCTGGTTTGATGAGATGTAGAGGTATTGCTGGGCAGGTTTGATGAGATGTAGAGGTATTGCTGTGCTGGTTTGATGAGATGTAGAGGTATTGCTGGGCAGGTTTGATGCGATGGAGGCAGTCATGGCAAGATTTGATGAGATACAGAGACTGTCCTTGGTAAGTTTGATGAGAGTTAGACAGCCGGTGCATGTTTGAAGCAAGGGAGAGACATTGTTGGGCAGCTTTGATGAGGTGTCGGGGGTCCTGGGCAGGTTTGATGAGATGCAGACAGTGCAGGCTAGGTGTGATGCGATGTAATTTTTCCTGGTCAGGTTTGATATGTTATAGTCAGACATGGGCACATTTGAAGAGATTCTAAGACATTGCTGGGCAGATTTGATGAGATTCAGAGACAGTGTGATGCAGGATTGAGGAGATGTATATACATTAGTTGACATGTTTGATGAGATCTAGGCAGGTTTGATGTGATCTAGAGACATTGCTGGGCGGTTTGATGTGATCCAGACATTGCTGGGCGGTTTGATGTGATCTAGAGACATTGCTGGGCAGGTTTGATGTGATCTAGAGACATTGCTGGGCAGGTTTCATGTGATTTAGAGACATTGCTGGGCGGTTTGATGTGATCTAGAGACATTGCTGGGCAGGTTTCATGTGATTTAGAGACATTGCTGGGCAGGTTTGATGTGATCTAGAGACATTGCTGGGCGGTTTGATGTGATCTAGAGACATTGCTGGGCGGTTTGATGTGATCTAGAGACATTGCTGGGCAGGTTAGTGAGAAGTAGAGACATTGCTGGGCGGTTTGAATGTGATCTAGAGACATTGCTGGGCAGTTGGTGAGATTTAGAGACATTGCTGGGCAGGTTGGTGAGATTTAGAGACATTGCTGGGCGGTTTGATGTGATGTAGAGACATTGCTGGGCAGGTGATGAGATTTAGAGACATTGCTGGGCAGGTTTGATGTGATCTAGAGACATTGCTGGGCAGATTGGTGAGATTTAGAGACATTGCTGGGCAGGTTTGATGTGATCCAGAGATATTGCTGGGCGGTTTGATGTGATCTAGAGACATTGCTGGGCAGGTTGGTGAGATTTAGAGACATTGCTGGGTGGTTTGATGTGATCTAGAGACATTGCTGGGCAGGTTTGATGTGATCTAGAGACATTGCTGGGCAGGTTTGATGTGATCTAGAGACATTGCTGGGCAGGTTGGTGAGATTTAGAGACATTGCTGGGCGGTTTGATGTGATCTAGAGACATTGCTGGGCGGTTTGATGTGATCTAGAGACATTGCTGGGCAGGTTTGATGTGATCTAGAGACATTGCTGGGCGGTTTGATGTGATCTAGAGACATTGCTGGGCGGTTTGATGTGATCTAGAGACATTGCTGGGCAGGTTTGATGTGATCTAGAGACATTGCTGGGCAGGTTTGATGTGATCTAGAGCCATTGCTGGGCAGGTTTGATGTGATCTAGAGACATTGCTGGGCGGTTTGATGTGATCTAGAGACATTGCTGGGCAAGTTTGATGTGATCTAGAGACATTGCTGGGCGGTTTGATGTGATCTAGAGACATTGCTGGGCAGGTTGGTGAGATTTAGAGACATTGCTGGGAGGTTTGATGTGATCCAGAGACATTGCTGGGCGGTTTGATGTGATCTAGAGACATTGCTGGCCGGTTTGATGTGATCCAGACATTGCTGGGCGGTTTGATGTGATCTACAGACATTGCTGGGCAGGTTGGTGAGATTTAGAGACATTGCTGGGCAGGTTTGATGTGATCTAGAGACATTGCTGGCCGGTTTGATGTGATCCAGACATTGCTGGGCGGTTTGATGTGATCTACAGACATTGCTGGGCAGGTTGGTGAGATTTAGAGACATTGCTGGGCGGTTTGATGTGATCTAGAGACATTGCTGGGCAGGTTGGTGAGATTTAGAGACATTGCTGGGCAGGTTTGATGTGATCCAGAGACATTGCTGGGCGGTTTGATGTGATCTAGAGACATTGCTGGGCAGGTTGGTGAGATTTAGACACATTGCTGGGCAGGTTTGATGTGATCTAGAGACATTGCTGGGCGGTTTGATGTGATCGAGAGACATTGCTGGGCGGTTTGATGTGATCTAGAGACATTGCTGGGCAGGTTTGATGTGATCTAGAGACATTGCTGGGCGGTTTGATGTGATCTAGAGACATTGCTGGGCGGTTTGATGTGATCTAGAGACATTGCTGGGCGGTTTGATGTGATCTAGAGACATTGCTGGGCAGGTTTGATGTGATCTAGAGACATTGCTGGGCAGGTTTGATGTGATCTAGGGACATTGCTGGGCGGTTTGATGTGATCTAGAGACATTGCTGGGCAGGTTTGATGTGATCTAGAGACATTGCTGGGCGGTTTGATCTGATTTAGAGACATTGCTGGGCAGGTTTGATGTGATTTAGAGACATTGCTGGGCGCTTTGATGTGATCTAGAGACATTGCTGGGCGGTTTGATCTGATTTAGAGACATTGCTGGGCAGGTTTGATGTGATTTAGAGACATTGCTGGGCAGGTTAGTGAGAACTAGAGACATTGCTGGGCAGGTTGGTGAGATTTAGAGACATTGCTGGGCGCTTTGATGTGATCCAGAGACATTGCTGGGCGGTTTGATGTGATCTAGAGACATTGCTGGGCGGTTTGATGTGATCTAGAGACAATGCTGGGCAGGTTTGATGTGATCTAGAGACATTGCTGGGCAGGTTGGTGAGATTTAGAGACATTGCTGGGCGCTTTGATGTGATCCAGAGACATTGCTGGGCAGGTTTGATGTGATCTTGACATTGCTGGGCGGTTTGATGTGATTTAGAGACATTGCTGGGCGGTTTGATGTGATCTGGAGACATTGCTGGGCTGTTTGATGTGATCTAGAGACATTGCTGGCAGCTTGGTGAGAATGAGAGACATTGCTGGGCGGTTTGATGTGATCTAGAGACATTGCTGGGCAGGTTGGTGAGATTTAGAGACATTGCTGGGCGATTTGATGTGATCTAGACATTGCTGGGCGGTTTGATGTGATCTAGAGACATTGCTGGGCGGTTTGATGTGATCTAGAGACATTGCTGGGCAGGTTGGGGAGATTTAGAGACATTGCTGGGCGGTTTGATGTGATCTAGAGACATTGCTGGGCGGTTTGATGTGATCTAGAGACATTGCTGGGCAGGTTTGATGTGATCTAGAGACATTGCTGGGCAGGTTGGGGAGATTTAGAGACATTGCTGGGCAGGTTTGATGAGATGTAGATGTATTGCTGGGCTGGGTTGATGAGATGTCGAGGTATTGCTGGGCTGGTTTGATGAGATGTAGAGGTGTTGCTGGGCTGGGTTGATGAGATGTAGAGGTATTGCTGGGCTGGTTTGATGAGATGTAGAGGTATTGCTGGGCTGGTTTGATAGATGTAGAGGTATTGCTGGGCTGGTTTGATGAGATGTAGAGGTATTGCTGGGCTGGGTTGATGAGATGTAGAGGTATTGCTGGGCTGGTTTGTTGAGATGTAGAGGTATTGATGGGCTGGTTTGATGAGATGTAGAGGTATTGCTGGGCTGGTTTGATGAGATGTAGAGGTATTGCTGGGCTGGGTTGATGAGATGCAGAGGTATTGCTGGGCTGGTTTGATGAGATGTAGAGGTATTGCTGGGCTGGTTTGATGAGATGTAGAGGTATTGCTGGGCTGGTTTGATGAGATGTAGAGGTATTGCTGGGCTGGTTTGATGAGATGTAGAGGTGTTGCTGGGCTGGTTTGTTGAGATGTAGAGGTATTGCTGTGCTGGTTTGATGAGATGTTGAGGTATTGCTGGGCTGGGTTGATGAGATGTAGAGGTATTGCTGGGCTGGTTTGATGAGATGTAGAGGTATTGCTGGGCAGGTTTGATGCGATGGAGGCAGTCATGGCAAGATTTGATGAGATACAGAGACTGTCCTTGGTAAGTTTGATGAGAGTTAGACAGCCGGTGCATGTTTGAAGCAAGGGAGAGACATTGTTGGGCAGCTTTGATGAGGTGTCGGGGGTCCTGGGCAGGTCTGATGAGATGTAGACAGTGCAGGCTAGGTGTGATGCGATGTAGTTTTTCCTGGTCAGGTTTGATATGTTATAGTCAGACATGGGCACATTTGAAGAGATTCTAAGACATTGCTGGGCAGATTTGATGAGATTCAGAGACAGTGTGATGCAGGATTGAGGAGATGTATATACATTAGTTGGCATGTTTGATGAGATCTAGGCAGGTTTGATGTGATGTAGAGACATTGCTGGGCGGTTTGATGTGATCTAGAGACATTGCTGGGCAGGTTTGATGTGATCTAGAGACATTGCTGGGCGGTTTGATGTGATCTAGAGACATTGCTGGGCGGTTTGATGTGATCTAGAGACATTGCTGGGCAGGTTGGTGAGATTTAGAGACATTGCTGGGAGGTTTGATGTGATCCAGAGACATTGCTGGGCGGTTTGATGTGATCTAGAGACATTGCTGGGCGGTTTGATGTGATCCAGACATTGCTGGGCGGTTTGATGTGATCTACAGACATTGCTGGGCAGGTTTGATGTGATCTAGAGACATTGCTGGGCAGGTTTGATGTGATCTAGAGACATTGCTGGGCGGTTTGATGTGATCTAGAGACATTGCTGGGCAGATTGGATGTGATCTAGAGACATTGCTGGGCAGGTTTGATGTGATCTAGAGACATTGCTGGGCAGGTTTGATGTGATCTAGAGACATTGCTGGGCGGTTTGATGTGATCTAGAGACATTGCTGGGCAGGTTTGATATGATTTAGAGACATTGCTGGGCAGGTTTGATGTGATTTAGAGACATTGCTGGGCGGTTTGATGTGATCTAGAGACATTGCTGGGCGGTTTGATGTGATCTAGAGACATTGCTGGGCAGGTTAGTGAGAACTAGAGACATTGCTGGGCGGTTTGATGTGATCTAGAGACATTGCTGGGCAGGTTGGTGAGATTTAGAAACATTGCTGGGCAGGTTTGATGTGATCTAGAGACATTGCTGGGCGCTTTGATGTGATCTAGAAACATTGCTGGGCGGTTTGATGTGATCTAGAAACATTGCTGTGCGGTTTGAAGTGATCTAGAGACATTGCTGGGCAGGTTGGTGAGATTTAGAAACATTGCTGGGCAGGTTTGATGTGATCTAGAGACATTGCTGGGCGCTTTGATGTGATCTAGAAACATTGCTGGGCGCTTTGATGTGATCTAGAAACATTGCTGGGCGCTTTGATGTGATCTAGAAACATTGCTGGGCGCTTTGATGTGATCTAGAAACATTGCTGGGCGGTTTGATGTGATCTAGAGACATTGCTGGGCGGTTTGATGTGATCTAGAGACATTGCTGGGCGGTTTGATGTGATCTAGAGACATTGCTGTGCGGTTAGATGTGATCTAGAGACAATGCTGGGCGGTTTGATGCGATCTAGAGACATTGCTGGGCAGGTTTGATGTGATCTAGAGACATTGCTGGGCAGGTTGGTGAGATTTAGAGACATTGCTGGGCGGTTTGATGTGATCCAGAGACATTGCTGGGCGGTTTGATGTGATCCAGAGACTTTGCTGTGCGGTGATGTGATCCAGACATTGCTGGGCAGGTTTGATGTGATCTAGAGACATTGCTGGGCGGTTTGATGTGATCTAGAGACATTGCTGTGCGGTTTGATGTGATCTTGACATTGCTGGGCTGTTTGATGTGATCTAGAGACATTGCTGGGCGGTTTGATGTGATCTAGACATTGCTGGGCGGTTTGATGTGATCTAGAGACATTGCTGGGCAGCTTGGTGAGATTTAGAGACATTGCTGTGCGGTTTGATGTGATCTAGAGACATTGCTGGGCGGTTTGATGTGATCTAGAGACATTGCTGGGCGGTTTGATGTGATCTAGAGACATTGCTGGGCAGCTTGGTGAGATTTAGAGACATTGCTGGGCGGTTTGATGTGATCTAGAGACATTGCTGGGCAGTTTGATGTGATCTAGAGACATTGCTGGGCAGGTTTGATGTGATCTAGAGACATTGCTGGGCAGGTTTGATGTGATCTAGAGACATTGCTGGGCGGTTTGATGAGATGTAGAGGTATTGCTGGGCTGGGTTGATGAGATGTAGAGGTATTGCTGGGCTGGTTTGATGAGATGTAGAGGTATTGCTGGGCTGGTTTGATGAGATGTAGAGGTATTGCTGGGCTGGTTTGATGAGATGTCGAGGTATTGCTGTGCTGGTTTGATCAGATGTAGAGGTATTGCTGTGCTGGTTTGATGAGATGTAGAGGTATTGCTGGGCTGGTTTGTTGAGATGTAGAGGTATTGCTGGGCTGGGTTGATGAGATGCAGAGGTACTGCTGGGCTGGGTTGTTGAGATGTAGAGGTATTGCTGGGCTGGTTTGATGAGATGTAGAGGTGTTGCTGGGCTGGTTTGTTGAGATGTAGAGGTATTGCTGGGCTGGGTTGATGAGATGTAGAGGTATTGCTGGGCTGGTTTGATGAGATGTAGAGGTGTTGCTGTGCTGGTTTGATGAGATGTAGAGGTATTGCTGGGCAGGTTTGATGAGATGTAGAGGTATTGCTGTGCTGGTTTGATGAGATGTAGAGGTATTGCTGGGCAGGTTTGATGCGATGGAGGCAGTCATGGCAAGATTTGATGAGATACAGAGACTGTCCTTGGTAAGTTTGATGAGAGTTCGACAGCCGGTGCATGTTTGAAGCAAGGGAGAGACATTGTTGGGCAGCTTTGATGAGGTGTCGGGGGTCCTGGGCATGTTTGATGAGATGTAGACAGTGCAGGCTAGGTGTGATGCAATGTAATTTTTCCTGGTCAGGTTTGATATGTTATAGTCAGACATGGGCACATTTGAAGAGATTCTAAGACATTGCTGGGCAGATTTGATGAGATTCAGAGACAGTGTGATGCAGGATTGAGGAGATGTATATACATTAGTTGGCATGTTTGATGAGATCTAGGCAGGTTTGATGTGATCTAGAGACATTGCTGGGCGGTTTGATGTGATCTGGAGACATTGCTGGGCGGTTTGATGTGATCTAGAGACATTGCTGGGCGGTTTGATGTGATCTAGAGACATTGCTGGGCAGCTTGGTGAGATTTAGAGACATTGCTGGGCGGTTTGATGTGATCTAGAGACATTGCTGGGCGGTTTGATGTGATCTAGAGACATTGCTGGGCAGGTTTGATGTGATCTAGAGACATTGCTGGGCAGGTTTGATGCGATCTAGAGACATTGCTGGGCGGTTTGATGAGATGTAGAGGTATTGCTGGGCTGGGTTGATGAGATGTAGCGGTATTGCTGGGCTGGTTTGATTAGATGTAGAGGTATTGCTGGGCTGGGTTGATGAGATGTCGAGGTATTGCTGGGCTGGTTTGATGAGATGCAGAGGTATTGCTGGGCTGGTTTGATGAGATGTAGAGGTATTGCTGGGCTGGGTTGATGAGATGTAGAGGTATTGCTGGGCTGGTTTGATGAGATGTAGAGGTGTTGCTGGGCTGGTTTGTTGAGATGTAGAGGTGTTGCTGGGCTGGTTTGTTGAGATGTAGAGGTATTGCTGGGCTGGGTTGATGAGATGTAGAGGTATTGCTGGGCAGGTTTGATGCGATGGAGGCAGTCATGGCAAGATTTGATGAGATACAGAGACTGTTCTTGGTAAGTTTGATGAGAGTTAGACAGCCGGTGCATGTTTGAAGCAAGGGAGAGACATTGTAGGGCAGCTTTGATGAGGTGTCGGGGGTCCTGGGCAGGTTTGATGAGATGTAGACAGTGCAGGCTAGGTGTGATGCGATGTAATTTTTCCTGGTCAGGTTTGATATGTTATAGTCAGACATGGGCACATTTGAAGAGATTCTAAGACATTGCTGGGCAGATTTGATGAGATTCAGAGACAGTGTGATGCAGGATTGAGGAGATGTATATACATTAGTTGGCATGTTTGATGAGATCTAGGCAGGTTTGATGTGATCTAGAGACATTGCTGGGCGGTTTGATGTGATCTAGAGACATTGCTGGGCAGGTTTGATGTGATCTAGAGACATTGCTGGGCGGTTTGATGTGATCCAGAGACATTGCTGGGCAGGTTTGATGTGATTTAGAGACATTGCTGGGCAGGTTTGATGTGATCTAGAGACATTGCTGGGCGGTTTGATGTGATCTAGAGACATTGCTGGGCGGTTTGATGTGATCTAGAGACATTGCTGGGCAGGTTTGATGTGATATAGAGACATTGCTGGGCTGTTTGATGTGATCTAGAGACATTGCTGGGCAGGTTGGTGAGATTTAGAGACATTGCTGGGCGGTTTGATGTGATCTGGAGTCATTGCTGGGCAGGTTGGTGAGATCTAGAGACATTGCTGGGCAGGTTTGATGTGATCTAGAGACATTGCTAGGCAGGTTGGTGAGATTTAGAGACATTGCTGGGCAGGTTTGATGAGATCTAGAGACATTGCTGGGCGGTTTGATGTGATGTAGAGACATTGCTGGGCAGGTGATGAGATTTAGAGATATTGCTGGGCAGGTTTGATGTGATCTAGAGACATTGCTGGGCAGATTGGTGAGATTTAGAGACATTGCTGGGCAGGTTTGATGTGATCCAGAGACATTGCTGGGCGGTTTGATGTGATCTAGAGACATTGCTGGGCAGGTTGGTGAGATTTAGAGACATTGCTGGGCGGTTTGATGTGATCTAGAGACATTGCTGGGCGGTTTGATGTGATCTAGAGACATTGCTGGGCAGGTTTGATGTGATCTAGAGACATTGCTGGGCAGGTTTGATGTGATCTAGAGACATTGCTGGGTGGTTTAATGTGATCTAGAGACATTGCTGGGCGGTTTGATGTGATCTAGAGACATTGCTGGGCTTTTGATGTGATCTGGAGACATTGCTGGGCAGGTTTGATGTGATCTAGAGACAATGCTGGGCGGTTTGATGTGATCTAGAGACATTGCTGGGCAAGTTTGATGTGATCTAGAGACATTGCTGGGCAGGTTTGATGTGATCTAGAGACATTGCTGGGCGGTTTGATGTGATCTAGAGACATTGCTGGGCGGTTTGATGTGATCTAGAGACATTGCTGGGCAGGTTTGATATGATTTAGAGACATTGCTGGGCAGGTTTGATGTGATTTAGAGACATTGCTGGGCGGTTTGATGTGATCTAGAGACATTGCTGGGCAGGTTAGTGAGAACTAGAGACATTGGTGGGCGGTTTGATGTGATCTGGAGACATTGCTGGGCAGGTTGGTGAGATTTAGAAACATTGCTGAGCAGGTTTGATGTGATCTAGAGACATTGCTGGGCAGGTTAGTGAGATCTAGAGACATTGCTGGGCGCTTTGATGTGATCTAGAAACATTGCTGGGCGGTTTGATGTGATCAAGAAACATTGCTGGGCGGTTTGAAGTGATCTAGAGACATTGCTGGGCAGGTTGGTGAGATTTAGAGACATTGCTGGGCGGTTTGATGTGATCTAGAGACATTGCTGGGCGGTTTGATGTGATCTAGAGACATTGCTGGGCGGTTTGATGTGATCTAGAGACATTGCTGGGCGGTTAGATGTGATCTAGAGACATTGCTGGGCAGCTTGGTGAGATTTAGAGACATTGCTGGGCGGTTTGATGTGATCCAGAGACATTGCTGGGCAGGTTGGTGAGATTTAGAGACATTGCTGGGCGGTTTGATGTGATCCAGAGACATTGCTGGGCGGTGATGTGATCTAGACATTGCTGGGCAGGTTTGATGTGATTTAGAGACATTGCTGGGCAGCTTGGTGAGATTTAGAGACATTGCTGGGCTGTTTGATGTGATCTAGAGACATTGCTGGGCAGGTTTGATGTGATATAGAGACATTGCTGGGCTGTTTGATGTGATCTAGAGACATTGCTGGGCAAGTTTGATGTGATCTAGAGACATTGCTGGGCGGTTTGATGTGATCTAGAGACATTGCTGGGCGGTTTGATGTGATCTAGAGACATTGCTGGGCGGTTTGATGTGATCTAGAGACATTGCTGGGCGGTTTGATGTGATCTAGAGACATTGCTGGGCGGTTTGATGTGATCTAGAGACATTGCTGGGCAAGTTTGATGTGATCTAGAGACATTGCTGGGCGGTTTGATGTGATCTAGAGACATTGCTGGGTTGTTTGATGTGATCTAGAGACATTGCTGGGCGGTTTGATGTGATCTAGAGACATTGCTGGGCGGTTTGATGTGATCTAGAGACATTGCTGGGCAAGTTTGATGTGATCTAGAGACATTGCTGGGCAGCTTGGTGAGAATTAGAGACATTGCTGGGCGGTTTGATGTGATCTAGAGACATTGCTGGGCGGTTTGATGTGATCTAGAGACATTGCTGGGCAGGTTTGATGTGATCTAGAGACATTGCTGGGCGGTTTGATGTGATCTAGAGACATTGCTGGGCGGTTTGATGTGATCTAGACATTGCTGGGCAGGTTGGGGAGATTTCGAGACATTGCTGGGCAGGTTTGATGAGATGTAGAGGTATTGCTGGGCTGGGTTGATGAGATGTAGAGGTATTGCTGGGCTGGGTTGGTGTGATGTAGAGGTATTGCTGGGCTGGTTTGATGAGATGTAGAGGTATTGCTGGGCTGGTTTGATCAGATGTAGAGGTATTGCTGGGCTGGGTTGATGAGATGTAGAGGTATTGCTGGGCTGGTTTGATGAGATGTAGAGGTATTGCTGGGCAGGTTTGATGCGATGGAGGCAGTCATGGCAAGATTTGATGAGATACAGAGACTGTCCTTGGTAAGTTTGATGAGAGTTAGACAGCCGGTGCATGTTTGAAGCAAGGGAGAGACATTGTTGGGCAGCTTTGATGAGGTGTCGGGGGTCCTGGGCAGGTTTGATGAGATGTAGACAGTGCAGGCTAGGTGTGATGCGATGTAGTTTTTCCTGGTCAGGTTTGATATGTTATAGTCAGACATGGGCACATTTGAAGAGATTCTAAGACATTGCTGGGCAGATTTGATGAGATTCAGAGACAGTGTGATGCAGGATTGAGGAGATGTATATACATTAGTTGGCATGTTTGATGAGATCTAGGCAGGTTTGATGTGATCTAGAGACATTGCTGGGCAGGTTTGATGTGATCTAGAGACATTGCTGGGCAGGTTTGATGTGATCTAGAGACATTGCTGGGCGGTTTGATGTGATCTAGAGACATTGCTGGGCGGTTTGATGTGATCTAGAGACATTGCTGGGCAGGTTTGATGTGATCTAGAGACATTGCTGGGCGGTTTGATGTGATCTAGAGACATTGCTGGGCGGTTTGATGTGATCTAGAGACATTGCTGGGCAGGTTGGTGAGATTTAGAGACATTGCTGGGAGGTTTGATGTGATCCAGAGACATTGCTGGGCGGTTTGATGTGATCCAGAGACATTGCTGGGCGGTTTGATGTGATCCAGACATTGCTGGGCGGTTTGATGTGATCTAGAGACATTGCTGGGCAGGTTTGATGTGATCTAGAGACATTGCTGGGCAGGTTTGATGTGATCTAGAGACATTGCTGGGCGGTTTGATGTGATCTAGAGACATTGCTGGGCAGGTTGGTGAGATTTAGAGACATTGCTGGGCGGTTTGATGTGATCTAGAGACATTGCTTGGCGGTTTGATGTGATCTAGAGACATTGCTGGGCAGATTTGATGTGATCTAGAGACATTGCTGGGCGGTTTGATGTGATCTAGAGACATTGCTGGGCGGTTTGATGTGATCTAGAGACATTGCTGGGCAGGTTTGATGTGATCTAGAGACATTGCTGGGCGGTTTGATGTGATCTAGAGACATTGCTGGGCGGTTTGATGTGATCTAGAGACATTGCTGGGCAGGTTAGTGAGAACTAGAGACATTGCTGGGCGGTTTGATGTGATCTAGAGACATTGCTGGGCAGGTTGGTGAGATTTAGAAACATTGCTGGGCAGGTTTGATGTGATCCAGAGACATTGCTGGGCGCTTTGATGTGATCTAGAAACATTGCTGGGCGGTTTGAAGTGATCTAGAGACATTGCTGGGCAGGTTGGTGAGATTTAGAGACATTGCTGGGCGCTTTGATGTGATCTAGAAACATTGCTGGGTGCTTTGATGTGATCTAGAAACATTGCTGGGCACTTTGATGTGATCTAGAAACATTGCTGGGCGGTTTGATGTGATCTAGAGACATTGCTGGGCGGTTTGATGTGATCTAGAGACATTGCTGGGCAGGTTGGTGAGATTTAGAGACATTGCTGGGCGGTTTGATGTGATCCAGAGACTTTGCTGGGCGGTGATGTGATCTAGACATTGCTGGGCAGGTTTGATGTGATCTAGAGACATTGCTGGGCGGTTTGATGTGATCTTGACATTGCTGGACTGTTTGATGTGATCTAGAGACATTGCTGGGCGCTTTGATGTGATCTAGAGACATTGCTGGGCAGCTTGGTGAGATTTAGAGATATTGCTGGGCGGTTTGATGTGATCTAGAGACATTGCTGGGCAGCTTGGTGAGATTTAGAGACATTGCTGGGCGGTTTGATGTGATCTAGAGACATTGCTGGGCGGTTTGATGTGATCTAGAGACATTGCTGGGCAGGTTGGTGAGATTTAGAAACATTGCTGTGCAGGTTTGATGTGATCTAGAGACATTGCTGGGCGCTTTGATGTGATCTAGAAACATTGCTGGGCGGTTTGATGTGATCTAGAAACATTGCTGGGCGGTTTGAAGTGATCGAGAGACATTGCTGGGCAGGTTGGTGAGATTTAGAAACATTGCTGGGCAGGTTTGATGTGATCTAGAGACATTGCTGGGCGCTTTGATGTGATCTAGAAACATTGCTGGGTGCTTTGATGTGATCTAGAAACATTGCTGGGCGCTTTGATGTGATCTAGAAACATTGCTGGGCGGTTTGATGTGATCTAGAGACATTGCTGGGTGGTTTGATGTGATCCAGAGACATTGCTGGGCGGTTAGATGTGATCTAGAGACAATGCTGGGCGGTTTGATGTGATCTAGAGACATTGCTGGGCAGGTTTGATGTGATCTAGAGACATTGCTGGGCAGGTTGGTGAGATTTAGAGACATTGCTGGGCGGTTTGATGTGATCCAGAGACTTTGCTGGGCGGTGATGTGATCTAGACATTGCTGGGCAGGTTTGATGTGATCTAGAGACATTGCTGGGCGGTTTGATGTGATCTAGAGACATTGCTGTGCGGTTTGATGTGATCTTGACATTGCTGGGCGCTTTGATGTGATCTAGAGACATTGCTGGGCAGCTTGGTGAGATTTAGAGACATTGCTGGGCGGTTTGATGTGATCTAGAGACATTGCTGGGCGGTTTGATGTGATCCAGAGACATTGCTGGGCAGCTTGGTGAGATTTAGAGACATTGCTGGGCGGTTTGATGTGATCTAGAGACATTGCTGGGCGGTTTGATGTGATCTAGAGACATTGCTGGGCAGGTTGGTGAGATTTAGAGACATTGCTGGGCTGTTTGATGTGATCTAGAGACATTGCTGGGCGCTTTGATGTGATCTAGAGACATTGCTGGGCAGCTTGGTGAGATTTAGAGACATTGCTGGGCGGTTTGATGTGATCTAGAGACATTGCTGGGCTGGTTTGATGAGATGTAGAGGTATTGCTGGGCTGGGTTGATGAGATGTAGAGGTATTGCTGGGCTGGTTTGATGAGATGTAGAGGTATTGCTGGGCTGGGTTGATGAGATGTAGAGGTATTGCTGGGCTGGTTTGATGAGATGTAGAGGTATTGCTGGGCTGGGTTGATGAGATGCACAGGTACTGCTGGGCTGGTTTGATGAGATGTAGAGGTATTGCTGGGCTGGTTTGATGAGATGTAGAGGTATTGCTGGGCTGGGTTGATGAGATGCACAGGTACTGCTGGGCTGGTTTGATGAGATGTAGAGGTATTGCTGGGCTGGTTTGATGAGATGTAGAGGTATTGCTGGGCTGGTTTGTTGAGATGTAGAGGTATTGCTGGGCTGGTTTGATGAGATGTAGAGGTATTGCTGGGCTGGTTTGTTGAGATGTCGAGGTATTGCTGGGCTGGGTTGATGAGATGTAGAAGTATTGCTGGGCTGCTTTGATGAGATGTAGAGGTATTGCTGGGCTGGTTTGATGAGATGTAGAGGTATTGCTGTGCTGGTTTGATGAGATGTAGAGGTATTGCTGGGCAGGTTTGATGCGATGGAGGCAGTCATGGCAAGATTTGATGAGATACAGAGACTGTCCTTGGTAAGTTTGATGAGAGTTAGACAGCCGGTGCATGTTTGAAGCAAGGGAGAGACATTGTTGGGCAGCTTTGATGAGGTGTCGGGGGTCCTGGGCAGGTTTGATGAGATGTAGACAGTGCAGGCTAGGTGTGATGCGATGTAGTTTTTCCTGGTCAGGTTTGATATGTTATAGTCAGACATGGGCACATTTGAAGAGATTCTAAGATATTGCTGGCCAGATTTGATGAGATTCAGAGACAGTGTGATGCAGGATTGAGGAGATGTATATACATTAGTTGGCATGTTTGATGAGATCTAGGCAGGTTTGATGTGATCTAGAGACATTGCTGGGCGGTTTGATGTGATCTAGAGACATTGCTGGGCAGGTTTGATGTGATCTAGAGACATTGCTGGGCGGTTTGATGTGATCTAGTGACATTGCTGGGCGGTTTGATGTGATCTAGAGACATTGCTGGGCAGGTTGGTGAGATTTAGAGACATTGCTGGGAGGTTTGATGTGATCCAGAGACATTGCTGGGCGGTTTGATGTGATGCAGACATTGCTGGGCGGTTTGATGTGATCTACAGACATTGCTGGGCAGGTTTGATGTGATCTAGAGACATTGCTGGGCAGGTTTGATGTGATCTAGAGACATTGCTGGGCAGGTTGGTGAGATTTAGAGACATTGCTGGGCGGTTTGATGTGATCCAGAGACATTGCTGGGCAGGTTTGATGTGATCTAGAGACATTGCTGGGCGGTTTGATGTGATCTAGAGACATTGCTGGGCGGTTTGATGTGATCTGGAGACATTGCTGGGCAGGTTAGTGAGAACTAGAGACATTGCTGGGTGGTTTGATGTGATCTAGAGACATTGCTGGGCAGGTTGATGAGATTTAGAAACATTGCTGGGCGGTTTGATGTGATCTAGAGACATTGCTGGGCGGTTTGATGTGATCTAGAGACATTGCTGGGCGGTTTGATGTGATCTAGAGACATTGCTGGGCGGTTTGATGTGATCTAGAGACATTGCTGGGCGGTTTGATGTGATCTAGAGACATTGCTGGGCAGGTTGATGAGATTTAGAAACATTGCTGGGCTGTTTGATGTGATCTAGAGACATTGCTGGGCGGTTTGATGTGATCTAGAGACATTGCTGGGCGGTTTGATGTGATCTAGAGACATTGCTGGGCGGTTTGATGTGATCTAGAGACATTGCTGGGCGGTTTGATGTGATCTAGAAACATTGCTGGGCGGTTTGAAGTGATCTAGAGACATTGCTGGGCGGTTTGATGTGATTTAGAGACATTGCTGGGCGGTTTGATGTGATCTAGAGACATTGCTGGGCGGTTTGAAGTGATCTAGAGACATTGCTGGGCGGTTTGATGTGATCTAGAGACATTGCTGGGCGGTTTGATGTGATCTAGAGACATTGCTGGGCGGTTTGATGTGATCTAGAGACATTGCTGGGCGGTTTGATGTGATCTAGAAACATTGCTGGGCGGTTTGAAGTGATCTAGAGACATTGCTGGGCGGTTTGATGTGATCTAGAGACATTGCTGGGCGGTTTGATGTGATCTAGAGACATTGCTGGGCGGTTTGATGTGATCTAGAGACATTGCTGGGCGGTTTGATGTGATCTAGAGACATTGCTGGGCGGTTTGATGTGATCTAGAGACATTGCTGGGCGGTTAGATGTGATCTAGAGACAATGCTGGGCGGTTTGATGTGATTTGGAGACATTGCTGGGCAGGTTTGATGTGATCTAGAGACATTGCTGGGCAGGTTGGTGAGATTTAGAGACATTGCTGGGCGGTTTGATGTGATCCAGAGACATTGCTGGGCGGTTTGATGTGATCCAGAGACTTTGCTGGGCGGTGATGTGATCTAGACATTGCTGGGCAGGTTTGATGTGATCTAGAGACATTGCTGGGCGGTTTGATGTGATCTAGAGACATTGCTGTGCGGTTTGATGTGATCCAGAGACTTTGCTGGGCGGTGATGTGATCTAGACATTGCTGGGCAGGTTTGATGTGATCTAGAGACATTGCTGGGCGGTTTGATGTGATCTAGAGACATTGCTGGGCGGTTTGATGTGATCCAGAGACTTTGCTGGGCGGTGATGTGATCTAGACATTGCTGGGCGGTTTGATGTGATCTAGAGACATTGCTGGGCAGCTTGGTGAGATGTAGAGACATTGCTGGGGGGTTTGATGTGATCTAGAGACATTGCTGGGCAGCTTGGTGAGATTTAGAGACATTGCTGGGCGGTTTGATGTGATCTAGAGACATTGCTTGGCGGTTTGATGTGATCTAGAGACATTGCTGGGCGGTTTGATGTGATCTAGAGACATTGCTGGGCGGTTTGATGTGATCTAGAGACATTGCTTGGCAGATTTGATGTGATCTAGAGACATTGCTGGGCGGTTTGATGTGATCTAGAGACATTGCTTGGCAGATTTGATGTGATCTAGAGACATTGCTGGGCGGTTTGATGTGATCTAGAGACATTGCTGGGCGGTTTGATGTGATCTGGAGACATTGCTGGGCAGGTTTGATATGATTTAGAGACATTGCTGGGCAGGTTTGATGTGATTTAGAGACATTGCTGGGCGGTTTGATGTGATCTAGAGACATTGCTGGGTGGTTTGATGTGATCTAGAGACATTGCTGGGCAGGTTACTGAGAACTAGAGACATTGCTGGGCGGTTTGATGTGATCTAGAGACATTGCTGGGCAGGTTGGTGAGATTTAGAAACATTGCTGGGCAGGTTTGATGTGATCTAGAGACATTGCTGGGCGCTTTGATGTGATCTAGAAACATTGCTGGGTGCTTTGATGTGATCTAGAAACATTGCTGGGCGCTTTGATGTGATCTAGAAACATTGCTGGGCGGTTTGATGTGATCTAGAGACATTGCTGGGCGGTTTGATGTGATCTAGAGACATTGCTGGGCGGTTTGATGTGATCTGGAGACATTGCTGGGCGGTTACATGTGATCTAGAGACATTGCTGGGCAGGTTGGTGAGATTTAGAGACATTGCTGGGCGGTTTGATGTGATCCAGAGACTTTGCTGGGCGGTGATGTGATCTAGACATTGCTGGGCAGGTTTGATGTGATCTAGAGACATTGCTGGGCGGTTTGATGTGATCTAGAGACATTGCTGTGCGGTTTGATGTGATCTTGACATTGCTGGACTGTTTGATGTGATCTAGAGACATTGCTGGGCGGTTTGATGTGATCTCGACATTGCTGGGCGCTTTGATGTGATCTAGAGACATTGCTGGGCAGCTTGGTGAGATTTAGAGATATTGCTGGGCGGTTTGATGTGATCTAGAGACATTGCTGGGCAGCTTGGTGAGATTTAGAGACATTGCTGGGCGGTTTGATGTGATCTAGAGACATTGCTGGGCGGTTTGATGTGATCTAGAGACATTGCTGGGCAGGTTGGTGAGATTTAGAGACATTGCTGGGCGGTTTGATGTGATCTAGAGACATTGCTGGGCAGGTTGGTGAGATTTAGAAACATTGCTGTGCAGGTTTGATGTGATCTAGAGACATTGCTGGGCGCTTTGATGTGATCTAGAAACATTGCTGGGCGGTTTGATGTGATCTAGAAACATTGCTGGGCGGTTTGAAGTGATCTAGAGACATTGCTGGGCAGGTTGGTGAGATTTAGAAACATTGCTGGGCAGGTTTGATGTGATCTAGAGACATTGCTGGGCGCTTTGATGTGATCTAGAAACATTGCTGGGCGCTTTGATGTGATCTAGAAACATTGCTGGGCGGTTTGATGTGATCTAGAGACATTGCTGGGCGGTTTGATGTGATCTAGAGACATTGCTGGGCGGTTAGATGTGATCTAGAGACAATGCTGGGCGGTTTGATGTGATCTAGAGACATTGCTGGGCAGGTTTGATGTGATCTAGAGACATTGCTGGGCAGGTTGGTGAGATTTAGAGACATTGCTGGGCGGTTTGATGTGATCCAGAGACTTTGCTGGGCGGTGATGTGATCTAGATATTGCTGGGCAGGTTTGATGTGATCTAGAGACATTGCTGGGCGGTTTGATGTGATCTAGAGACATTGCTGTGCGGTTTGATGTGATCTTGACATTGCTGGGCGCTTTGATGTGATCTAGAGACATTGCTGGGCAGCTTGGTGAGATTTAGAGACATTGCTGGGCGGTTTGATGTGATCTAGAGACATTGCTGGGCGCTTTGATGTGATCTAGAGACATTGCTGGGCAGCTTGGTGAGATTTAGAGACATTGCTGGGCGGTTTGATGTGATCTAGAGACATTGCTGGGCAGGTTGGTGAGATTTAGAGACATTGCTGGGCTGTTTGATGTGATCTAGAGACATTGCTGGGCAGCTTGGTGAGATTTAGAGACATTGCTGGGCGGTTTGATGTGATCTAGAGACATTGCTGGACGGTTTGATGTGATCTAGAGACATTGCTGGGCAGGTTTGATGTGATCTAGAGGTATTGCTGGGCTGGTTTGATGAGATGTAGAGGTATTGCTGGGCTGGGTTGATGAGATGTAGAGGTATTGCTGGGCTGGTTTGATGAGATGTAGAGGTATTGCTGGGCTGGGTTGATGAGATGTAGAGGTATTGCTGGGCTGGTTTGATGAGATGTAGAGGTATTGCTGGGCTGGTTTGATGAGATGTAGAGGTATTGCTGGGCTGGGTTGATGAGATGCACAGGTACTGCTGGGCTGGTTTGATGAGATGTAGAGGTATTGCTGGGCTGGTTTGATGAGATGTAGAGGTATTGCTGGGCTGGGTTGATGAGATGCACAGGTACTGCTGGGCTGGTTTGATGAGATGTAGAGGTATTGCTGGGCTGGTTTGATGAGATGTAGAGGTATTGCTGGGCTGGTTTGTTGAGATGTAGAGGTATTGCTGGGCTGGTTTGATGAGATGTAGAGGTATTGCTGGGCTGGTTTGTTGAGATGTAGAGGTATTGCTGGGCTGGGTTGATGAGATGTAGAAGTATTGCTGGGCTGCTTTGATGAGATGTAGAGGTGTTGCTGGGCTGGTTTGATGAGATGTAGAGGTATTGCTGTGCTGGTTTGATGAGATGTAGAGGTATTGCTGGGCAGGTTTGATGCGATGGAGGCAGTCATGGCAAGATTTGATGAGATACAGAGACTGTCCTTGGTAAGTTTGATGAGAGTTAGACAGCCGGTGCATGTTTGAAGCAAGGGAGAGACATTGTTGGGCAGCTTTGATGAGGTGTCGGGGGTCCTGGGCAGGTTTGATGAGATGTAGACAGTGCAGGCTAGGTGTGATGCGATGTAGTTTTTCCTGGTCAGGTTTGATATGTTATAGTCAGACATGGGCACATTTGAAGAGATTCTAAGATATTGCTGGGCAGATTTGATGAGATTCAGAGACAGTGTGATGCAGGATTGAGGAGATGTATATACATTAGTTGGCATGTTTGATGAGATCTAGGCAGGTTTGATGTGATCTAGAGACATTGCTGGGCGGTTTGATGTGATCTAGAGACATTGCTGGGCAGGTTTGATGTGATCTAGAGACATTGCTGGGCGGTTTGATGTGATCTAGTGACATTGCTGGGCGGTTTGATGTGATCTAGAGACATTGCTGGGCAGGTTGGTGAGATTTAGAGACATTGCTGGGAGGTTTGATGTGATCCAGAGACATTGCTGGGCGGTTTGATGTGATGCAGACATTGCTGGGCGGTTTGATGTGATCTAGAGACATTGCTGGGCAGGTTTGATGTGATCTAGAGACATTGCTGGGCAGGTTTGATGTGATCTAGAGACATTGCTGGGCGGTTTGATGTGATCTAGAGACATTGCTGGGCAGGTTGGTGAGATTTAGAGACATTGCTGGGCGGTTTGATGTGATCCAGAGACATTGCTGGGCAGGTTTGATGTGATCTAGAGACATTGCTGGGCGGTTTGATGTGATCTAGAGACATTGCTGGGCGGTTTGATGTGATCTAGAGACATTGCTGGGCAGGTTTGATGTGATCTAGAGACATTGCTGGGCGGTTTGATGTGATCTCGAGACATTGCTGGGCAGGTTTGATATGATTTAGAGACATTGCTGGGCAGGTTTGATGTGATTTAGAGACATTGCTGGGCGGTTTGATGTGATCTAGAGACATTGCTGGGCGGTTTGATGTGATCTGGAGACATTGCTGGGCAGGTTAGTGAGAACTAGAGACATTGCTGGGTGGTTTGATGTGATCTAGAGACATTGCTGGGCAGGTTGATGAGATTTAGAAACATTGCTGGGCAGGTTTGATGTGATCTAGAGACATTGCTGGGCGCTTTGATGTGATCTAGAAACATTGCTGGGCGGTTTGATGTGATCTAGAAACATTGCTGGGCGGTTTGAAGTGATCTAGAGACATTGCTGGGCGGTTTGATGTGATCTAGAGACATTGCTGGGTGGTTTGATGTGATCTAGAGACATTGCTGGGCGGTTTGATGTGATCTAGAGACATTGCTGGGCGGTTTGATGTGATCTAGAGACATTGCTGGGCGGTTAGATGTGATCTAGAGACAATGCTGGGCGGTTTGATGTGATTTGGAGACATTGCTGGGCAGGTTTGATGTGATCTAGAGACATTGCTGGGCAGGTTGGTGAGATTTAGAGACATTGCTGGGCGGTTTGATGTGATCCAGAGACATTGCTGGGCGGTTTGATGTGATCCAGAGACTTTGCTGGGCGGTGATGTGATCTAGACATTGCTGGGCAGGTTTGATGTGATCTAGAGACATTGCTGGGCGGTTTGATGTGATCTAGAGACATTGCTGTGCGGTTTGATGTGATCTAGACATTGCTGGGCGGTTTGATGTGATCTAGAGACATTGCTGGGCAGCTTGGTGAGATTTAGAGACATTGCTGGGGGGTTTGATGTGATCTGGAGACATTGCTGGGCAGCTTGGTGAGATTTAGAGACATTGCTGGGCGGTTTGATGTGATCTAGAGACATTGCTGGGCGGTTTGATGTGATCTAGAGACATTGCTGGACAGTTTGATGTGATCTAGAGACATTGCTGGGCAGGTTGGTGAGATTTAGAGACATTGCTGGGCGGTTTGATGTGATCTAGAGACATTGCTGGGCGGTTTGATGTGATCTAGAGACATTGCTGGGCAGGATTGATGTGATCTAGAGACATTGCTGGGCAGGTTTGATGTGATCTAGAGACATTGCTGGGCGGTTTGATGTGATATAGAGACATTGCTGGGCGGTTTGATGTGATCTGGAGACATTGCTGGGCAGGTTGGGGAGATTTAGAGACATTGCTGGGCTGGGTTGATGAGATGTAGAGGTATTGCTGGGCTGGTTTGATGAGATGTAGAGGTATTGCTGGGCTGGTTTGTTGAGATGTAGAGGTATTGCTGGGCTGGTTTGGTGAGATGTAGAGGTATTGCTGGGCTGGGTTGATGAGATGTAGAGGTATTGCTGGGCTGGTTTGATGAGATGTAGAGGTATTGCTGGGCTGGTTTGATGAGATGTAGAGGTATTGCTGGGCTGGGTTGATGAGATGTAGAGGTATTGCTGGGCTGGTTTGATGAGATGTCGAGGTATTGCTGTGCTGGTTTGATCAGATGTAGAGGTATTGCTGGGCTGGGTTGATGAGATGTAGAGGTATTGCTGGGCTGGTTTGATGAGATGTAGAGGTATTGCTGGGCTGGTTTGATCAGATGTAGAGGTATTGCTGGGCTGGTTTGATGAGATGTAGAGGTATTGCTGGGCTGGTTTGTTGAGATGTAGAGGTATTGCTGGGCTGGTTTGATGAGATGTAGAGGTATTGCTGGGCAGGTTTGATGCGATGGAGGCAGTCATGGCAAGATTTGATGAGATACAGAGACTGTCCTTGGTAAGTTTGATGAGAGTTAGACAGCCGGTGCATGTTTGAAGCAAGGGAGAGACATTGTTGGGCAGCTTTGATGAGGTGTCGGGGGTCCTGGGCAGGTTTGATGAGATGTAGACAGTGCAGGCTAGGTGTGATGCGATGTAGTTTTTCCTGGTCAGGTTTGATATGTTATAGTCAGACATGGGCACATTTGAAGAGATTTAAGACATTGCTGGGCAGATTTGATGAGATTCAGAGACAGGGTGATGCAGGATTGAGGAGATGTATATACATTAGTTGGCATGTTTGATGAGATCTCGGCAGGTTTGATGTGATCTAGAGACATTGCTGGGCAGGTTTGATGTGATCTAGAGACATTGCTGGGCGGTTTGATGTGATCTAGAGACATTGCTGGGCAGGTTTGATGTGATATAGAGACATTGCTGGGCAGGTTTGATGTGATTTAGAGACATTGCTGGGCGGTTTGATGTGATCTAGAGACATTGCTGGGCAGGTTTGATGTGATATGGAGACATTGCTGGGCAGGTTTGATGTGATTTAGAGACATTGCTGGGCGGTTTGATGTGATCTAGAGACATTGCTGGGCGGTTTGATGTGATCTAGCGACATTGCTGGGCGGTTTGATGTGATCTAGAGACATTGCTTGGCAGGTTAGTGAGAACTAGAGACATTGCTGGGCGGTTTGATGTAATCTAGAGACATTGCTGGGCAGGTTGGTGAGATCTAGAGACATTGCTGGGCAGTTTGATGTGATCTAGAGACATTGCTGGGCAGGTTGGTGAGATTTAGAGACATTGCTGGGCAGGTTTGATGTGATCTAGAGAGATTGCTGGGCGGTTTGATGTGATCTAGAGACATTGCTGGGCGGTTTGATGTGATCTAGAGACATTGCTGGGCAGGTTGGTGAGATTTAGAGACATTGCTGGGCGGTTTGATGTGATCTAGAGACATTGCTGGGCGGTTTGATGTGATCTAGAGGAATAAAGAAAGATTTGCATTTATATTGCGCCTTACACGATTACCAGACATCCCAAAGCACTTTACATCCAATGAAGTACTTTTGAAGTGTAGTCACTGTTCTAATGTAGGAAATGCAGTAGCCAATTTGCGCACAGCAAGCTCCCACAAACCGCAATGTGATAACGACCAGATCATCTGTTTTTTTTGTTTTGTTGATTGAGGGATAAATATTGGCCAGGACACTGGGGAGAACTCCCCTGCTCTTCGGAACAGTGTCTTGGGATCTTTTACGTCCACCTGAGAGAGCAGACGGGGCCTCGGTTTAACGTCTCATCCAAAAGGCGGCACCTCCAACAGTGCAGCACTCCCTCAGCACCGCACTGGAGTGTCAGCCTAGATTGTGTGCTCAAGTCTCTGGAGTGGGACTTAAACCCACCACCTTCTGACTCAAGAGGCAAGAGTGCTACCCACTGAGCCACGGCTGACTTGTTGCATTTAAGAGACATTGCTGGTCAGTACTGAAGACGTAGACAACAACAACTTGCACTTATATAGCGCCTTTAACGTCTCACAGGAGCAGTCTCAAACAAAAATAGACACCGAACCACTAAAGAGATAAGAAATAACAACAGAAAATGCTGGAAACACTCAGCAGGTCAGGCAGCATCCGTGGAGAGAGAGAAACAGAGTCAACGTTTCAGGTCTGTGACCCTTCGTCAGAACTGGAAACAGTTGGAGATGTAACAGATGCAGAGGCAGGGAAAGGGGGGAGGGGGAGGAAAGAATAAAAGGGACAGTCTGTGATAGGGTGGAAGGCAGGAGAGATTAAATGTTGCAGATGGGGATGGCAGAATCATCAACAACTGCCGCCTGAAAAAAATAGGGTCAGATATTATAGTCTGAAATTGTTGAACGCAATGTTGAGTCCAGAAGGCTGTAAAGTGCCTCTCTTCTTCTCTTAGGCAGTCCCTCAGAACCGAGGATGACTTGCTTCCACACTAAAAATGAGTTCTCAGGTGACTGATCAGTCCAATGCGGGACCTACAGTCTCTGTCACAGGTGAGGCAGACGATGGTTGAAGGGGCGGGTGGGGTGCTTGGGTTGACGTGTGCTCCTTCCGCTGTTTGCGCTTGGCTTCCGCTTGCTCCCGGCGAAGAGACTCGAGGTATTCAGCGCCTTCCCGGATGCTTCTACTCCACTTTGTACAGTCTTTGGCCAGGGATTCCCAGGTGTCGGTGGGGATGTTGCACTTTTTCAAGGAGGCTTTGAGGGTGTCCTTGAAGCGTTTCCTCTGCCCACCTGGGGCTCTCTTGCCGTGTCGGAGCTCTGAGTAGAGCGCTTGCTTTGGGAGTCTCGTATCGGGCATGCGGACGATGTGACCCGTCCATCGGAGCTGATCGAGCGTGGTCAAAGCTTCGATGCTGGGGATGTTGGCCTGTGCGAGAACACGGACGTTGGTGCGCCTATCCTGCCAATGGATTTTCAGGATCTTGCGGAGGCAGCGTTGGTGGTACCTCTCCAGTGCTTTGAGGTGCCTGCTGTACATGGTCCATGTCTCTGAGGCATACAGGAGGGCGGGTATTACTACTGCTCTGTAGACCATGAGCTTGGTGCTGGGTTTGAGGTCCTGGTCTTCAAACACTCTCTTCCTCAGGCGACCGAAGGCTGCACAGGCACACTGAAGGCGGTGTTGGACTTCGTCACTGACGTCTGCCCTTGTTGACAGCAGGCTCCTGAGGTATGAAAAGTGGTCCACGTTGTCCAAGGCCTTGTCATGGATTTTGATAATCGGGGAGCAGTACTGTGTGGCGGGGGCAAGTTGGTAGAGGACCTTTGTCTTATGGATGTTTAGTGTAAGGCCCATGCTTTCGTACGCTTCGGTGAAGGTGTTGATGATGGTTTGGAGTTCGACCTCCGAGTGAGCGCAGACGCAAGCGTCGTCTGCATACTGTAATTCGACGACAGAGGAAAGGACGACCTTGGATCTGGACTGGAGGCGACGGAGGTTGAACAGTTTCCCATTTGTTCTGTAGATTAGCTCCACTCCAGCGGGGAGCTTACTGAGGGTGAGATGGAGCATTGCCGCAAGGGTGATCGAGAAGAGAGTTGGTGCGATGACACAGCTTTGCTTGACCCCGGTCCGTACGTGAATTGGGTCTGTGGTGGAACTGTTGGTCACGATCACGGCTTGCATGTCGTCGTGAAGCAGGCGGAGGAGTAAAGTGCCTAATCGAAAGATGAGGTGCTGTTCCTTGAGCTTACGTTGAGCTTCATTGGAACAAAAATGAGAAGTCGCACAACACCAGGTTATAGTCCAACAGATTTATTTAATTTTACAAGCTTTCGGAGCAGTTCGCTCCTTCGTCAGGTAAGTTTAGCAGTGAGAGAATCTCCCAGAATTCACAATTTAAACACAGACAAAATATATTCAAATCTTTCCCTACATCAAAGAGCATAGCCAAGACAATGAGATGTGTCCCAGGGGGTCCAACGTGTCAAACCACCTGCTGGCTGCATATCCTGTCAATCTGTGTAGGTTCTTGTGTTAGCCTTTTTTTAAAAAACAAACACCTGGGAAGACCGGCCATGATGTCAAGTCACGTTCTGTATCGTGACATGAACCCGATATCGCGATTGAGGCCATCCTCATGAGTGCGGAACTTGGCTATCAGTTTCTGCTCGATGATTTTGCGCTGTCGTGTATCTCGAAGGCCGCCTTGGAGAACGCTTACCCGCATATCCGAGGCTGAATGCCCCTGGCTGCTGAAGTGTTCCCCGACTGGGAGGCAACCCTCCTGCCTGGCGATTGTTGCGCGGTGTCCGTTCATACGTTGTCTCAGTGTCTGCATGGTCTCGCCGATGTACCATGCTCTGGAGCATCCTTTACTGCAACGTATCAGGTAGACAACGTTGGCCGAGTCACATGAGTATGTACCGTGTACCTGGTGGGTAGTGTCCTCACGTGTGATGATGGTATCTGTGTCCATGATTTGGCATGTCTTGCAGAGGTTGCCGTGGCAGGGTTGTGTGGTGTCTTGGTTGCTGTTCGCCTGAAAGATGGGTAATCTGCTGCGAACGATGGTACTTTTGAGGTTAGGCGGCTGCTTGAAGGCGAGTAGTGGAGGCGTGGGGATGGCCTTAGCAAGGTGTTCGTCATCATCGATGACATGTTGAAGGCTGCGAAGAACATGGCGTAGTTTTTCCGCTCCGGGGAAATACTGGACGACGTAGGGTACTCTGTTGGTTGTGTCCCGTGTTCGTCTTCTGAGGAGGTCTATGCGGTTTTTTGCTGTGGCCCGTCGGAACTGTCGATCGACGAGTCGAGCGTCATATCCCGTTCTTACGAGGGCGTCTTTCAGTGTCCGTAGGTGTCCATCGCGTTCCTCCTCGTCTGAGCAGATCCTGTGTATTCGCAGGGCTTGTCCATAGGGGATGGCTTCTTTAACGTGGTTAGGGTGGAAGCTGGAGAAGTGGAGCATCGTGAGGTTGTCCGTGGGCTTGCGGTAGAGTGAAGTGCTGAGGCGTCCGTCTTTGATGGAGATTCGTGTGTCCAAGAATGAAACCGATTCTGAGGAGTAGTCCATGGTGAGTTTGATGGTGGGATCCTGGGCAGGTTTAGTGAGATGTGGAGACATTGCTGGGCAGGTTTGGTGAGATGTGGACAATCCTGGGCAGGTTTGGTGAGATGTGGAGACATTGCTGGGCAGGTTTGGTGAGATGTGGACAATCCTGGGCAGGTTTGGTGAGATGTAGACAATCCTGGGCAGGTTTAGTGAGATGTGGAGACATTGCTGGGCAGGTTTGGTGAGATGTGGAGACATTGCTGGGCAGGTTTGGTGAGATGTGGACAATCTTGGGCAGGTTTGGTGAGATGTGGAGACATTGCTGGGCAGGTTTGGTGAGATGTGGACAATCCTGGGCAGGTTTGGTGAGATGTAGATAATCCTGGGCAGGTTTGGTGAGATGTGGACAATCCTGGGCAGGTTTGGTGAGATGTAGATAATCCTGGGCAGGTTTGGTGAGATGTAGACAATCCTGGGCAGGTTTGGTGAGATGTAGACAATCCTGGGCAGGTTTGGTGAGATGTAGACAATCCTGGGCAGGTTTGGTGAGATGTAGACAATCCTGGGCAGTTTTGGTGAGATGTGGACAATCTTGGGCAGGTTTGGTGAGATGTGGACAATCTTGGGCAGGCTTGGTGAGATGTAGACAATCCTGGGCAGGTTTGGTGAGATGTAGACAATCCTGGGCAGGTTTGGTGAGATGTAGACAATCCTGGGCAGTTTTGGTGAGATGTGGACAATCTTGGGCAGGTTTGGTGAGATGTGGACAATCTTGGGCAGGTTTGGTGAGATGTGGACAATCCTGGGCAGTTTTGGTGAGATGTAGACAATCCTGGGCAGGTTTGGTGAGATGTGGACAATCCTGGGCAGGTTTGGTGAGATTGGGACAATCCTGGGCAGTTTTGGTGAGATGTAGACAATCCTGGGCAGGTTTGGTGAGATGTCGACAATCTTGGGCAGGTTTGGTGAGATGTGGACTATCTTGGGCAGGTTTGGTGAGATGTGGACAATCTTTGGCAGTTTTGGTGAGATGTGGAGGCAATGGTGGGCATGTATGATGAGACTTGGAGGTATTGCTGGGCAGGTTTGACGAGATGCAGAGACATTGCTCGGCAGGTTTTACTGACATTACTTTATTATAAATAGCATCAATCCTGGATGTAAATAAAATACAGTAACAGCCAACAACAGAGCAGCTGCACTCAGCTTTGATCCTCATTCACAGCTTGAAGTGTGAATGGTCGGAAAACCCAATAAATAACACACACAATCCACCATTACTACACCCTACAAAGAAAACAAAGCAAATACTGGTGAGCTAAAGAGGTAGAGATGGGAGAGGACAGTTAGACGATTATTTAAACCTGTGTACAATCCTCACCCTGTGCCCAGTATCTCTGTACAATCCTCACCCTGTGCCCAGTATCCCTGTACAATCCTCAACCTGTGCCCAGTATCCCTGTACAATCCTCACCCTGTGCCCAGTATCCCTGTACAATCCTCACCCTGTGCCCAGTATCCCTGTACAATCCTCACCCTGTGCCCAGTATCTCTGTACAATCCCCACTGTAATGCCGTGTGTATTTTGGTGTAGTCGAGAGTCTAGACTTTGTCCATATACCTATCGATCCACAATGGTCTAAATGCAGCTCACTAAAGTGCTCAGCCCCGTAGACAACACACAGCAGTGCTCTCGAAGCAGTCTGACCAAACAACCCTCCTGTTCATTGGCTGTTCGGGTTGCAGAGCTGTTTTGTACAACAGCCAGGTGCACAGTTTAGGAGAATTGGGAAAATACGATTGGAGGCCATGTCTTGGGGAGCGGTGGCACCTTGTCCTGGGTCGAGTGACAGGCTTACTCTGTGTAACGGCACACAGAGGGCAGCGAGACACGCAGAGGGAGCGAGACACGCAGAGGGAGCGAGACACGCAGAGGGCAGCAGAGGGAGAGAGACACGCAGAGGGCAGCGAGACACGCAGAGGGAGAGAGACACGCAGAGGGCAGCAGAGGGAGAGAGACACGCAGAGGGCAGCGAGACACGCAGAGGGAGAGAGACACGCAGAGGGCAGCGAGACACGCAGAGGGCAGCAGAGGGAGAGAGACACGCAGAGGGAGAGAGACACGCAGAGGGCAGCAGAGGGAGAGAGACACGCAGAGGGAGAGAGACACGCAGAGGGCAGCAGAGGGAGAGAGACACGCAGAGGGCAGCGAGACACGCAGAGGGAGAGAGACACGCAGAGGGCAGCAGAGGGAGAGAGACACGCAGAGGGAGAGAGACACGCAGAGGGCAGCAGAGGGAGAGAGACACGCAGAGGGAGAGAGACACGCAGAGGGAGCGAGACACGCAGAGGGCAGCAGAGGGAGAGAGACACGCAGAGGGAGAGAGACACGCAGAGGGCAGCAGAGGGAGAGAGACACGCAGAGGGAGAGAGACACGCAGAGGGAGCGACGGTGGGCGTCAATCTAAGGGAGATTAAATGAAGGATGTGACACGACAAAATGAATACTGCTGTTAGTGAGGAGTCGGGTCTCAGACAATGGCCTCCTCCCCTATTTCGGGTGTGCATGCGGTCGCCTTGCCTTTCCATTGGAGTTGCTGCTCCTTTGGGTTTTGCGGCCCAGACAAACAACTTTCTCCAACACGATGCTCTCGTTCACGTGCCCGGTTTTCTTTGTGTCAGTGACCTGATGTGTCCTGTATGGCCTCGGGGGGACAGGGGGGCACTGGGCCGGTGGACACTGCACCGTGTGTGGGGGCTGCTTCCGTGTCTTGGCTTTAATGATGGTGGGGGCACAGCACAAGGGGGTGCTATCCGAGGGAGCCCTCCCAAGCACCACCGCCTTGGTGCTGAGGAAGGGCGTCTCCTTGCCTCTCGCCCTGGGCTGACTGGAAGCTTTCGGCTGGGAGTCTGTGCCGTGCAGCTTGGCACTGGAACTGCGCGAGTAGTTTTGATACGCGTATGGGCGACAGGTGCCATTGCAGTAGGGGTACTGTAACTGGCAGTGACTGCAGAGGCTGGCAGTGCTGCAAACTGTCCCAGCGGCCAAGTCCCCTGGGCCAGCCGGCAGCTTGTTAGCCGATATCGTCAGACAGGCTTTCTTGCCCCTCCCGGGATTTCTGGCGGCGACGCAGCCGCTGGGGGCAGTGTTTGGGCGCGGGCGGATGAACTTGCTCCTCTCCACCTCCACCGTCTTCAGTTGCAGCCACTCCAGTTCCAGCAGCCGCCCCACCAAGCTCTCCAAAGGCCCCAGAGGCTGGGCGGTGACGGGGCTCCTTGCGTTGCTGCCTCTGTTGACCAGCAGGGTCAGCTCGCGCAGGTTCCAGCTGGCGTACGGTGCCGGCAGGAAGTCCGCGTACTTAAAGTCAAGACAGCTCGAAGTCTGCACCCACTTGGGCGACCATGCCAACTCCGCTGGGGCTATCACTTCAGCTCGCAGCTTCAGGTCCGGAGGTTTGCAAGGGGTCGGGACGAAGGGAATTCTCTCAGAATCGGACAGATCGCTTGCACTATCCTCATCCACGCCAGTAAATGTTGCTGGTAGTTCAAAGCTCCAAAAGAGCGGGTTTGTTGGAGGGTAGCAGTCAGAGTTATGGCAGTAGGTGCTGAGGATTTCCGCTTGCTGTGTGCTGGACTTCTCAGTATCAAATGGCAAGCTTTCCAGCACTGCACAGCCCGGTGACAGAATCTGTGCAACTGGTCTGAAGTTGGAAGGCGAGTCTCTGATTGCCATGGAGAATTGGAGAACTTTCCCTTGGCAGGCCCAGGATCTTGATGGCGGTTTCAGATTTGCTGCTGACTTGGTGTTTCTGTGAGAATAAAACCAACAATGTTATTGAGGAGTGGATTTGGAGCTCGGAGCTCTGCGCTTTCCATGGTAGGTAATCCAACAAAGCATTTCCAAACTACACATCTCAGTTCGAAGTTCAGTCCAAGCACTGATGTTTGTAAAGGTGGACAATAACCTGTGCAAATTCTGAGTGCAACTGTGCACAGGTCCCATTATTGAAAACTATTAAGCTGCATTTCTTTTTAACCAGGTATCTTGCCAGCCACCTCTTCCGCTTGCTGGAGGAGGGCCCCCCCCGCCCTCCGAGGTCTACCCCTGCATATCCATCCCTCCCCCAGAAACAGAGACCGAATACCCACCTCCTATATAAACAGGCTGGAGAACCCACCTCTCCCATATACAGAGATTGTTGGCAGGTGGCCTCTCCCTCTCTCTTCTCCTCCCTTCTTCTCCCCAAAGATTCATTTATATAGGGACAAGGTACAGCCCTGGGCTTCCCCACGAGTCATTCTGTTGCCGACCCAACACTGGCAGTGAGAAGTCAGGTATTTGTTATCAATGAGCGAGGAGCAATCAGCAGGCAAGGATTCTCAGCCCAAAGTCTTGCATTTGCTGGTGACCTTCCACCAGCTGAGATTGGGAGCAGGCTCCTCACTGCCTCGGGCAGAGAGTCACAGAAAGGGACAGAGTGTGAGAGACAAAGAAACAAATAGGGTGATGAGGGTAGTCTGTTGATGTGCATATGGTTTTTAAAAAGGTGTTTGACAAAGTACCACATTATAGAGTTGTTAGCAAAATTAAAGCCCGTCGGATTAAAGGGACAATGGCACCATGGATACAAAACTGGCTAAGAGACAGAAAGCAGAGAGCAGTGGTGAACGGTTGTTTTTCAGACTGGAGGGAAGTATACAGTGCTGTTCCCCAGGGGTCGGTATTAGGACTACTATTTTTGATGTATATTATAAGAACATAAGAAATAGGAGCAGGAGTAGGCCAATCGGCCCTTCGAGCCTGCTCCGCCATTCAATAAGATCATGGCTGATCTGATCCTCACCTCAAATCTAAAGAACACAAGAAGTAGGAGCAGGACCCGGCCACTCAGCCCCTGGGCCCGCTCCGCCACCCACAGGGCCTCGACCGATCCGAACTCAGCCTCATGTCCAATTTCCTGCCCGCTCCCCGTAACCCCTAATTCCCTTTACTTCTAGGAAACGGTCTATTTCTGTTTTAAATTTATTTAATGATGTAGCTTCCACAGCTTCCTGGGGCAGCAAATTCCACAGACCTACTACCCTCTGAGTGAAGAAGTTTCTCCTCATCTCAGTTTTGAAAGAGCAGCCCCTTATTCTAAGATTATGCCCCCTAGTTCTAGTTTCACCCATCCTTGGGAACATCCTTACCGCATCCACCCGATCAAGCCCCTTCACAATCTTATATGTTTCAATAAGATCGCCTCTCATTCTTCTGAACTCCAATGAGTAGAGTCCCAATCTACTCAACCTCTCCTCGTATGTCCACCCCCTCATCCCGGGGATTAACCGAGTGAACCTTCTTTGTACTGCCTCGAGAGCAAGTATGTCTTTTCTTAAGTATGGACACCAAAACTGTATGCAGTATTCCAGGTGCGGTCTCACCAATACCTTATATAACTGCAGCAATACCTCCCTGTTTTTATAATCTATCCCCCTAGCAATAAAAGCCAACATTCCGTTGGCCTTCTTGATCACCTGCTGCACCTGCATACTAACTTTTTGATTTTCTTGCACTAGGACCCCCAGATCCCTTTGTACTGCAGTACTTTCCAGTTTCTCGCCATTAAGATAATAACTTGCTCTCTGATTTTTCCTGCCAAAGTGCATAACCTCACATTTTCCAATATTGTATTGCATCTGCCAAATCTCTGCCCACTCACCCAGCTTGTCTATATCCCCTTGTAGGTTTTTTATGTCCTCCTCACTTTCTACTTTCCCTCCCATCTTTGTATCATCTGCAAACTTTGATATGTTACACTCGGTCCCCTCCTCCAAATCGTTAATATAGATTGTAAAGAGTTGGGGACCCAGCACCGACCCCTGCGGAACACCACTGGCTACTGGTTGCCAGTCCGAGAATGAACCATTTATCCCAACTCTCTGCTTCCTGTTAGATAACCAATCCTCCACCCATGCCAGAATATTCCCCCCAATCCAGTGATTTTTTATCTTGAGCAATAATCTTTTATGTGGCACCTTGTCGAATGCCTTCTGGAAGTCTAAATACACTACGTCCATTGGTTCCCCTTTATCCACCCTGTACGTTATGTCCTCAAAGAACTCAAGCAAATTTGTCAGACATGATTTCCCCTTCATAAAGCCATGCTGACTTTGTCCTATCAAATTATGTTTATCTAAATGTTCCGTTACTGTCTCCTTAATAATAGACTCCAAAATTTTACCCACCACAGATGTTAGACTAACTGGTCTATAATTTCCAGCTTTCTGCCTACTACCCTTTTTAAATAAGGGTGTTACATTAGCAGTTTTCCAATCTGCCGGGACCTTTGCTGATTCCAGGGAATTTTGGAAAATTATTACCAAAGCATCCACAATCCCTATTGCCACTTCCCTCAAGACCCTAGGATGTAAGCCATCAGGTCCAGGGGATTTATCCGCCTTGAGTCCCATTATTTTACTGAGTACCAATTCCTTAGTGATTTTAATCGTATTTAGCTCCTCCCCCCCTAGAGCCCCCTGTTTGTCCAGTGTTGGGATATTCTTAGTGTCCTCTACCGTAAAGACTGAAACAAAATATTTGTTCAGCATTTTTGCCATCTCCATGTTTCCCACCATTAATTTCCCGGTCTCATCCTCTAAGGGACCTACGTTTGCCTTAGCCACCCTTTTTCTTTTTATATAACTCTTGCTATCTGTTTTTATATTTTTTGCTAATTTATTTTCATAATCTATCTTCCCTTTCTTAATCAATCCTTTAGTTACTTTTTGCTGTCTTTTGAAGACTTCCCAATCTTCTATCCTCCCACTAAGTTTGGCTACCTTATATGTCCTTGTTTTTAGTTGGATACTATCCTTAATCTCTTTACTTAGCCACGGATGGCTGTCATTTCTTTTACACCCTTTTTTCCTCAGTGGAATATATATTTTTTGAAAGTTGTAAAATAACTCCTTAAATGAACACCACTGCTCATGTACCGTCTTACCCTTTAATCTATTTTCCCAGTCCACTTTAATCAATTCCGCTCTCATACCATCATAGTCTCCTTTATTCAAGCTCAGTACGCTTGTCTGAGAACCAACCTTCTCACCCTCTAATTGGATATGGAATTCAACCATGTTATGGTCACTCATTCCAAGGGGATCCTTAACTAGGACATTATTAATTAACCCTGACTCATTACACAGGACCAGGTCCAAGGTTGCTTGCCCCCTTGTAGGATCAGTTACATACTGCTCAAGAAATCCATCCCTAATACACTCAATAAACTCTTCCTCAAGGCTGCCCTGCCCAATTTGATTTGTCCAGTTAATATGATAGTTAAAATCCCCCATAATTATAGCTGTTCCCTTATTACATGCCCCAACTATTTCCTGATTAATACTTCTTCCAGCAGAGTTGCAACTATTAGGAGGCCTATATACTACTCCCACTAGTGTTTTTTTCCCTTTATTATTCCTTATCTCCACCCAAACTGTTTCATTATCCTGATCCTTTGACCCAATATCATTTCTCTGTAATACAGTGATTCCTTCCTTTATTAACATAGCTACCCCACCTCCTCTTCCTTCCTGTCTGTCCTTCCTGATTGTTAAATACCCTGGCATATTTAATTCCCAGTCGTTGTCACCCTGCAGCCATGTTTCTGTAATGGCCACAAGATCATACCCATACGTAGTTATTTGTACCGTCAATTCGTCTATTTTGTTACGAATGTTGCGTGCATTCAGATAAAGAACTTTTAAATATGTTTTGTGACAATTTATTCCTGCTTTTACCCCCTTTACTACTTTACCTTTATCTTTATATATTCTGTCCCTTCCTGACACGCTCTGGTTTTTAATTACCCCACTGCTACTTTGCTCTATTGCCTTCTCCGCTGACATTTTTATTTTTTGCTCTCTTGAAACCTCCCCCCCACTAATTAGTTTAAAGCCCTTTCTACAGCCCTAGTTATTCGATTCGCCAGGACTCTAGTAGATTTGGGTATACAGAGCAAAATTTCAAAGTTTACAGATGACATGAAACTCAGAAATGTAACAGACTTCAGGAGGACACAGACAGACTGCTGAAATGGGCAGACACATGGCAGATAAAATTTAACAGGGAGAAACGTGAAGTGATGCATTTTGGTAGGAAGAATGAAGAGAGACAACATGAACTAAATGGTACAATTTTAAAGGGGGTGCAGGAACAGAGAGACCTGGGGGTGTGCGTACACAAATCTTTGAAGGTGACAGGACAAGTTGAAAAGGACTTAAAAAAAATGCAAACCTTGGCTTTATTAATAGAGGAATAGAGTACAAAATTAAGGAAGTTACGTAAAACTTAATAAAACACTGGTTAGGACCCAGCTGGAGTATTGCGTCCAATTCTGGGCATCACACTTTAGGAAGGATGTGAAGACCTTGGAGAGGGTGCAGAGGAGATTTACCAGAATGGTTCCAGGGATGAGGGACTTCAGTTATGTGGAGAGACTCGAAAAGCAGGGATAAGTCCTGCTTAGAGCAGAGAATGTTAAGAGGAAATTTGATGGAAGTATTCAAAATCACAAATGGTTTTGACAGAGTAGATAGAGAGAAACTGTTTCCAGTGGCAGGTGGGTGGTAACCAAAGAACAGATTAAGGTGACTGGCAAAAGAACCAGAGGCGAAAAAAGAAACATGCTTTTACACAGCGAGTTGTTCTGATCTGGAATGCACTGCCTGAAAGGGTGGTGGATGCAGATTCAATAGTAACATTCAAAAGGGTATTGGGTAAATACTGCAAGCGAAAAAAACAATTGAGGTCTACGGGGAAAGAGCAGTGGAGTGGGACTAATTGGTTAGCTCTACTAAAGAGCCGGCACAGGGAGGTTGGGTGAATAGTCTCCTGTGCTGCATCATGCTCTGATTCTGAAGTGACAGAGTGTGAGAGACACCGAGAAAGGGACAGATTGTGAGAGGGACAGAGAAATGGACAGAGTGTGAGAGACACAGAGAAAGGGACAGAGTGTGAGAGGGACAGAGAAAGGGACAGAGTGTGAGAGGGACAGAGAAAGGGAAAGAGCGTGAGAGACACAGAGAAAGGGACAGAGTGTGAGAGGGACAGAGAAATGGACAGAGTGTGAGAGACACAGAGAAAGGGACAGAGTGTGAGAGGGACAGAGAAAGGGACAGAGTGTGAGAGGGACAGAGAAAGGGAAAGAGCGTGAGAGACACAGAGAAAGGGACAGAGTGTGAGAGGGACAGAGTGTGAGAGGGACAGAGAAAGGGAAAGAGCGTGAGAGACACAGAGAAAGGGACAGAGCGCGAGAGGGACAAAGAAAGGGAAAGAGCGTGAGAGACACAGAGAAAGGGACAGAGTGTGAGAGACACAGAGAAAGGGACAGAGTGTGAGAGGGACAGAAAAAGGGACAGAGTGTGAGAGACACAGAGAAAGGGACAGAGTGTGAGAGGGACAGAGAAAGGGACAGAGTGTGAGAGAGACACAGAGAAAGGGACAGAGTGTGAGAGAGACAGAGAAAGGGACAGAGTGTGAGAGACACAGAGAAAGGGACAGAGTGTGAGAGACACAGAGAAAGGGACAGAGTGTGAGAGACACAGAGAAAGGGCCAGAGTGTGAGAGGCACAGAGAAAGGGACAGAGTGTGAGAGACACAGAGAAAGGGACAGAGTGTGAGAGACACAGAGAAAGGGACAGAGTGTGAGAGACACAGAGAAAGGGACAGAGTGTGAGAGACACAGAGAAAGGGACAGAGTGTGAGAGACACAGAGAAAGGGACAGAGTGTGAGAGACACAGAGAAAGGGACAGAGTGTGAGAGGGACAGAGAAAGGGACAGAGTGTGAGAGGGACAGAAAAAGGGACAGAGTGTGAGAGACACAGAGAAAGGGACAGAGTGTGAGAGACACAGAGAAAGGGCCAGAGTGTGAGAGACACAGAGAAAGGGACAGAGTGTCAGAGACACAGAGAAAGGGACAGAGTGTGAGAGGGACAGAGAAAGGGACAGAGTGTGAGAGTCACAGAGAAAGGGACAGAGTGTGAGAGGGACAGAGAAAGAGACAGAGTGTGAGAGAGACAGAGAGAAAGGGACAGAGTGTGAGAGACAGAGAGAAAGGGACAGAGTGTGAGAGACAGAGAGAAAGGGACAGAGTGTGAGCGAGACACAGAGAAAGGGACAGAGTGTGAGAGAGACAGAGAAAGGGACAGAGTGTGAGAGACAGAGAGAAAGGGACAGAGTGTGAGAGACAGAGAGAAAGGGACAGAGTGTGAGAGACACAGAGAAAGGGACAGAGTGTGAGAGGGACAGAGAAAGGGACAGAGTGTGAGAGAGACAGAGAAAGGGACAGAGTGTGAGAGACACAGAGAAAGGGACAGAGTGTGAGAGACACAGAGAAAGGGACAGAGTGTGAGAGAGACAGAGAAAGGGACAGAGTGTGAGAGACACAGAGAAAGGGACAGAGTGTGAGAGAGACAGAGAAAGGGACAGAGTGTGAGAGTCACAGAGAAAGGGACAGAGTGTGAGAGGGACAGAGAAAGAGACAGAGTGTGAGAGAGACAGAGAGAAAGGGACAGAGTGTGAGAGACAGAGAGAAAGGGACAGAGTGTGAGAGACAGAGAGAAAGGGACAGAGTGTGAGCGAGACACAGAGAAAGGGACAGAGTGTGAGAGAGACAGAGAAAGGGACAGAGTGTGAGAGACAGAGAGAAAGGGACAGAGTGTGAGAGACAGAGAGAAAGGGACAGAGTGTGAGAGACACAGAGAAAGGGACGGAGTGTGAGAGGGACAGAGAAAGGGACAGAGTGTGAGAGAGACAGAGAAAGGGACAGAGTGTGAGAGACACAGAGAAAGGGACAGAGTGTGAGAGACACAGAGAAAGGGACAGAGTGTGAGAGAGACAGAGAAAGGGACAGAGTGTGAGAGAGACAGAGAAAGGGACAGAGTGTGAGAGACACAGAGAAAGGGACAGAGTGTGAGAGAGACAGAGAAAGGGACAGAGTGTGAGAGACACAGAGAAAGGGACAGAGTGTGAGAGGGACAGAGAAAGGGACAGAGTGTGAGAGGGACAGAGAAAGGGACAGAGTGTGAGAGACACAGAGAAAGGGACAGAGTGTGAGAGACACAGAGAAAGGGACAGAGTGTGAGAGACACAGAGACAGGGACAGAGTGTGAGAGACACAGAGAAAGGGACAGAGTGTGAGAGGGACAGAGAAAGGGACAGAGTGTGAGAGACACAGAGAAAGGGACAGAGTGTGAGAGGGACAGAGAAAGGGACAGAGTGTGAGAGACAGAGAAAGGGACAGAGTGTGAGAGACACAGAGAAAGGGACAGAGTGTGAGAGACACAGAGACAGGGACAGAGTGTGAGAGACACAGAGAAAGGGACAGAGTGTGAGAGGGACAGAGAAAGGGACAGAGTGTGAGAGACACAGAGACAGGGACAGAGTGTGAGAGACACAGAGAAAGGGACAGAGTGTGAGAGGGACAGAGTGTGAGAGGGACAGAGTGTGAGAGGGACAGAGTGTGAGAGGGACAGAGTGTGAGAGACACAGAGAAAGGGACAGAGTGTGAGAGACACAGAGAAAGGGACAGAGTGTGAGAGGGACAGAGTGTGAGAGGGACAGAGTGTGAGAGACACAGAGAAAGGGACAGAGTGTGAGAGACACAGAGAAAGGGACAGAGTGTGAGAGGGACAGAGTGTGAGAGACACAGAGAAAGGGACAGAGTGTGAGAGACACAGAGAAAGGGACAGAGTGTGAGAGGGACAGAAAAAGGGACAGAGTGTGAGAGAGACAGAGAAAGGGACAGAGTGTGAGAGGGACAGAAAAAGGGACAGAGTGTGAGAGACACAGAGAAAGGGACAGAGTGTGAGAGGGACAGAAAAAGGGACAGAGTGTGAGAGGGACAGAAAAAGGGACAGAGTGTGAGAGGGACAGAAAAAGGGACAGAGTGTGAGAGAGACAGAGAAAGGGACAGAGTGTGAGAGGGACAGAAAAAGGGACAGAGTGTGAGAGACACAGAGAAAGGGACAGAGTGTGAGAGGGACAGAGAAAGGGACAGAGTGTGAGAGGGACAGAGAAAGGGACAGAGTGTGAGAGACACAGAGAAAGAGACAGAGTGTGAGAGAGACAGAGAAAGGGACAGAGTGTGAGAGACAGAGAGAAAGGGACAGAGTGTGAGAGAGACAGAGAGAAAGGGACAGAGTGTGAGAGAGACAGAGAAAGGGACAGAGTGTGAGAGACAGAGAGAAAGGGACAGAGTGTGAGAGACAGAGAGAAAGGGACAGAGTGTGAGAGAGACAGAGAAAGGGACAGGGTGTGAGAGGGACAGAAAAAGGGACAGAGTGTGAGAGACACAGAGAAAGGGACAGAGTGTGAGAGACACAGAGAAAGGGACAGAGTGTGAGAGACACAGAGAAAGGGACAGAGTGTGAGAGAGACAGAGTGTGAGAGACACAGAGAAAGGGACAGAGTGTGAGAGGGACAGAGAAAGGGACAGAGTGAGAGAGAGACAGTGAATGAGACAGAGTGTGAGAGAGACAGAGAAAGGGACAGAGTGTGAGAGACACAGAGAAAGGGACAGAGTGTGAGAGACACAGAGAAAGGGACAGAGTGTGAGAGAGACAGAGAATGAGACAGAGTGTGAGAGACACAGAGAAAGGGACAGAGTGTGAGAGACACAGAGAAAGGGACAGAGTGTGAGAGGGACAGAGAAAGGGATGAGTGTGAGAGAGACAGAGAATGAGACAGAGTGTGAGAGACACAGAGAAAGGGACAGAGTGTGAGAGAGACAGAGAATGAGACAGAGTGTGAGAGACACAGAGAAAGGGACAGAGTGTGAGAGAGACAGAGAATGAGACAGAGTGTGAGAGACACAGAGAAAGGGACAGAGTGTGAGAGAGACAGAGAATGAGACAGAGTGTGAGAGACACAGAGAAAGGGACAGAGTGTGAGAGACACAGAGAAAGGGACAGAGTGTGAGAGAGACAGAGAATGAGACAGAGTGTGAGAGGGACAGAGAAAGGGACAGAGTGTGAGAGACACAGAGAAAGGGACAGAGTGTGAGAGAGACAGAGAAAGGGACAGAGTGTGAGAGAGACACAGAGAAAGGGACAGAGTGTGAGAGGGACAGAGAAAGGGACAGAGTGTGAGAGAGACAGAGAATGAGACAGAGTGTGAGAGACACAGAGAAAGGGACAGAGTGTGAGAGAGACAGAGAAAGGGACAGAGTGTGAGAGAGACACAGAGAAAGGGACAGAGTGTGAGAGACACAGAGAAAGGGACAGAGTGTGAGAGACACAGAGAAAGGGACAGAGTGTGAGAGGGACAGAGAAAGGCACAGAGTGTGAGAGAGACAGAGAAAGAGACAGAGTGTGAGAGAGACAGAGAAAGGGACAGAGTGTGAGAGACACAGAGAAAGGGACAGAGTGTGAGAGACACAGAGAAAGGGACAGAGTGTGAGAGACACAGAGAAAGGGACAGAGTGTGAGAGAGACAGAGAAAGAGACAGAGAATGAGACAGAGTGTGAGAGGGACAGAGAAAGGGACAGAGTGTGAGAGGGACAGAGAAAGGGACAGAGTGTGAGAGAGACAGAGAATGAGACAGAGTGTGAGAGACACAGAGAAAGGGACAGAGTGTGAGAGAGACAGAGAAAGGGACAGAGTGTGAGAGGGACAGAGAAAGGGACAGAGTGTGAGAGAGACAGAGAAAGAGACAGAGTGTGAGAGAGACAGAGAAAGGGACAGAGTGTGAGAGACACAGAGAAAGGGACAGAGTGTGAGAGACACAGAGAAAGGGACAGAGTGTGAGAGGGACAGAGAAAGGGACAGAGTGTGAGAGAGACAGAGAAAGAGACAGAGTGTGAGAGAGACAGAGAAAGGGACAGAGTGTGAGAGACACAGAGAAAGGGACAGAGTGTGAGAGGGACAGAGAAAGGGACAGAGTGTGAGAGAGAGAGAGAAAGAGACAGAGTGTGAGAGAGACAGAGAAAGGGACAGAGTGTGAGAGACACAGAGAAAGGGACAGAGTGTGAGAGACACAGAGAAAGGGACAGAGTGTGAGAGACACAGAGAAAGGGACAGAGTGGAGAGACACTGAGAAAGGGACAGAGTGTGAGAGGGACAGAGAAAGGGACAGAGTGTGAGAGGACAGAGAATGGACAGAGTGTGAGAGACAGAGAAAGGGACAGAGTGAGAGAGACAGAGAAAGGGACAGAGTGTGAGAGAGACAGAGAAAGGGACAGAGTGTGAGAGAGACACAGAGAAAGGGACAGAGTGTGAGAGAGACAGAGAAAGGGACAGAGTGAGAGAGACAGAGAAAGGAGACAGAGTGTGAGAGACACAGAGAAAGGGACAGAGTGTGAGAGAACAGAGAAAGGGACAGAGTGTGAGAGACAGAGAAAGACAGAGTGTGAGAGACAGAGAAAGGGACAGAGTGTGAGAGGACAGAGAAAGGGACAGAGTGTGAGAGAGACAGAGAAAGGGACAGAGTGTGAGAGGACAGAGAAAGGGACAGAGTGTGAGAGAGACAGAGAAAGGACAGAGTGTGAGAGAGACAGAGAAAGGGACAGAGTGTGAGAGAGACAGAGAAAGAGACAGAGTGTGAGAGACACAGAGAAAGGGACAGAGTGTGAGAGAGACAGAGAAAGGGACAGAGTGTGAGAGAGACAGAGAAAGGGACAGAGTGTGAGAGAGACAGAGAAAGAGACAGAGTGTGAGAGAGACAGAGAAAGGGACAGGGTGTGAGAGGGACAGAGAAAGGGACAGAGTGTGAGAGAGACAGAGAAAGGGACAGGGTGTGAGAGGGACAGAGAAAGGGACAGAGTGTGAGAGAGACAGAGAAAGAGACAGAGTGTGAGAGAGACAGAGAAAGGGACAGGGTGTGAGAGGGACAGAGAAAGGGACAGAGTGTGAGAGAGACAGAGAAAGGGACAGAGTGTGAGAGACACAGAGAAAGAGACAGAGTGTGAGAGGGACAGAGAAAGGGACAGAGTGTGAGAGAGACAGAGAAAGGGACAGAGTGTGAGAGACACAGAGAAAGGGACAGAGTGTGAGAGAGACAGAGAAAGGGACAGAGTGTGAGAGACACAGAGAAAGGGACAGAGTGTGAGAGAGACAGAGAAAGGGACAGAGTGTGAGAGACACAGAGAAAGGGACAGAGTGTGAGAGACACAGAGAAAGGGACAGAGTGTGAGAGGGACAGAAAAAGGGACAGAGTGTGAGAGACACAGAGAAAGGGACAGAGTGTGAGAGAGACAGAGAAAGGGACAGAGTGTGAGAGACACAGAGAAAGGGACAGAGTGTGAGAGAGACAGAGAAAGGGACAGAGTGTGAGAGACACAGAGAAAGGGACAGAGTGTGAGAGAGACAGAGAAAGGGACAGAGTGAGAGAGACAGAGAATGAGACAGAGTGTGAGAGACACAGAGAAAGGGACAGAGTGTGAGAGAGACAGAGAAAGAGACAGAGTGTGAGAGACACAGAGAAAGAGACAGAGTGTGAGAGACACAGAGAAAGGGACAGAGTGTGAGAGAGACAGAGAAAGGGACAGAGTGTGAGAGAGACAGAGAAAGAGACAGAGTGTGAGAGACACAGAGAAAGGGACAGAGTGTGAGAGAGACAGAGAAAGGGACAGAGTGTGAGAGAGACAGAGAAAGGGACAGAGTGTGAGAGAGACAGAGAAAGAGACAGAGTGTGAGAGAGACAGAGAAAGGGACAGGGTGTGAGAGGGACAGAGAAAGGGACAGAGTGTGAGAGAGACAGAGAAAGGGACAGGGTGTGAGAGGGACAGAGAAAGGGACAGAGTGTGAGAGAGACAGAGAAAGAGACAGAGTGTGAGAGAGACAGAGAAAGGGACAGGGTGTGAGAGGGACAGAGAAAGGGACAGAGTGTGAGAGAGACAGAGAAAGGGACAGAGTGTGAGAGGGACAGAGAAAGGGACAGAGTGTGAGAGAGACAGAGAAAGGGACAGAGTGTGAGAGAGACAGAGAATGAGACAGAGTGTGAGAGACAGAGAAAGGGACAGAGTGTGAGAGACACAGAGAAAGGGACAGAGTGTGAGAGACACAGAGAAAGGGACAGAGTGTGAGAGAGACAGAGTGTGAGAGACACAGAGAAAGGGACAGAGTGTGAGAGGGACAGAGAAAGGGACAGAGTGAGAGAGAGACAGAGAATGAGACAGAGTGTGAGAGAGACAGAGAAAGGGACAGAGTGTGAGAGACACAGAGAAAGGGACAGAGTGTGAGAGACACAGAGAATGAGACAGAGTGTGAGAGAGACAGAGAAAGAGACAGAGTGTGAGAGACACAGAGAAAGGGACAGAGTGTGAGAGAGACAGAGAATGAGACAGAGTGTGAGAGACACAGAGAAAGGGACAGAGTGTGAGAGAGACAGAGAATGAGACAGAGTGTGAGAGACACAGAGAAAGGGACAGAGTGTGAGAGACACAGAGAAAGGGACAGAGTGTGAGAGAGACAGAGAATGAGACAGAGTGTGAGAGGGACAGAGAAAGGGACAGAGTGTGAGAGACACAGAGAAAGGGACAGAGTGTGAGAGAGACAGAGAAAGGGACAGAGTGTGAGAGAGACACAGAGAAAGGGACAGAGTGTGAGAGGGACAGAGAAAGGGACAGAGTGTGAGAGAGACAGAGAATGAGACAGAGTGTGAGAGACACAGAGAAAGGGACAGAGTGTGAGAGAGACACAGAGAAAGGGACAGAGTGTGAGAGACACAGAGAAAGGGACAGAGTGTGAGAGAGACAGAGAAAGAGACAGAGTGTGAGAGAGACAGAGAAAGGGACAGAGTGTGAGAGACACAGAGAAAGGGACAGAGTGTGAGAGACACAGAGAAAGGGACAGAGTGTGAGAGACACAGAGAAAGGGACAGAGTGTGAGAGAGACAGAGAAAGAGACAGAGAATGAGACAGAGTGTGAGAGGGACAGAGAAAGGGACAGAGTGTGAGAGGGACAGAGAATGAGACAGAGTGTGAGAGGGACAGAAAAAGGGACAGAGTGTGAGAGACACAGAGAAAGGGACAGAGTGTGAGAGGGACAGAGAAAGGGACAGAGTGAGAGAGAGACAGAGAAAGGGACAGAGTGAGAGAGACAGAGAATGAGACAGAGTGTGAGAGACACAGAGAAAGGGACAGAGTGAGAGAGACACAGAGAAAGGGACAGAGTGTGAGAGACACAGAGAAAGGGACAGAGTGTGAGAGAGACAGAGAAAGGGACAGAGTGTGAGAGACACAGAGAAAGGGACAGAGTGTGAGAGACACAGAGAAAGGGACAGAGTGTGAGAGGGACAGAGAAAGGGACAGAGTGTGAGAGACACAGAGAAAGGGACAGAGTGTGAGAGAGACAGAGAAAGAGACAGAGTGTGAGAGAGACAGAGAAAGGGACAGAGTGTGAGAGACACAGAGAAAGGGACAGAGTGTGAGAGACACAGAGAAAGGGACAGAGTGTGAGAGACACAGAGAAAGGGACAGAGTGTGAGAGGGACAGAGAAAGGGACAGAGTGTGAGAGACACAGAGAAAGGGACAGAGTGTGAGAGAGACAGAGAATGAGACAGAGTGTGAGAGACACAGAGAAAGAGACAGAGTGTGAGAGAGACAGAGAAAGGGACAGAGTGTGAGAGACACAGAGAAAGGGACAGAGTGTGAGAGACAGAGAAAGGGACAGAGTGTGAGAGACACAGAGAAAGGGACAGAGTGTGAGAGGGACAGAGTGTGAGAGGGACAGAGAAAGGGACAGAGTGTGAGAGGGACAGAAAAAGGGACAGAGTGTGAGAGGGACAGAAAAAGGGACAGAGTTGGAGAGAGACAGAGAAAGGGACAGAGTGTGAGAGGGACAGAAAAAGGGACAGAGTGTGAGAGACACAGAGAAAGGGACAGAGTGTGAGAGGGACAGAGAAAGGGACAGAGTGTGAGAGGGACAGAGAAAGGGACAGAGTGTGAGAGGGACAGAGAAAGGGACAGAGTGTGAGAGACAGAGAGAAAGGGACAGAGTGTGAGAGAGACAGAGAAAGGGACAGAGTGTGAGAGACAGAGAGAAAGGGACAGAGTGTGAGAGAGACAGAGAGAAAGGGACAGAGTGTGAGAGACAGAGAGAAAGGGACAGAGTGTGAGAGAGACAGAGAAAGGGACAGGGTGTGAGAGGGACAGAAAAAGGGACAGAGTGTGAGAGAGACAGAGAAAGGGACAGAGTGTGAGAGACACAGAGAAAGGGACAGAGTGTGAGAGACACAGAGAAAGGGACAGAGTGTGAGAGAGACAGAGAAAGGGACAGAGTGTGAGAGACACAGAGAAAGGGACAGAGTGTGAGAGGGACAGAGAAAGGGACAGAGTGTGAGAGACACAGAGAAAGGGACAGAGTGTGAGAGGGACAGAGAAAGGGACAGAGTGTGAGAGACACAGAGAAAGGGACAGAGTGTGAGAGACACAGAGAAAGGGACAGAGTGTGAGAGACACAGAGAAAGGGACAGAGTGTGAGAGAGACAGAGAAAGGGACAGAGTGTGAGAGACACAGAGAAAGGGACAGAGTGTGAGAGACAATGAGAAAGGGACAGAGTGTGAGAGAGACAGAGAAAGGGACAGAGTGTGAGAGACACAGAGAAAGGGACAGAGTGTGAGAGACACAGAGAAAGGGACAGAGTGTGAGAGACACAGAGAAAGGGACAGAGTGTGAGAGAGACAGAGAAAGGGACAGAGTGTGAGAGACACAGAGAAAGGGACAGAGTGTGAGAGGACAGAGAAAGGGACAGAGTGTGAGAGAGACAGAGAAAGAGACAGAGTGTGAGAGAGACAGAGAAAGGGACAGAGTGTGAGAGACACAGAGAAAGGGACAGAGTGTGAGAGAGACAGAGAATGAGACAGAGTGTGAGAGGGACACAGAGAAAGGGACAGAGTGTGAGAGGGACAGAGAAAGGGACAGAGTGTGAGAGAGACAGAGAAAGGGACAGAGTGTGAGAGAGACAGAGAAAGGGACAGAGTGTGAGAGAGACACAGAGAAAGGGACAGAGTGTGAAAGGGACAGAGTGTGAGAGAGACAGAGAAAGGGACAGAGTGTGAGAGAGACAGAGAAAGGGACAGAGTGTGAGAGAGACAGAGAAAGGGACAGAGTGTGAGAGACACAGAGAAAGGGACAGAGTGTGAGAGACACAGAGAAAGGGACAGAGTGTGAGAGAGACAGAGAAAGAGACAGAGTGTGAGAGGGACAGAGAAAGGGACAGAGTGTGAGAGGGACAGAGAAAGGGACAGAGTGAGAGAGACAGAGAATGAGACAGAGTGTGAGAGACACAGAGAAAGGGACAGAGTGTGAGAGAGACAGAGAAAGGGACAGAGTGTGAGAGACACAGAGAAAGGGACAGAGTGTGAGAGAGACAGAGAAAGAGACAGAGTGTGAGAGGGACAGAGAAAGGGACAGAGTGTGAGAGGGACAGAGAAAGGGACAGAGTGTGAGAGAGACAGAGAAAGGGACAGAGTGTGAGAGACACAGAGAAAGAGACAGAGTGTGAGAGGGACAGAGAAAGGGACAGAGTGTGAGAGAGACAGAGAAAGAGACAGAGTGTGAGAGACACAGAGAAAGAGACAGAGTGTGAGAGGGACAGAGAAAGGGACAGAGAATGAGACAGAGTGTGAGAGGGACAGAGAAAGGGACAGAGTGTGAGAGAGACAGAGAAAGGGACAGAGTGTGAGAGGGACAGAGAAAGGGACAGGGTGTGAGAGAGACAGAGAAAGGGACAGAGTGTGAGAGAGACAGAGAAAGGGACAGAGTGTGAGAGGGACAGAGAAAGGGACAGAGTGTGAGAGAGACAGAGAAAGGGACAGAGTGTGAGAGACAGAGAATGAGACAGAGTGTGAGAGAGACAGAGAAAGGGACAGAGTGAGAGAGACAGAGAATGAGACAGAGTGTGAGAGAGACAGAGAAAGGGACAGAGTGTGAGAGGGACAGAGAAAGGGACAGAGTGTGAGAGAGACAGAGAAAGGGACAGAGTGTGAGAGACACAGAGAAAGGGACAGAGTGTGAGAGACAATGAGAAAGGGACAGAGTGTGAGAGAGACAGAGAAAGGGACAGAGTGTGAGAGAGACACAGAGAAAGGGACAGAGTGTGAGAGAGACAGAGTGTGAGAGACAGAGAGAAAGGGACAGAGTGTGAGAGAGACAGAGAAAGGGACAGAGTGTGAGAGGGACAGAAAAAGGGACAGAGTGTGAGAGAGACAGAGAAAGGGACAGAGTGTGAGAGACACAGAGAAAGGGACAGAGTGTGAGAGACACAGAGAAAGGGACAGAGTGTGAGAGAGACAGAGAAAGGGACAGAGTGTGAGAGACACAGAGAAAGGGACAGAGTGTGAGAGGGACAGAGAAAGGGACAGAGTGTGAGAGACACAGAGAAAGGGACAGAGTGTGAGAGGGACAGAGAAAGGGACAGAGTGTGAGAGACACAGAGAAAGGGACAGAGTGTGAGAGACACAGAGAAAGGGACAGAGTGTGAGAGACACAGAGAAAGGGACAGAGTGTGAGAGAGACAGAGAAAGGGACAGAGTGTGAGAGACACAGAGAAAGGGACAGAGTGTGAGAGACAGAGAAAGGGACAGAGTGTGAGAGAGACAGAGAAAGGGACAGAGTGTGAGAGACACAGAGAAAGGGACAGAGTGTGAGAGACACAGAGAAAGGGACAGAGTGTGAGAGACACAGAGAAAGGGACAGAGTGTGAGAGAGACAGAGAAAGGGACAGAGTGTGAGAGACACAGAGAAAGGGACAGAGTGTGAGAGGGACAGAGAAAGGGACAGAGTGTGAGAGAGACAGAGAAAGAGACAGAGTGTGAGAGAGACAGAGAAAGGGACAGAGTGTGAGAGACACAGAGAAAGGGACAGAGTGTGAGAGACACAGAGAAAGGGACAGAGTGTGAGAGACACAGAGAAAGGGACAGAGTGTGAGAGAGACACAGAGAAAGGGACAGAGTGTGAGAGAGACAGAGAAAGGGACAGAGTGTGAGAGACACAGAGAAAGGGACAGAGTGTGAGAGAGACAGAGAAAGGGACAGAGTGTGAGAGAGACACAGAGAAAGGGACAGAGTGTGAGAGACAGAGAAAGGGACAGAGTGTGAGAGACAGAGAGAAGGGACAGAGTGTGAGAGAGACAGAGAAAGGGACAGGGTGTGAGAGGGACAGAAAAAGGGACAGAGTGTGAGAGAGACAGAGAAAGGGACAGAGTGTGAGAGACACAGAGAAAGGGACAGAGTGTGAGAGACACAGAGAAAGGGACAGAGTGTGAGAGAGACAGAGAAAGGGACAGAGTGTGAGAGACACAGAGAAAGGGACAGAGTGTGAGAGGACAGAGAAAGGGACAGAGTGTGAGAGACACAGAGAAAGGGACAGAGTGTGAGAGGGACAGAGAAAGGGACAGAGTGTGAGAGACACAGAGAAAGGGACAGAGTGTGAGAGACACAGAGAAAGGGACAGAGTGTGAGAGACACAGAGAAAGGGACAGAGTGTGAGAGAGACAGAGAAAGGGACAGAGTGTGAGAGACACAGAGAAAGGGACAGAGTGTGAGAGACAATGAGAAAGGGACAGAGTGTGAGAGAGACAGAGAAAGGGACAGAGTGTGAGAGACACAGAGAAAGGGACAGAGTGTGAGAGACACAGAGAAAGGGACAGAGTGTGAGAGACACAGAGAAAGGGACAGAGTGTGAGAGAGACAGAGAAAGGGACAGAGTGTGAGAGACACAGAGAAAGGGACAGAGTGTGAGAGGGACAGAGAAAGGGACAGAGTGTGAGAGAGACAGAGAAAGGGACAGAGTGTGAGAGAGACAGAGAAAGGGACAGAGTGTGAGAGACACAGAGAAAGGGACAGAGTGTGAGAGACACAGAGAAAGGGACAGAGTGTGAGAGACACAGAGAAAGGGACAGAGTGTGAGAGAGACACAGAGAAAGGGACAGAGTGTGAGAGGGACAGAGAAAGGGACAGAGTGTGAGAGAGACAGAGAAAGGGACAGAGTGTGAGAGAGACAGAGAAAGGGACAGAGTGTGAGAGACACAGAGAAAGGGACAGAGTGTGAGAGAGACAGAGAAAGAGACAGAGTGTGAGAGGGACAGAGAAAGGGACAGAGTGTGAGAGACACAGAGAAAGAGACAGAGTGTGAGAGGGACAGAGAAAGGGACAGAGTGTGAGAGAGACAGAGAAAGAGACAGAGTGTGAGAGACACAGAGAAAGAGACAGAGTGTGAGAGGGACAGAGAAAGGGACAGAGAATGAGACAGAGTGTGAGAGAGACAGAGAAAGGGACAGAGTGTGAGAGAGACACAGAGAAAGGGACAGAGTGTGAGAGGGACAGAGAAAGGGACAGAGTGTGAGAGAGACAGAGAAAGGGACAGAGTGAGAGAGACAGAGAATGAGACAGAGTGTGAGAGAGACAGAGAAAGGGACAGAGTGAGAGAGACAGAGAATGAGACAGAGTGTGAGAGAGACAGAGAAAGGGACAGAGTGTGAGAGGGACAGAGAAAGGGACAGAGTGTGAGAGGGACAGAGAAAGGGACAGAGTGTGAGAGAGACACAGAGAAAGGGACAGAGTGTGAGAGGGACAGAGAAAGGGACAGAGTGTGAGAGAGACACAGAGAAAGGGACAGAGTGTGAGAGAGACAGAGAAAGGGACAGAGTGTGAGAGACACAGAGAAAGGGACAGAGTGTGAGAGACACAGAGAAAGGGACAGAGTGTGAGAGACACAGAGAAAGGGACAGAGTGTGAGAGGCACAGAGAAAGGGACAGAGTGTGAGAGACACAGAGAAAGGGACAGAGTGTGAGAGACACAGAGAAAGGGACAGAGTGTGAGAGACACAGAGAAAGGGACAGAGTGTGAGAGACACAGAGAAAGGGACAGAGTGTGAGAGACACAGAGAAAGGGACAGAGTGTGAGAGTGACAGAGAAAGGGACAGAGTGTGAGAGGGACAGAAAAAGGGACAGAGTGTGAGAGACACAGAGAAAGGGACAGAGTGTGAGAGACACAGAGAAAGGGACAGAGTGTGAGAGACACAGAGAAAGGGACAGAGTGTGAGAGACACAGAGAAAGGGACAGAGTGTGAGAGGACAGAGAAAGGGACAGAGTGTGAGAGTCACAGAGAAAGGGACAGAGTGTGAGAGGACAGAGAAAGGGACAGAGTGTGAGAGAGACAGAGAAAGGGACAGAGTGTGAGAGACAGAGAGAAAGGGACAGAGTGTGAGAGACAGAGAGAAAGGGACAGAGTGTGAGAGACACAGAGAAAGGGACAGAGTGTGAGAGAGACAGAGAAAGGGACAGAGTGTGAGAGACAGAGAAAGGGACAGAGTGTGAGAGACAGAGAGAAAGGGACAGAGTGTGAGAGACACAGAGAAAGGGACAGAGTGTGAGAGGACAGAGAAAGGGACAGAGTGTGAGAGAGACAGAGAAAGGGACAGAGTGTGAGAGACACAGAGAAAGGGACAGAGTGTGAGAGACACAGAGAAAGGGACAGAGTGTGAGAGGGACAGAGAAAGGGACAGAGTGTGAGAGAGACAGAGAAAGGGACAGAGTGTGAGAGACAGAGAAAGGGACAGAGTGTGAGAGAGACAGAGAAAGGGACAGAGTGTGAGAGAGACAGAGAAAGGGACAGAGTGTGAGAGAGACAGAGAAAGGGACAGAGTGTGAGAGACACAGAGAAAGGGACAGAGTGTGAGAGAGACAGAGAAAGGGACAGAGTGTGAGAGACACAGAGAAAGGGACAGAGTGTGAGAGAGACAGAGAAAGGGACAGAGTGTGAGAGACACAGAGAAAGGGACAGAGTGTGAGAGACACAGAGAAAGGGACAGAGTGTGAGAGACACAGAGAAAGGGACAGAGTGTGAGAGGGACAGAGAAAGGGACAGAGTGTGAGAGGACAGAGAAAGGGACAGAGTGTGAGAGACACAGAGAAAGGGACAGAGTGTGAGAGACACAGAGAAAGGGACAGAGTGTGAGAGACACAGAGAAAGGGACAGAGTGTGAGAGACACAGAGAAAGGGACAGAGTGTGAGAGGACAGAGAAAGGGACAGAGTGTGAGAGACACAGAGAAAGGGACAGAGTGTGAGAGGGACAGAGAAAGGGACAGAGTGTGAGAGAGACAGAGAAAGGGACAGAGTGTGAGAGACAGAGAGAAAGGGACAGAGTGTGAGAGACAGAGAAAGGGACAGAGTGTGAGAGACACAGAGAAAGGGACAGAGTGTGAGAGAGACAGAGAAAGGGACAGAGTGTGAGAGACAGAGAGAAAGGGACAGAGTGTGAGAGACAGAGAGAAAGGGACAGAGTGTGAGAGACACAGAGAAAGGGACAGAGTGTGAGAGAGACAGAGAAAGGGACAGAGTGTGAGAGAGACAGAGAAAGGGACAGAGTGTGAGAGACACAGAGAAAGGGACAGAGTGTGAGAGACACAGAGAAAGGGACAGAGTGTGAGAGAGACAGAGAAAGGGACAGAGTGTGAGAGACACAGAGAAAGGGACAGAGTGTGAGAGAGACAGAGAAAGGGACAGAGTGTGAGAGACACAGAGAAAGGGACAGAGTGTGAGAGGACAGAGAAAGGGACAGAGTGTGAGAGGGACAGAGAAAGGGACAGAGTGTGAGAGGACAGAGAAAGGGACAGAGTGTGAGAGAGACAGAGAAAGGGACAGAGTGTGAGAGACACAGAGAAAGGGACAGAGTGTGAGAGAGACAGAGAAAGGGACAGAGTGTGAGAGGACAGAGAAAGGGACAGAGTGTGAGAGACACAGAGAAAGGGACAGAGTGTGAGAGACACAGAGAAAGGGACAGAGTGTGAGAGACACAGAGAAAGGGACAGAGTGTGAGAGACACAGAGAAAGGGACAGAGTGTGAGAGACACAGAGAAAGGGACAGAGTGTGAGAGGACAGAGAAAGGGACAGAGTGTGAGAGAGACAGAGAAAGGGACAGAGTGTGAGAGGACACAGAGAAAGGGACAGAGTGTGAGAGACAGAGAAAGGGACAGAGTGTGAGAGAGACAGAGAAAGGGACAGAGTGTGAGAGAGACAGAGAAAGGGACAGAGTGTGAGAGAGACAGAGAAAGGGACAGAGTGTGAGAGACACAGAGAAAGGGACAGAGTGTGAGAGAGACAGAGAAAGGGACAGAGTGTGAGAGGACAGAGAAAGGGACAGAGTGTGAGAGGACAGAGAAAGGGACAGAGTGTGAGAGGACAGAGAAAGGGACAGAGTGTGAGAGAGACAGAGAAAGGGACAGAGTGTGAGAGGACAGAGAAAGGGACAGAGTGTGAGAGGACAGAGAAAGGGACAGAGTGTGAGAGAGACAGAGAAAGGGACAGAGTGTGAGAGAGACAGAGAAAGGGACAGAGTGTGAGAGAGACAGAGAAAGGGACAGAGTGTGAGAGAGACAGAGAAAGGGACAGAGTGTGAGAGAGACAGAGAAAGGGACAGAGTGTGAGAGAGACAGAGAAAGGGACAGAGTGTGAGAGAGACAGAGAAAGGGACAGAGTGTGAGAGACACAGAGAAAGGGACAGAGTGTGAGAGACACAGAGAAAGGGACAGAGTGTGAGAGAGACAGAGAAAGGGACAGAGTGTGAGAGAGACAGAGAAAGGGACAGAGTGTGAGAGACACAGAGAAAGGGACAGAGTGTGAGAGAGACAGAGAAAGGGACAGAGTGTGAGAGAGACAGAGAAAGGGACAGAGTGTGAGAGAGACAGAGAAAGGGACAGAGTGTGAGAGAGACAGAGAAAGGGACAGAGTGTGAGAGAGACAGAGAAAGGGACAGAGTGTGAGAGACACAGAGAAAGGGACAGAGTGTGAGAGACAGAGAAAGGGACAGAGTGTGAGAGAGACAGAGAAAGGGACAGAGTGTGAGAGAGACAGAGAAAGGGACAGAGTGTGAGAGAGACAGAGAAAGGGACAGAGTGTGAGAGACACAGAGAAAGGGACAGAGTGTGAGAGAGACAGAGAAAGGGACAGAGTGTGAGAGAGACAGAGAAAGGGACAGAGTGTGAGAGACAGAGAAAGGGACAGAGAGAGACAGAGAAAGGGACAGAGTGTGAGAGAGACAGAGAAAGGGACAGAGTGTGAGAGAGACAGAGAAAGGGACAGAGTGTGAGAGGACAGAGAAAGGGACAGAGTGTGAGAGAGACAGAGAAAGGGACAGAGTGTGAGAGGACAGAGAAAGGGACAGAGTGTGAGAGGGACAGAGAAAGGGACAGAGTGTGAGAGACACAGAGAAAGGGACAGAGTGTGAGAGAGACAGAGAAAGGGACAGAGTGTGAGAGACACAGAGAAAGGGACAGAGTGTGAGAGAGACAGAGAAAGGGACAGAGTGTGAGAGACACAGAGAAAGGGACAGAGTGTGAGAGACACAGAGAAAGGGACAGAGTGTGAGAGACACAGAGAAAGGGACAGAGTGTGAGAGGACAGAGAAAGGGACAGAGTGTGAGAGACACAGAGAAAGGGACAGAGTGTGAGAGACACAGAGAAAGGGACAGAGTGTGAGAGACACAGAGAAAGGGACAGAGTGTGAGAGACACAGAGAAAGGGACAGAGTGTGAGAGACACAGAGAAAGGGACAGAGTGTGAGAGGACAGAGAAAGGGACAGAGTGTGAGAGGGACAGAGAAAGGGACAGAGTGTGAGAGACACAGAGAAAGGGACAGAGTGTGAGAGACACAGAGAAAGGGACAGAGTGTGAGAGACACAGAGAAAGGGACAGAGTGTGAGAGACACAGAGAAAGGGACAGAGTGTGAGAGGGACAGAGAAAGGGACAGAGTGTGAGAGACACAGAGAAAGGGACAGAGTGTGAGAGAGACAGAGAAAGGGACAGAGTGTGAGAGGACAGAGAAAGGGACAGAGTGTGAGAGAGACAGAGAAAGGGACAGAGTGTGAGAGACACAGAGAAAGGGACAGAGTGTGAGAGACACAGAGAAAGGGACAGAGTGTGAGAGGACAGAGAAAGGGACAGAGTGTGAGAGAGACAGAGAAAGGGACAGAGTGTGAGAGAGACAGAGAAAGGGACAGAGTGTGAGAGAGACAGAGAAAGGGACAGAGTGTGAGAGAGACAGAGAAAGGGACAGAGTGTGAGAGAGACAGAGAAAGGGACAGAGTGTGAGAGACACAGAGAAAGGGACAGAGTGTGAGAGGACAGAGAAAGGGACAGAGTGTGAGAGACACAGAGAAAGGGACAGAGTGTGAGAGAGACAGAGAAAGGGACAGAGTGTGAGAGAGACAGAGAAAGGGACAGAGTGTGAGAGACACAGAGAAAGGGACAGAGTGTGAGAGACACAGAGAAAGGGACAGAGTGTGAGAGACACAGAGAAAGGGACAGAGTGTGAGAGAGACAGAGAAAGGGACAGAGTGTGAGAGGACAGAGAAAGGGACAGAGTGTGAGAGACACAGAGAAAGGGACAGAGTGTGAGAGACACAGAGAAAGGGACAGAGTGTGAGAGACACAGAGAAAGGGACAGAGTGTGAGAGACAGAGAAAGGGACAGAGTGTGAGAGACACAGAGAAAGGGACAGAGTGTGAGAGGACAGAGAAAGGGACAGAGTGTGAGAGAGACAGAGAAAGGGACAGAGTGTGAGAGACAGAGAAAGGGACAGAGTGTGAGAGACACAGAGAAAGGGACAGAGTGTGAGAGACACAGAGAAAGGGACAGAGTGTGAGAGAGACAGAGAAAGGGACAGAGTGTGAGAGACACAGAGAAAGGGACAGAGTGTGAGAGACAGAGAAAGGGACAGAGTGTGAGAGACACAGAGAAAGGGACAGAGTGTGAGAGGACAGAGAAAGGGACAGAGTGTGAGAGAGACAGAGAAAGGGACAGAGTGTGAGAGACACAGAGAAAGGGACAGAGTGTGAGAGACACAGAGAAAGGGACAGAGTGTGAGAGAGACAGAGAAAGGGACAGAGTGTGAGAGAGACAGAGAAAGGGACAGAGTGTGAGAGAGACAGAGAAAGGGACAGAGTGTGAGAGAGACAGAGAAAGGGACAGAGTGTGAGAGACAGAGAAAGGGACAGAGTGTGAGAGACACAGAGAAAGGGACAGAGTGTGAGAGACACAGAGAAAGGGACAGAGTGTGAGAGGACAGAGAAAGGGACAGAGTGTGAGAGAGACAGAGAAAGGGACAGAGTGTGAGAGAGACAGAGAAAGGGACAGAGTGTGAGAGAGACAGAGAAAGGGACAGAGTGTGAGAGAGACAGAGAAAGGGACAGAGTGTGAGAGAGACAGAGAAAGGGACAGAGTGTGAGAGAGACAGAGAAAGGGACAGAGTGTGAGAGAGACAGAGAAAGGGACAGAGTGTGAGAGACACAGAGAAAGGGACAGAGTGTGAGAGACACAGAGAAAGGGACAGAGTGTGAGAGACACAGAGAAAGGGACAGAGTGTGAGAGAGACAGAGAAAGGGACAGAGTGTGAGAGGACAGAGAAAGGGACAGAGTGTGAGAGAGACAGAGAAAGGGACAGAGTGTGAGAGAGACAGAGAAAGGGACAGAGTGTGAGAGACACAGAGAAAGGGACAGAGTGTGAGAGAGACAGAGAAAGGGACAGAGTGTGAGAGGACAGAGAAAGGGACAGAGTGTGAGAGACACAGAGAAAGGGACAGAGTGTGAGAGAGACAGAGAAAGGGACAGAGTGTGAGAGAGACAGAGAAAGGGACAGAGTGTGAGAGACACAGAGAAAGGGACAGAGTGTGAGAGGACAGAGAAAGGGACAGAGTGTGAGAGACACAGAGAAAGGGACAGAGTGTGAGAGAGACAGAGAAAGGGACAGAGTGTGAGAGGACAGAGAAAGGGACAGAGTGTGAGAGGACAGAGAAAGGGACAGAGTGTGAGAGAGACAGAGAAAGGGACAGAGTGTGAGAGAGACAGAGAAAGGGACAGAGTGTGAGAGAGACAGAGAAAGGGACAGAGTGTGAGAGAGACAGAGAAAGGGACAGAGTGTGAGAGAGACAGAGAAAGGGACAGAGTGTGAGAGGACAGAGAAAGGGACAGAGTGTGAGAGGACAGAGAAAGGGACAGAGTGTGAGAGACACAGAGAAAGGGACAGAGTGTGAGAGGGACAGAGAAAGGGACAGAGTGTGAGAGAGACAGAGAAAGGGACAGAGTGTGAGAGAGACAGAGAAAGGGACAGAGTGTGAGAGACACAGAGAAAGGGACAGAGTGTGAGAGACACAGAGAAAGGGACAGAGTGTGAGAGACACAGAGAAAGGGACAGAGTGTGAGAGGCACAGAGAAAGGGACAGAGTGTGAGAGACACAGAGAAAGGGACAGAGTGTGAGAGACACAGAGAAAGGGACAGAGTGTGAGAGACACAGAGAAAGGGACAGAGTGTGAGAGACACAGAGAAAGGGACAGAGTGTGAGAGACACAGAGAAAGGGACAGAGTGTGAGAGGGACAGAGAAAGGGACAGAGTGTGAGAGGACAGAGAAAGGGACAGAGTGTGAGAGACACAGAGAAAGGGACAGAGTGTGAGAGACACAGAGAAAGGGACAGAGTGTGAGAGACACAGAGAAAGGGACAGAGTGTGAGAGACACAGAGAAAGGGACAGAGTGTGAGAGGGACAGAGAAAGGGACAGAGTGTGAGAGACACAGAGAAAGGGACAGAGTGTGAGAGGGACAGAGAAAGGGACAGAGTGTGAGAGAGACAGAGAAAGGGACAGAGTGTGAGAGACAGAGAGAAAGGGACAGAGTGTGAGAGAGACAGAGAAAGGGACAGGGTGTGAGAGGACACAGAGAAAGGGACAGAGTGTGAGAGAGACAGAGAAAGGGACAGAGTGTGAGAGACAGAGAGAAAGGGACAGAGTGTGAGAGACAGAGAGAAAGGGACAGAGTGTGAGAGACACAGAGAAAGGGACAGAGTGTGAGAGGGACAGAGAAAGGGACAGAGTGTGAGAGAGACAGAGAAAGGGACAGAGTGTGAGAGACACAGAGAAAGGGACAGAGTGTGAGAGACACAGAGAAAGGGACAGAGTGTGAGAGGGACAGAGAAAGGGACAGAGTGTGAGAGAGACAGAGAAAGGGACAGAGTGTGAGAGACAGAGAAAGGGACAGAGTGTGAGAGAGACAGAGAAAGGGACAGAGTGTGAGAGAGACAGAGAAAGGGACAGAGTGTGAGAGAGACAGAGAAAGGGACAGAGTGTGAGAGACACAGAGAAAGGGACAGAGTGTGAGAGAGACAGAGAAAGGGACAGAGTGTGAGAGAGACAGAGAAAGGGACAGAGTGTGAGAGAGACAGAGAAAGGGACAGAGTGTGAGAGACACAGAGAAAGGGACAGAGTGTGAGAGACACAGAGAAAGGGACAGAGTGTGAGAGACACAGAGAAAGGGACAGAGTGTGAGAGGGACAGAGAAAGGGACAGAGTGTGAGAGGGACAGAGAAAGGGACAGAGTGTGAGAGACACAGAGAAAGGGACAGAGTGTGAGAGACACAGAGAAAGGGACAGAGTGTGAGAGACACAGAGAAAGGGACAGAGTGTGAGAGACACAGAGAAAGGGACAGAGTGTGAGAGGGACAGAGAAAGGGACAGAGTGTGAGAGACACAGAGAAAGGGACAGAGTGTGAGAGGGACAGAGAAAGAGACAGAGTGTGAGAGAGACAGAGAGAAAGGGACAGAGTGTGAGAGACAGAGAGAAAGGGACAGAGTGTGAGAGACAGAGAGAAAGGGACAGAGTGTGAGAGAGACACAGAGAAAGGGACAGAGTGTGAGAGAGACAGAGAAAGGGACAGAGTGTGAGAGACAGAGAGAAAGGGACAGAGTGTGAGAGACAGAGAGAAAGGGACAGAGTGTGAGAGACACAGAGAAAGGGACAGAGTGTGAGAGGGACAGAGAAAGGGACAGAGTGTGAGAGAGACAGAGAAAGGGACAGAGTGTGAGAGACACAGAGAAAGGGACAGAGTGTGAGAGACACAGAGAAAGGGACAGAGTGTGAGAGAGACAGAGAAAGGGACAGAGTGTGAGAGACACAGAGAAAGGGACAGAGTGTGAGAGAGACAGAGAAAGGGACAGAGTGTGAGAGACACAGAGAAAGGGACAGAGTGTGAGAGGGACAGAGAAAGAGACAGAGTGTGAGAGAGACAGAGAGAAAGGGACAGAGTGTGTGAGAGACAGAGAGAAAGGGACAGAGTGTGAGCGAGACACAGAGAAAGGGACAGAGTGTGAGAGAGACAGAGAAAGGGACAGAGTGTGAGAGACAGAGAGAAAGGGACAGAGTGTGAGAGACAGAGAGAAAGGGACAGAGTGTGAGAGACACAGAGAAAGGGACAGAGTGTGAGAGGGACAGAGAAAGGGACAGAGTGTGAGAGAGACAGAGAAAGGGACAGAGTGTGAGAGACACAGAGAAAGGGACAGAGTGTGAGAGACACAGAGAAAGGGACAGAGTGTGAGAGACACAGAGAAAGGGACAGAGTGTGAGAGGGACAGAGTGTGAGAGACACAGAGAAAGGGACAGAGTGTGAGAGAGACAGAGAAAGGGACAGAGTGTGAGAGACACAGAGAAAGGGACAGAGTGTGAGAGGGACAGAGAAAGGGACAGAGTGTGAGAGGGACAGAGAAAGGGACAGAGTGTGAGAGACACAGAGAAAGGGACAGAGTGTGAGAGAGACAGAGAAAGGGACAGAGTGTGAGAGAGACACAGAGAAAGGGACAGAGTGTGAGAGAGACAGAGAAAGGGACAGAGTGTGAGAGAGACAGAGAATGAGACAGAGTGTGAGAGGGACAGAGAAAGGGACAGAGTGTGAGAGGGACAGAGAAAGGGACAGAGTGAGAGAGACAGAGAAAGGGACAGAGTGTGAGAGACACAGAGAAAGGGACAGAGTGTGAGAGAGACAGAGAAAGGGACAGAGTGAGAGAGACAGAGAATGAGACAGAGTGTGAGAGACACAGAGAAAGGGACAGAGTGTGAGAGACACAGAGAAAGGAACAGAGTGTGAGAGACACAGAGAAAGAGACAGAGTGTGAGAGACACAGAGAAAGGGACAGAGTGTGAGAGACACAGAGAAAGGGACAGAGTGTGAGAGGGACAGAGAAAGGGACAGGGTGTGAGAGAGACAGAGAAAGGGACAGAGTGTGAGAGAGACACAGAGAAAGGGACAGAGTGTGACAGAGAAAGGGACAGAGTGTGAGAGAGACAGAGAAAGGGACAGAGTGAGAGAGACAGAGAATGAGACAGAGTGTGAGAGAGACAGAGAAAGGGACAGAGTGAGAGAGACAGAGAATGAGACAGAGTGTGAGAGAGACAGAGAAAGGGACAGAGTGTGAGAGGGACAGAGAAAGGGACAGAGTGTGAGAGAGACAGAGAAAGGGACAGAGTGTGAGAGAGACAGAGAAAGGGACAGAGTGTGAGAGACACAGAGAAAGGGACAGAGTGTGAGAGACACAGAGAAAGGGACAGAGTGTGAGAGACACAGAGAAAGGGACAGAGTGTGAGAGGCACAGAGAAAGGGACAGAGTGTGAGAGACACAGAGAAAGGGACAGAGTGTGAGAGACACAGAGAAAGGGACAGAGTGTGAGAGACACAGAGAAAGGGACAGAGTGTGAGAGACACAGAGAAAGGGACAGAGTGTGAGAGACACAGAGAAAGGGACAGAGTGTGAGAGGGACAGAGAAAGGGACAGAGTGTGAGAGGGACAGAGAAAGGGACAGAGTGTGAGAGACACAGAGAAAGGGACAGAGTGTGAGAGACACAGAGAAAGGGACAGAGTGTGAGAGACACAGAGAAAGGGACAGAGTGTGAGAGACACAGAGAAAGGGACAGAGTGTCAGAGACACAGAGAAAGGGACAGAGTGTGAGAGGGACAGAGAAAGGGACAGAGTGTGAGAGTCACAGAGAAAGGGACAGAGTGTGAGAGGGACAGAGAAAGAGACAGAGTGTGAGAGAGACAGAGAAAGGGACAGAGTGTGAGAGACAGAGAGAAAGGGACAGAGTGTGAGAGACAGAGAGAAAGGGACAGAGTGTGAGCGAGACACAGAGAAAGGGACAGAGTGTGAGAGAGACAGAGAAAGGGACAGAGTGTGAGAGACAGAGAGAAAGGGACAGAGTGTGAGAGACAGAGAGAAAGGGACAGAGTGTGAGCGAGACACAGAGAAAGGGACAGAGTGTGAGAGACACAGAGAAAGGGACAGAGTGTGAGAGACACAGAGAAAGGGACAGAGTGTGAGAGGGACAGAGAAAGGGACAGAGTGTGAGAGAGACAGAGAAAGGGACAGAGTGAGAGAGACAGAGAATGAGACAGAGTGTGAGAGAGACAGAGAAAGGGACAGAGTGAGAGAGACAGAGAATGAGACAGAGTGTGAGAGAGACAGAGAAAGGGACAGAGTGTGAGAGACACAGAGAAAGGGACAGAGTGTGAGAGGGACAGAGAAAGGGACAGAGTGTGAGAGAGACACAGAGAAAGGGACAGAGTGTGAGAGAGACAGAGAAAGGGACAGAGTGTGAGAGACACAGAGAAAGGGACAGAGTGTGAGAGACACAGAGAAAGGGACAGAGTGTTAGAGACACAGAGAAAGGGCCAGAGTGTGAGAGGCACAGAGAAAGGGACAGAGTGTGAGAGACACAGAGAAAGGGACAGAGTGTGAGAGACACAGAGAAAGGGACAGAGTGTGAGAGACACAGAGAAAGGGACAGAGTGTGAGAGGGACAGAGAAAGGGACAGAGTGTGAGAGGGACAGAAAAAGGGACAGAGTGTGAGAGACACAGAGAAAGGGACAGAGTGTGAGAGACACAGAGAAAGGGCCAGAGTGTGAGAGACACAGAGAAAGGGACAGAGTGTCAGAGACACAGAGAAAGGGACAGAGTGTGAGAGGGACAGAGAAAGGGACAGAGTGTGAGAGTCACAGAGAAAGGGACAGAGTGTGAGAGGGACAGAGAAAGAGACAGAGTGTGAGAGAGACAGAGAGAAAGGGACAGAGTGTGAGAGACAGAGAGAAAGGGACAGAGTGTGAGAGACAGAGAGAAAGGGACAGAGTGTGAGCGAGACACAGAGAAAGGGACAGAGGGAGAGAGAGACAGAGAAAGGGACAGAGTGTGAGAGACAGAGAGAAAGGGACAGAGTGTGAGAGACAGAGAGAAAGGGACAGAGTGTGAGAGACACAGAGAAAGGGACAGAGTGTGAGAGGGACAGAGAAAGGGACAGAGTGTGAGAGAGACAGAGAAAGGGACAGAGTGTGAGAGACACAGAGAAAGGGACAGAGTGTGAGAGACACAGAGAAAGGGACAGAGTGTGAGAGAGACAGAGAAAGGGACAGAGTGTGAGAGACACAGAGAAAGGGACAGAGTGTGAGAGAGACAGAGAAAGGGACAGAGTGTGAGAGACACAGAGAAAGGGACAGAGTGTGAGAGAGACAGAGAAAGAGACAGAGTGTGAGAGAGACAGAGAAAGGGACAGAGTGTGAGAGACAGAGAGAAAGGGACAGAGTGTGAGAGAGACAGAGAAAGGGACAGAGTGTGAGAGAGACAGAGAAAGGGACAGAGTGTGAGAGACAGAGAAAGGGACAGAGTGTGAGAGACAGAGAGAAAGGGACAGAGTGTGAGAGACACAGAGAAAGGGACGGAGTGTGAGAGGGACAGAGAAAGGGACAGAGTGTGAGAGAGACAGAGAAAGGGACAGAGTGTGAGAGACACAGAGAAAGGGACAGAGTGTGAGAGACACAGAGAAAGGGACAGAGTGTGAGAGACACAGAGAAAGGGACAGAGTGTGAGAGGGACAGAGTGTGAGAGACACAGAGAAAGGGACAGAGTGTGAGAGAGACAGAGAAAGGGACAGAGTGTGAGAGACACAGAGAAAGGGACAGAGTGTGAGAGGGACAGAGAAAGGGACAGAGTGTGAGAGGGACAGAGAAAGGGACAGAGTGTGAGAGACACAGAGAAAGGGACAGAGTGTGAGAGGGACAGAGAAAGGGACAGAGTGTGAGAGACACAGAGACAGGGACAGAGTGTGAGAGACACAGAGAAAGGGACAGAGTGTGAGAGGGACAGAGTGTGAGAGGGACAGAGTGTGAGAGGGACAGAGTGTGAGAGGGACAGAGTGTGAGAGGGACAGAGTGTGAGAGACACAGAGAAAGGGACAGAGTGTGAGAGACACAGAGAAAGGGACAGAGTGTGAGAGGGACAGAGTGTGAGAGACACAGAGAAAGGGACAGAGTGTGAGAGACACAGAGAAAGGGACAGAGTGTGAGAGGGACAGAGAAAGGGACAGAGTGTGAGAGAGACAGAGAAAGGGACAGAGTGTGAGAGGGACAGAAAAAGGGACAGAGTGTGAGAGACACAGAGAAAGGGACAGAGTGTGAGAGGGACAGAGAAAGGGACAGAGTGTGAGAGGGACAGAGAAAGGGACAGAGTGTGAGAGGACAGAGAAAGGGACAGAGTGTGAGAGACACAGAGAAAGGGACAGAGTGTGAGAGAGACAGAGAAAGGGACAGAGTGTGAGAGGGACAGAGAAAGGGACAGAGTGTGAGAGGGACAGAGAAAGGGACAGAGTGTGAGAGAGACAGAGAAAGGGACAGAGTGTGAGAGGACAGAGAAAGGGACAGAGTGTGAGAGAGACAGAGAAAGGGACAGAGTGTGAGAGGACAGAGAAAGGGACAGAGTGTGAGAGACACAGAGAAAGGGACAGAGTGTGAGAGACACAGAGAAAGGGACAGAGTGTGAGAGAGACAGAGAAAGGGACAGAGTGTGAGAGACAGAGAAAGGGACAGAGTGTGAGAGAGACAGAGAAAGGGACAGAGTGTGAGAGAGACAGAGAAAGGGACAGAGTGTGAGAGAGACAGAGAAAGGGACAGAGTGTGAGAGAGACAGAGAAAGGGACAGAGTGTGAGAGAGACAGAGAAAGGACAGAGTGTGAGAGAGACAGAGAAAGGGACAGAGTGTGAGAGAGACAGAGAAAGGGACAGAGTGTGAGAGAGACAGAGAAAGGGACAGAGTGTGAGAGAGACAGAGAAAGGGACAGAGTGTGAGAGAGACAGAGAAAGGGACAGAGTGTGAGAGAGACAGAGAAAGGGACAGAGTGTGAGAGAGACAGAGAAAGGGACAGAGTGTGAGAGGACAGAGAAAGGGACAGAGTGTGAGAGAGACAGAGAAAGGGACAGAGTGTGAGAGAGACAGAGAAAGGGACAGAGTGTGAGAGACACAGAGAAAGGGACAGAGTGTGAGAGACACAGAGAAAGGGACAGAGTGTGAGAGAGACAGAGAAAGGGACAGAGTGTGAGAGACACAGAGAAAGGGACAGAGTGTGAGAGAGACAGAGAAAGGGACAGAGTGTGAGAGACAGAGAAAGGGACAGAGTGTGAGAGAGACAGAGAAAGGGACAGAGAGAGACAGAGAAAGGGACAGAGTGTGAGAGACACAGAGAAAGGGACAGAGTGTGAGAGAGACAGAGAAAGGGACAGAGTGTGAGAGAGACAGAGAAAGGGACAGAGTGTGAGAGACACAGAGAAAGGGACAGAGTGTGAGAGAGACAGAGAAAGGGACAGAGTGTGAGAGACACAGAGAAAGGGACAGAGTGTGAGAGAGACAGAGAAAGGGACAGAGTGTGAGAGAGACAGAGAAAGGGACAGAGTGTGAGAGAGACAGAGAAAGGGACAGAGTGTGAGAGACACAGAGAAAGGGACAGAGTGTGAGAGAGACAGAGAAAGGGACAGAGTGTGAGAGAGACAGAGAAAGGGACAGAGTGTGAGAGACACAGAGAAAGGGACAGAGTGTGAGAGACACAGAGAAAGGGACAGAGTGTGAGAGAGACAGAGAAAGGGACAGAGTGTGAGAGAGACAGAGAAAGGGACAGAGTGTGAGAGAGACAGAGAAAGGGACAGAGTGTGAGAGACACAGAGAAAGGGACAGAGTGTGAGAGAGACAGAGAAAGGGACAGAGTGTGAGAGACACAGAGAAAGGGACAGAGTGTGAGAGACAGAGAAAGGGACAGAGTGTGAGAGAGACAGAGAAAGGGACAGAGTGTGAGAGGACAGAGAAAGGGACAGAGTGTGAGAGACAGAGAAAGGGACAGAGTGTGAGAGACACAGAGAAAGGGACAGAGTGTGAGAGAGACAGAGAAAGGGACAGAGTGTGAGAGAGACAGAGAAAGGGACAGAGTGTGAGAGAGACAGAGAAAGGGACAGAGTGTGAGAGAGACAGAGAAAGGGACAGAGTGTGAGAGAGACAGAGAAAGGGACAGAGTGTGAGAGACACAGAGAAAGGGACAGAGTGTGAGAGAGACAGAGAAAGGGACAGAGTGTGAGAGAGACAGAGAAAGGGACAGAGTGTGAGAGAGACAGAGAAAGGGACAGAGTGTGAGAGACACAGAGAAAGGGACAGAGTGTGAGAGAGACAGAGAAAGGGACAGAGTGTGAGAGACACAGAGAAAGGGACAGAGTGTGAGAGACACAGAGAAAGGGACAGAGTGTGAGAGACACAGAGAAAGGGACAGAGTGTGAGAGAGACAGAGAAAGGGACAGAGTGTGAGAGAGACAGAGAAAGGGACAGAGTGTGAGAGGACAGAGAAAGGGACAGAGTGTGAGAGACACAGAGAAAGGGACAGAGTGTGAGAGAGACAGAGAAAGGGACAGAGTGTGAGAGAGACAGAGAAAGGGACAGAGTGTGAGAGACACAGAGAAAGGGACAGAGGGACAGAGGTGAGAGAGACAGAGAAAGAGACAGAGTGTGAGAGACACAGAGAAAGGGACAGAGTGTGAGAGAGACAGAGAAAGGACAGAGTGTGAGAGGACACAGAGAAAGGGACAGAGTGTGAGAGACAGAGAAAGGGACAGAGTGTGAGAGAGACAGAGAAAGGGGACAGAGTGTGAGGAGGACAGAGAAGGGACAGAGTGTGAGAGACACAGAGAATGAGACAGAGTGTGAGAGAGACAGAGAAAGGGACAGAGTGTGAGAGACAAAGGGACAGAGTGTGAGAGACAGAGAAAGGGACAGAGTGTGAGAGACAGAGAAAGGGACAGAGTGTGAGAGAGACAGAGAAAGGGACAGAGTGTGAGAGACAGAGAAAGGGACAGAGTGTGAGAGGGACAGAGAAAGGGACAGAGTGTGAGAGACACAGAGAAAGGGACAGAGTGTGAGAGGGACAGAGAAAGGGACAGAGTGTGAGAGGGACAGAGAAAGGGACAGAGTGTGAGAGGACAGAGAAAGGGACAGAGTGTGAGAGGGACAGAGAAAGGGACAGAGTGTGAGAGGACAGAGAAAGGGACAGAGTGTGAGAGAGACAGAGAAAGGGACAGAGTGTGAGAGGACAGAGAAAGGGACAGAGTGTGAGAGAGACAGAGAAAGGGACAGAGTGTGAGAGGGACCAGAGAAAGGGACAGAGTGTGAGAGAGACAGAGAAAGGGACAGAGTGTGAGAGACACAGAGAAAGGGACAGAGTGTGAGAGACACAGAGAAAGGGACAGAGTGTGAGAGAGACAGAGAAAGGGACAGAGTGTGAGAGAGACAGAGAAAGGGACAGAGTGTGAGAGGACAGAGAAAGGGACAGAGTGTGAGAGACACAGAGAAAGGGACAGAGTGTGAGAGACACAGAGAAAGGGACAGAGTGTGAGAGACACAGAGAAAGGGACAGAGTGTGAGAGAGACAGAGAAAGGGACAGAGTGTGAGAGACACAGAGAAAGGGACAGAGTGTGAGAGACACAGAGAAAGGGACAGAGTGTGAGAGAGACAGAGAAAGGACAGAGTGTGAGAGAGACAGAGAAAGGGACAGAGTGTGAGAGACACAGAGAAAGGGACAGAGTGTGAGAGACACAGAGAAAGGGACAGAGTGTGAGAGAGACAGAGAAAGGGACAGAGTGTGAGAGAGACAGAGAAAGGGACAGAGTGTGAGAGAGACAGAGAAAGGGACAGAGTGTGAGAGGGACAGAGAAAGGGACAGAGTGTGAGAGAGACAGAGAAAGGGACAGAGTGTGAGAGAGACAGAGAAAGGGACAGAGTGTGAGAGACACAGAGAAAGGGACAGAGTGTGAGAGGACAGAGAAAGGGACAGAGTGTGAGAGAGACAGAGAAAGGGACAGAGTGTGAGAGACACAGAGAAAGGGACAGAGTGTGAGAGAGACAGAGAAAGGGACAGAGTGTGAGAGAGACAGAGAAAGGGACAGAGTGTGAGAGAGACAGAGAAAGGGACAGAGTGTGAGAGACACAGAGAAAGGGACAGAGTGTGAGAGACACAGAGAAAGGGACAGAGTGTGAGAGGACAGAGAAAGGGACAGAGTGTGAGAGACACAGAGAAAGGGACAGAGTGTGAGAGAGACAGAGAAAGGGACAGAGTGTGAGAGACACAGAGAAAGGGACAGAGTGTGAGAGAGACAGAGAAAGGGACAGAGTGTGAGAGAGACAGAGAAAGGGACAGAGTGTGAGAGACACAGAGAAAGGGACAGAGTGTGAGAGAGACAGAGAAAGGGACAGAGTGTGAGAGGACAGAGAAAGGGACAGAGTGTGAGAGAGACAGAGAAAGGGACAGAGTGTGAGAGAGACAGAGAAAGGGACAGAGTGTGAGAGAGACAGAGAAAGGGACAGAGTGTGAGAGAGACAGAGAAAGGGACAGAGTGTGAGAGAGACAGAGAAAGGGACAGAGTGTGAGAGAGACAGAGAAAGGGACAGAGTGTGAGAGAGACAGAGAAAGGGACAGAGTGTGAGAGAGACAGAGAAAGGGACAGAGTGTGAGAGACACAGAGAAAGGGACAGAGTGTGAGAGACACAGAGAAAGGGACAGAGTGTGAGAGAGACAGAGAAAGGGACAGAGTGTGAGAGAGACAGAGAAAGGGACAGAGTGTGAGAGACACAGAGAAAGGGACAGAGTGTGAGAGAGACAGAGAAAGGGACAGAGTGTGAGAGGGACAGAGAAAGGGACAGAGTGTGAGAGGACAGAGAAAGGGACAGAGTGTGAGAGACAGAGAAAGGGACAGAGTGTGAGAGACACAGAGAAAGGGACAGAGTGTGAGAGGGACAGAGAAAGGGACAGAGTGTGAGAGAGACAGAGAAAGGGACAGAGTGTGAGAGACACAGAGAAAGGGACAGAGTGTGAGAGAGACAGAGAAAGGGACAGAGTGTGAGAGACACAGAGAAAGGGACAGAGTGTGAGAGAGACAGAGAAAGGGACAGAGTGTGAGAGACACAGAGAAAGGGACAGAGTGTGAGAGACACAGAGAAAGGGACAGAGTGTGAGAGGACAGAGAAAGGGACAGAGTGTGAGAGACACAGAGAAAGGGACAGAGTGTGAGAGAGACAGAGAAAGGGACAGAGTGTGAGAGACACAGAGAAAGGGACAGAGTGTGAGAGAGACAGAGAAAGGGACAGAGTGTGAGAGAGACAGAGAAAGGGACAGAGTGTGAGAGACACAGAGAAAGGGACAGAGTGTGAGAGGGACAGAGAAAGGGACAGAGTGTGAGAGAGACAGAGAAAGGGACAGAGTGTGAGAGAGACAGAGAAAGGGACAGAGTGTGAGAGGGACAGAGAAAGGGACAGAGTGTGAGAGAGACAGAGAAAGGGACAGAGTGTGAGAGGGACAGAGAAAGGGACAGAGTGTGAGAGACACAGAGAAAGGGACAGAGTGTGAGAGAGACAGAGAAAGGGACAGAGTGTGAGAGGGACAGAGAAAGAGACAGAGTGTGAGAGGGACAGAGAAAGGGACAGAGTGTGAGAGGACAGAGAAAGGGACAGAGTGTGAGAGAGACAGAGAAAGGGACAGAGTGTGAGAGAGACAGAGAATGAGACAGAGTGTGAGAGACAGAGAAAGGGACAGAGTGTGAGAGACACAGAGAAAGGGACAGAGTGTGAGAGACACAGAGAAAGGGACAGAGTGTGAGAGAGACAGAGTGTGAGAGACACAGAGAAAGGGACAGAGTGTGAGAGGGACAGAGAAAGGGACAGAGTGTGAGAGAGACAGAGAATGAGACAGAGTGTGAGAGAGACAGAGAAAGGGACAGAGTGTGAGAGACACAGAGAAAGGGACAGAGTGTGAGAGACACAGAGAAAGGGACAGAGTGTGAGAGAGACAGAGAAAGGGACAGAGTGTGAGAGAGACAGAGAAAGGGACAGAGTGTGAGAGACACAGAGAAAGGGACAGAGTGTGAGAGACACAGAGAAAGGGACAGAGTGTGAGAGAGACAGAGAAAGGGACAGAGTGTGAGAGACACAGAGAAAGGGACAGAGTGTGAGAGACACAGAGAAAGGGACAGAGTGTGAGAGGACAGAGAAAGGGACAGAGTGTGAGAGAGACAGAGAAAGGGACAGAGTGTGAGAGACACAGAGAAAGGGACAGAGTGTGAGAGAGACAGAGAAAGGGACAGAGTGTGAGAGACACAGAGAAAGGGACAGAGTGTGAGAGAGACAGAGAAAGGGACAGAGTGTGAGAGACACAGAGAAAGGGACAGAGTGTGAGAGAGACAGAGAAAGGGACAGAGTGTGAGAGACACAGAGAAAGGGACAGAGTGTGAGAGACACAGAGAAAGGGACAGAGTGTGAGAGAGACAGAGAAAGGGACAGAGTGTGAGAGGGACAGAGAAAGGGACAGAGTGTGAGAGACACAGAGAAAGGGACAGAGTGTGAGAGAGACAGAGAAAGGGACAGAGTGTGAGAGAGACACAGAGAAAGGGACAGAGTGTGAGAGGACAGAGAAAGGGACAGAGTGTGAGAGAGACAGAGAATGAGACAGAGTGTGAGAGACACAGAGAAAGGGACAGAGTGTGAGAGAGACAGAGAAAGGGACAGAGTGTGAGAGAGACACAGAGAAAGGGACAGAGTGTGAGAGAGACAGAGAAAGGGACAGAGTGTGAGAGAGACAGAGAAAGGGACAGAGTGTGAGAGACACAGAGAAAGGGACAGAGTGTGAGAGACACAGAGAAAGGGACAGAGTGTGAGAGACACAGAGAAAGGGACAGAGTGTGAGAGAGACAGAGAAAGAGGACAGAGTGTGAGAGGACAGAGAAAGGGACAGAGTGTGAGAGGACAGAGAATGAGACAGAGTGTGAGAGAGACAGAGAAAGGGACAGAGTGTGAGAGACACAGAGAAAGGGACAGAGTGTGAGAGGGACAGAGAAAGGGACAGAGTGTGAGAGAGACAGAGAAAGGGACAGAGTGTGAGAGAGACAGAGAAAGAGACAGAGTGTGAGAGAGACAGAGAAAGGGACAGAGTGTGAGAGGGACAGAGAAAGGGACAGAGTGTGAGAGAGACAGAGAATGAGACAGAGTGTGAGAGACACAGAGAAAGGGACAGAGTGTGAGAGAGACAGAGAATGAGACAGAGTGTGAGAGACACAGAGAAAGGGACAGAGTGTGAGAGAGACAGAGAAAGGGACAGAGTGTGAGAGACACAGAGAAAGGGACAGAGTGTGAGAGACACAGAGAAAGGGACAGAGTGTGAGAGAGACAGAGAATGAGACAGAGTGTGAGAGGGACAGAGAAAGGGACAGAGTGTGAGAGACACAGAGAAAGGGACAGAGTGTGAGAGAGACAGAGAAAGGGACAGAGTGTGAGAGAGACACAGAGAAAGGGACAGAGTGTGAGAGGGACAGAGAAAGGGACAGAGTGTGAGAGAGACAGAGAATGAGACAGAGTGTGAGAGACACAGAGAAAGGGACAGAGTGTGAGAGAGACAGAGAAAGGGACAGAGTGTGAGAGAGACACAGAGAAAGGGACAGAGTGTGAGAGACACAGAGAAAGGGACAGAGTGTGAGAGAGACAGAGAAAGGGACAGAGTGTGAGAGAGACAGAGAAAGGGACAGAGTGTGAGAGACACAGAGAAAGGGACAGAGTGTGAGAGACACAGAGAAAGGGACAGAGTGTGAGAGACACAGAGAAAGGGACAGAGTGTGAGAGAGACAGAGAAAGAGACAGAGATGAGACAGAGTGTGAGAGGACAGAGAAAGGGACAGAGTGTGAGAGGGACAGAGAAAGGGACAGAGTGTGAGAGAGACAGAAAAAGGGACAGAGTGTGAGAGACACAGAGAAAGGGACAGAGTGTGAGAGGGACAGAGAAAGGGACAGAGTGTGAGAGAGACAGAGAAAGGGACAGAGTGTGAGAGAGACAGAGAAAGGGACAGAGTGTGAGAGAGACAGAGAAAGGGACAGAGTGTGAGAGGACAGAGAAAGGGACAGAGTGTGAGAGGACAGAGAAAGGGACAGAGTGTGAGAGACACAGAGAAAGGGACAGAGTGTGAGAGGGACAGAGAAAGGGACAGAGTGTGAGAGAGACAGAGAAAGGGACAGAGTGAGAGAGACAGAGAAAGGGACAGAGTGTGAGAGACACAGAGAAAGGGACAGAGTGTGAGAGACACAGAGAAAGGGACAGAGTGTGAGAGACACAGAGAAAGGGACAGAGTGTGAGAGAGACAGAGAAAGGGACAGAGTGTGAGAGACACAGAGAAAGGGACAGAGTGTGAGAGACACAGAGAAAGGGACAGAGTGTGAGAGGGACAGAGAAAGGGACAGAGTGTGAGAGACACAGAGAAAGGGACAGAGTGTGAGAGACACAGAGAAAGAGACAGAGTGTGAGAGAGACAGAGAAAGGGACAGAGTGTGAGAGACACAGAGAAAGGGACAGAGTGTGAGAGACACAGAGAAAGGGACAGAGTGTGAGAGACACAGAGAAAGGGACAGAGTGTGAGAGGGACAGAGAAAGGGACAGAGTGTGAGAGACACAGAGAAAGGGACAGAGTGTGAGAGAGACAGAGAATGAGACAGAGTGTGAGAGACACAGAGAAAGAGACAGAGTGTGAGAGAGACAGAGAAAGGGACAGAGTGTGAGAGACACAGAGAAAGGGACAGAGTGTGAGAGACAGAGAAAGGGACAGAGTGTGAGAGACACAGAGAAAGGGACAGAGTGTGAGAGGGACAGATTGTGAGAGGGACAGAGAAAGGGACAGAGTGTGAGAGGGACAGAAAAAGGGACAGAGTGTGAGAGGGACAGAAAAAGGGACAGAGTGTGAGAGAGACAGAGAAAGGGACAGAGTGTGAGAGGGACAGAAAAAGGGACAGAGTGTGAGAGACACAGAGAAAGGGACAGAGTGTGAGAGGGACAGAGAAAGGGACAGAGTGTGAGAGGGACAGAGAAAGGGACAGAGTGTGAGAGGGACAGAGAAAGGGACAGAGTGTGAGAGGGACAGAGAAAGGGACAGAGTGTGAGAGACAGAGAGAAAGGGACAGAGTGTGAGAGAGACAGAGAAAGGGACAGAGTGTGAGAGACAGAGAGAAAGGGACAGAGTGTGAGAGAGACAGAGAAAGGGACAGAGTGTGAGAGACAGAGAGAAAGGGACAGAGTGTGAGAGAGACAGAGAAAGGGACAGAGTGTGAGAGGGACAGAGAAAGGGACAGAGTGTGAGAGAGACAGAGAAAGGGACAGAGTGTGAGAGACACAGAGAAAGGGACAGAGTGTGAGAGACACAGAGAAAGGGACAGAGTGTGAGAGAGACAGAGAAAGGGACAGAGTGTGAGAGACACAGAGAAAGGGACAGAGTGTGAGAGGACAGAGAAAGGGACAGAGTGTGAGAGACACAGAGAAAGGGACAGAGTGTGAGAGGGACAGAGAAAGGGACAGAGTGTGAGAGACACAGAGAAAGGGACAGAGTGTGAGAGACACAGAGAAAGGGACAGAGTGTGAGAGACACAGAGAAAGGGACAGAGTGTGAGAGACACAGAGAAAGGGACAGAGTGTGAGAGAGACAGAGAAAGGGACAGAGTGTGAGAGAGACAGAGAAAGGGACAGAGTGTGAGAGACACAGAGAAAGGGACAGAGTGTGAGAGACACAGAGAAAGGGACAGAGTGTGAGAGACACAGAGAAAGGGACAGAGTGTGAGAGAGACAGAGAAAGGGACAGAGTGTGAGAGACACAGAGAAAGGGACAGAGTGTGAGAGGGACAGAGAAAGGGACAGAGTGTGAGAGAGACAGAGAAAGGGACAGAGTGTGAGAGAGACAGAGAAAGGGACAGAGTGTGAGAGACACAGAGAAAGGGACAGAGTGTGAGAGAGACACAGAGAAAGGGACAGAGTGTGAGAGAGACAGAGAAAGGGACAGAGTGTGAGAGACACAGAGAAAGGGACAGAGTGTGAGAGAGACAGAGAAAGAGACAGAGTGTGAGAGGACAGAGAAAGGGACAGAGTGTGAGAGGACAGAGAAAGGGACAGAGTGTGAGAGAGACAGAGAAAGGGACAGAGTGTGAGAGACACAGAGAAAGGGACAGAGTGTGAGAGGACAGAGAAAGGGACAGAGTGTGAGAGAGACAGAGAAAGGGACAGAGTGTGAGAGACACAGAGAAAGGGACAGAGTGTGAGAGAGACAGAGAAAGGGACAGAGTGTGAGAGAGACAGAGAAAGGGACAGAGTGTGAGAGAGACAGAGAAAGGGACAGAGTGTGAGAGAGACAGAGAAAGGGACAGAGTGTGAGAGAGACAGAGAAAGGGACAGAGTGTGAGAGAGACAGAGAAAGGGACAGAGTGTGAGAGACACAGAGAAAGGGACAGAGTGTGAGAGACACAGAGAAAGGGACAGAGTGTGAGAGACACAGAGAAAGGGACAGAGTGTGAGAGAGACAGAGAAAGGGACAGAGTGTGAGAGAGACAGAGAAAGGGACAGAGTGTGAGAGACACAGAGAAAGGGACAGAGTGTGAGAGAGACAGAGAATGAGACAGAGTGTGAGAGGGACAGAGAAAGGGACAGAGTGTGAGAGGGACAGAGAAAGGGACAGAGTGAGAGAGACAGAGAAAGGGACAGAGTGTGAGAGACACAGAGAAAGGGACAGAGTGTGAGAGGGACAGAGAAAGGGACAGAGTGTGAGAGAGACAGAGAAAGGGACAGAGTGTGAGAGACACAGAGAAAGGGACAGAGTGTGAGAGAGACAGAGAAAGGGACAGAGTGTGAGAGACACAGAGAAAGGGACAGAGTGTGAGAGAGACAGAGAAAGGGACAGAGTGTGAGAGACACAGAGAAAGGGACAGAGTGTGAGAGACACAGAGAAAGGGACAGAGTGTGAGAGGACAGAGAAAGGGACAGAGTGTGAGAGACACAGAGAAAGGGACAGAGTGTGAGAGAGACAGAGAAAGGGACAGAGTGAGAGAGACAGAGAATGAGACAGAGTGTGAGAGACACAGAGAAAGGGACAGAGTGTGAGAGAGACAGAGAAAGAGACAGAGTGTGAGAGGGACAGAGAAAGAGACAGAGTGTGAGAGAGACAGAGAAAGGGACAGAGTGTGAGAGAGACAGAGAAAGAGACAGAGTGTGAGAGAGACAGAGAAAGGGACAGAGTGTGAGAGAGACAGAGAAAGGGACAGAGTGTGAGAGGGACAGAGAAAGGGACAGAGTGTGAGAGAGACAGAGAAAGGGACAGAGTGTGAGAGAGACAGAGAAAGGGACAGAGTGTGAGAGACACAGAGAAAGGGACAGAGTGTGAGAGAGACAGAGAAAGGGACAGAGTGTGAGAGAGACAGAGAAAGGGACAGAGTGTGAGAGAGACAGAGAAAGAGACAGAGTGTGAGAGAGACAGAGAAAGGGACAGAGTGTGAGAGGACAGAGAAAGGGACAGAGTGTGAGAGAGACAGAGAAAGAGACAGAGTGTGAGAGAGACAGAGAAAGGGACAGAGTGTGAGAGGGACAGAGAAAGGGACAGAGTGTGAGAGAGACAGAGAAAGGGACAGGGTGTGAGAGGGACAGAGTGTGAGAGACACACAGAAAGGGACAGAGTGTGAGAGAGACAGAGAAAGGGACAGAGTGTGAGAGGGACAGAGAAAGAGACAGAGTGTGAGAGGGACAGAGAAAGGGACAGAGTGTGAGAGGGACAGAGAAAGGGACAGAGTGTGAGAGAGACAGAGAAAGGGACAGAGTGTGAGAGAGACAGAGAATGAGACAGAGTGTGAGAGACAGAGAAAGGGACAGAGTGTGAGAGACACAGAGAAAGGGACAGAGTGTGAGAGACACAGAGAAAGGGACAGAGTGTGAGAGAGACAGAGTGTGAGAGACACAGAGAAAGGGACAGAGTGTGAGAGGGACAGAGAAAGGGACAGAGTGAGAGAGAGACAGAGAATGAGACAGAGTGTGAGAGAGACAGAGAAAGGGACAGAGTGTGAGAGACACAGAGAAAGGGACAGAGTGTGAGAGACACAGAGAATGAGACAGAGTGTGAGAGAGACAGAGAAAGAGACAGAGTGTGAGAGACACAGAGAAAGGGACAGAGTGTGAGAGACACAGAGAAAGGGACAGAGTGTGAGAGACACAGAGAAAGGGACAGAGTGTGAGAGAGACAGAGAATGAGACAGAGTGTGAGAGACACAGAGAAAGGGACAGAGTGTGAGAGACACAGAGAAAGGGACAGAGTGTGAGAGGACAGAGAAAGGGACAGAGTGTGAGAGACAGAGAAAGGGACAGAGTGTGAGAGAGACAGAGAAGGACAGAGTGTGAGAGACAGAGAAAGGGACAGAGTGTGAGAGGGACAGAGAAAGGGACAGAGTGTGAGAGACACAGAGAAAGGGACAGAGTGTGAGAGAGACAGAGAAAGGGACAGAGTGTGAGAGACAGAGAAAGGGACAGAGTGTGAGAGACACAGAGAAAGGGACAGAGTGTGAGAGAGACAGAGAAAGAGACAGAGTGTGAGAGACACAGAGAAAGGGACAGAGTGTGAGAGAGACAGAGAAAGGGACAGAGTGTGAGAGACACAGAGAAAGGGACAGAGTGTGAGAGACACAGAGAAAGGGACAGAGTGTGAGAGAGACAGAGAATGAGACAGAGTGTGAGAGACACAGAGAAAGGGACAGAGTGTGAGAGAGACAGAGAAAGGGACAGAGTGTGAGAGACACAGAGAAAGGGACAGAGTGTGAGAGACACAGAGAAAGGGACAGAGTGTGAGAGAGACAGAGAAAGAGACAGAGTGTGAGAGAGACAGAGAAAGGGACAGAGTGTGAGAGACACAGAGAAAGGGACAGAGTGTGAGAGACACAGAGAAAGGGACAGAGTGTGAGAGAGACAGAGAAAGAGACAGAGAATGAGACAGAGTGTGAGAGGGACAGAGAAAGGGACAGAGTGTGAGAGGGACAGAGAATGAGACAGAGTGTGAGAGAGACAGAAAAAGGGACAGAGTGTGAGAGACACAGAGAAAGGGACAGAGTGTGAGAGGGACAGAGAAAGGGACAGAGTGAGAGAGAGACAGAGAAAGGGACAGAGTGAGAGAGAGACAGAGAATGAGACAGAGTGTGAGAGAGACAGAGAAAGGGACAGAGTGTGAGAGGGACAGAAAAAGGGACAGAGTGTGAGAGACACAGAGAAAGGGACAGAGTGTGAGAGGGACAGAGAAAGGGACAGAGTGTGAGAGAGACAGAGAAAGGGACAGAGTGAGAGAGACAGAGAATGAGACAGAGTGTGAGAGACACAGAGAAAGGGACAGAGTGAGAGAGACACAGAGAAAGGGACAGAGTGTGAGAGACACAGAGAAAGGGACAGAGTGTGAGAGAGACAGAGAAAGGGACAGAGTGTGAGAGACACAGAGAAAGGGACAGAGTGTGAGAGACACAGAGAAAGGGACAGAGTGTGAGAGGGACAGAGAAAGGGACAGAGTGTGAGAGACACAGAGAAAGGGACAGAGTGTGAGAGACACAGAGAAAGAGACAGAGTGTGAGAGAGACAGAGAAAGGGACAGAGTGTGAGAGACACAGAGAAAGGGACAGAGTGTGAGAGACACAGAGAAAGGGACAGAGTGTGAGAGACACAGAGAAAGGGACAGAGTGTGAGAGGACAGAGAAAGGGACAGAGTGTGAGAGACACAGAGAAAGGGACAGAGTGTGAGAGAGACAGAGAATGAGACAGAGTGTGAGAGACACAGAGAAAGAGACAGAGTGTGAGAGAGACAGAGAAAGGGACAGAGTGTGAGAGACACAGAGAAAGGGACAGAGTGTGAGAGACAGAGAAAGGGACAGAGTGTGAGAGACACAGAGAAAGGGACAGAGTGTGAGAGGGACAGAGTGTGAGAGGGACAGAGAAAGGGACAGAGTGTGAGAGGGACAGAAAAAGGGACAGAGTGTGAGAGGGACAGAGAAAGGGACAGAGTGTGAGAGAGACAGAGAAAGGGACAGAGTGTGAGAGGGACAGAGAAAGGGACAGAGTGTGAGAGACACAGAGAAAGGGACAGAGTGTGAGAGGGACAGAGAAAGGGACAGAGTGTGAGAGGGACAGAGAAAGGGACAGAGTGTGAGAGGGACAGAGAAAGGGACAGAGTGTGAGAGACAGAGAGAAAGGGACAGAGTGTGAGAGAGACAGAGAAAGGGACAGAGTGTGAGAGACAGAGAGAAAGGGACAGAGTGTGAGAGAGACAGAGAGAAAGGGACAGAGTGTGAGAGACAGAGAGAAAGGGACAGAGTGTGAGAGAGACAGAGAAAGGGACAGGGTGTGAGAGGGACAGAAAAGGGACAGAGTGTGAGAGAGACAGAGAAAGGGACAGAGTGTGAGAGACACAGAGAAAGGGACAGAGTGTGAGAGACACAGAGAAAGGGACAGAGTGTGAGAGAGACAGAGAAAGGGACAGAGTGTGAGAGACACAGAGAAAGGGACAGAGTGTGAGAGGACAGAGAAAGGGACAGAGTGTGAGAGACACAGAGAAAGGGACAGAGTGTGAGAGGGACAGAGAAAGGGACAGAGTGTGAGAGACACAGAGAAAGGGACAGAGTGTGAGAGACACAGAGAAAGGGACAGAGTGTGAGAGACACAGAGAAAGGGACAGAGTGTGAGAGACACAGAGAAAGGGACAGAGTGTGAGAGAGACAGAGAAAGGGACAGAGTGTGAGAGAGACAGAGAAAGGGACAGAGTGTGAGAGACACAGAGAAAGGGACAGAGTGTGAGAGACACAGAGAAAGGGACAGAGTGTGAGAGACACAGAGAAAGGGACAGAGTGTGAGAGAGACAGAGAAAGGGACAGAGTGTGAGAGACACAGAGAAAGGGACAGAGTGTGAGAGAGACAGAGAAAGGGACAGAGTGTGAGAGACACAGAGAAAGGGACAGAGTGTGAGAGACACAGAGAAAGGGACAGAGTGTGAGAGAGACACAGAGAAAGGGACAGAGTGTGAGAGACACAGAGAAAGGGACAGAGTGTGAGAGACACAGAGAAAGGGACAGAGTGTGAGAGAGACACAGAGAAAGGGACAGAGTGTGAGAGAGACAGAGAAAGGGACAGAGTGTGAGAGACACAGAGAAAGGGACAGAGTGTGAGAGACACAGAGAAAGAGACAGAGTGTGAGAGGGACAGAGAAAGGGACAGAGTGTGAGAGAGACAGAGAAAGAGACAGAGTGTGAGAGACACAGAGAAAGAGACAGAGTGTGAGAGGGACAGAGAAAGGGACAGAGAATGAGACAGAGTGAGAGACACAGAGAAAGGGACAGAGTGAGAGAGACAGAGAATGAGACAGAGTGTGAGAGAGACAGAGAAAGGGACAGAGTGTGAGAGACACAGAGAAAGGGACAGAGTGTGAGAGACACAGAGAATGAGACAGAGTGTGAGAGAGACAGAGAAAGAGACAGAGTGTGAGAGACACAGAGAAAGGGACAGAGTGTGAGAGACACAGAGAAAGGGACAGAGTGTGAGAGACACAGAGAAAGGGACAGAGTGTGAGAGAGACAGAGAATGAGACAGAGTGTGAGAGACACAGAGAAAGGGACAGAGTGTGAGAGACACAGAGAAAGGGACAGAGTGTGAGAGGGACAGAGAAAGGGACAGAGTGTGAGAGAGACAGAGAATGAGACAGAGTGTGAGAGACACAGAGAATGAGACAGAGTGTGAGAGGGACAGAGAAAGGGACAGAGTGTGAGAGAGACAGAGAATGAGACAGAGTGTGAGAGACACAGAGAAAGGGACAGAGTGTGAGAGACACAGAGAAAGGGACAGAGTGTGAGAGAGACACAGAGAATGAGACAGAGTGTGAGAGGGACAGAGAAAGGGACAGAGTGTGAGAGGGACAGAGAAAGGGACAGAGTGTGAGAGAGACAGAGAAAGAGACAGAGTGTGAGAGAGACAGAGAAAGAGACAGAGTGTGAGAGAGACAGAGAAAGGGACAGAGTGTGAGAGACACAGAGAAAGAGACAGAGTGTGAGAGGGACAGAGAAAGGGACAGAGTGTGAGAGACACAGAGAAAGGGACAGAGTGTGAGAGAGACAGAGAAAGGGACAGAGTGTGAGAGACACAGAGAAAGGGACAGAGTGTGAGAGACACAGAGAAAGGGACAGAGTGTGAGAGGGACAGAGAAAGGGACAGAGTGTGAGAGACACAGAGAAAGGGACAGAGTGTGAGAGAGACAGAGAAAGAGACAGAGTGTGAGAGAGACAGAGAAAGGGACAGAGTGTGAGAGACACAGAGAAAGGGACAGAGTGTGAGAGAGACAGAGAAAGAGACAGAGTGTGAGAGAGACAGAGAAAGAGACAGAGAATGAGACAGAGTGTGAGAGGGACAGAGAAAGGGACAGAGTGTGAGAGGGACAGAGAATGAGACAGAGTGTGAGAGGGACAGAAAAAGGGACAGAGTGTGAGAGACACAGAGAAAGGGACAGAGTGTGAGAGACACAGAGAAAGGGACAGAGTGTGAGAGGGACAGAGAAAGGGACAGAGTGAGAGAGAGACAGAGAAAGGGACAGAGTGTGAGAGAGACAGAGAAAGAGACAGAGAATGAGACAGAGTGTGAGAGGGACAGAGAAAGGGACAGAGTGTGAGAGCGACAGAGAATGAGACAGAGTGTGAGAGGGACAGAAAAAGGGACAGAGTGTGAGAGACACAGAGAAAGGGACAGAGTGTGAGAGACACAGAGAAAGGGACAGAGTGTGAGAGGGACAGAGAAAGGGACAGAGTGAGAGAGAGACAGAGAAAGGGACAGAGTGAGAGAGACAGAGAATGAGACAGAGTGTGAGAGAGACAGAGAAAGGGACAGAGTGTGAGAGACACAGAGAAAGGGACAGAGTGTGAGAGACACAGAGAAAGGGACAGAGTGTGAGAGGGACAGAGAAAGGGACAGAGTGTGAGAGACACAGAGAAAGGGACAGAGTGTGAGAGAGACAGAGAAAGAGACAGAGTGTGAGAGAGACAGAGAAAGGGACAGAGTGTGAGAGACACAGAGAAAGGGACAGAGTGTGAGAGAGACAGAGAAAGAGACAGAGTGTGAGAGAGACAGAGAAAGGGACAGAGTGTGAGAGACACAGAGAAAGGGACAGAGTGTGAGAGAGACAGAGAAAGAGACAGAGTGTGAGAGAGACAGAGAAAGAGACAGAGAATGAGACAGAGTGTGAGAGGGACAGAGAATGAGACAGAGTGTGAGAGGGACAGAAAAAGGGACAGAGTGTGAGAGACACAGAGAAAGGGACAGAGTGTGAGAGACACAGAGAAAGGGACAGAGTGTGAGAGGGACAGAGAAAGGGACAGAGTGAGAGAGAGACAGAGAAAGGGACAGAGTGAGAGAGACAGAGAATGAGACAGAGTGTGAGAGACACAGAGAAAGGGACAGAGTGTGAGAGACACAGAGAAAGAGACAGAGTGTGAGAGAGACAGAGAAAGGGACAGAGTGTGAGAGACACAGAGAAAGGGACAGAGTGTGAGAGACACAGAGAAAGGGACAGAGTGTGAGAGACACAGAGAAAGGGACAGAGTGTGAGAGACACAGAGAAAGGGACAGAGTGTGAGAGAGAGAGAAAGGGACAGAGTGTGAGAGACACAGAGAAAGGGACAGAGTGTGAGAGGGACAGAGAAAGGGACAGAGTGTGAGAGACACAGAGAAAGGGACAGAGTGTGAGAGACAGAGAAAGGGACAGAGTGTGAGAGACACAGAGAAAGGGACAGAGTGTGAGAGGGACAGAGTGTGAGAGGGACAGAGAATGAGACAGAGTGTGAGAGAGACGGAAAAGGGACAGAGTGTGAGAGAGATAGAGAAAGGGACAGAGTGTGAGAGACACAGAGAAAGGGACAGAGTGTGAGAGAAACAGAGAAAGGGACAGAGTGTGAGAGAGACAGAGAATGAGACAGAGTGTGAGAGACACAGAGAAAGGGACAGAGTGTGAGAGACACAGAGAAAGGGACAGAGTGTGAGAGGGACAGAGAAAGGGACAGAGTGTGAGAGAGACAGAGAATGGACAGAGTGTGAGAGACACAGAGAATGAGACAGAGTGTGAGAGGGACAGAGAAAGGGACAGAGTGTGAGAGAGACAGAGAATGAGACAGAGTGTGAGAGACACAGAGAAAGGGACAGAGTGTGAGAGACACAGAGAAAGGGACAGAGTGTGAGAGAGACAGAGAATGAGACAGAGTGTGAGAGGGACAGAGAAAGGGACAGAGTGTGAGAGGGACAGAGAAAGGGACAGAGTGTGAGAGAGACAGAGAAAGAGACAGAGTGTGAGAGAGACAGAGAAAGAGACAGAGTGTGAGAGAGACAGAGAAAGGGACAGAGTGTGAGAGACACAGAGAAAGAGACAGAGTGTGAGAGGGACAGAGAAAGGGACAGAGTGTGAGAGAGACAGAGAAAGGGACAGAGTGTGAGAGACACAGAGAAAGGGACAGAGTGTGAGAGAGACAGAGAAAGGGACAGAGTGTGAGAGACACAGAGAAAGGGACAGAGTGTGAGAGACACAGAGAAAGGGACAGAGTGTGAGAGACACAGAGAAAGGGACAGAGTGTGAGAGACACAGAGAAAGGGACAGAGTGTGAGAGGACAGAGAAAGGGACAGAGTGTGAGAGACACAGAGAAAGGGACAGAGTGTGAGAGAGACAGAGAAAGAGACAGAGTGTGAGAGACACAGAGAAAGAGACAGAGTGTGAGAGAGACAGAGAAAGGGACAGAGTGTGAGAGACACAGAGAAAGGGACAGAGTGTGAGAGACAGAGAAAGGGACAGAGTGTGAGAGACACAGAGAAAGGGACAGAGTGTGAGAGAGACAGAGAAAGGGACAGAGTGTGAGAGACACAGAGAAAGGGACAGAGTGTGAGAGACAGAGAAAGGGACAGAGTGTGAGAGACAGAGAAAGGGACAGAGTGTGAGAGAGACAGAGAAAGGGACAGAGTGTGAGAGACACAGAGAAAGGGACAGAGTGTGAGAGGACAGAGAAAGGGACAGAGTGTGAGAGACACAGAGAAAGGGACAGAGTGTGAGAGACAGAGAAAGGGACAGAGTGTGAGAGGACAGAGAAAGGGACAGAGTGTGAGAGACACAGAGAAAGGGACAGAGTGTGAGAGACAGAGAAAGGGACAGAGTGTGAGAGACACAGAGAAAGGGACAGAGTGTGAGAGGGACAGAGTGTGAGAGGGACAGAGAATGAGACAGAGTGTGAGAGAGACAGAGAAAGGGACAGAGTGTGAGAGACACAGAGAAAGGGACAGAGTGTGAGAGACAGAGAAAGGGACAGAGTGTGAGAGGGACAGAGAAAGGGACAGAGTGTGAGAGACACAGAGAAAGGGACAGAGTGTGAGAGACAGAGAAAGGGACAGAGTGTGAGAGACACAGAGAAAGGGACAGAGTGTGAGAGACACAGAGAAAGGGACAGAGTGTGAGAGGGACAGAGTGTGAGAGGGACAGAGAATGAGACAGAGTGTGAGAGAGACGGAAAAAGGGACAGAGTGTGAGAGACACAGAGAAAGGGACAGAGTGTGAGAGACAGAGAAAGGGACAGAGTGTGAGAGGGACAGAGAAAGGGACAGAGTGTGAGAGACACAGAGAAAGGGACAGAGTGTGAGAGACAGAGAAAGGGACAGAGTGTGAGAGACACAGAGAAAGGGACAGAGTGTGAGAGGGACAGAGTGTGAGAGGGACAGAGAATGAGACAGAGTGTGAGAGAGACGGAAAAAGGGACAGAGTGTGAGAGACACAGAGAAAGGGACAGAGTGTGAGAGACAGAGAAAGGGACAGAGTGTGAGAGGGACAGAGAAAGGGACAGAGTGTGAGAGACACAGAGAAAGGGACAGAGTGTGAGAGACAGAGAAAGGGACAGAGTGTGAGAGACACAGAGAAAGGGACAGAGTGTGAGAGACACAGAGAAAGGGACAGAGTGTGAGAGGGACAGAGTGTGAGAGGGACAGAGAATGAGACAGAGTGTGAGAGAGACGGAAAAAGGGACAGAGTGTGAGAGACACAGAGAAAGGGACAGAGTGTGAGAGACAGAGAAAGGGACAGAGTGTGAGAGGGACAGAGAAAGGGACAGAGTGTGAGAGACACAGAGAAAGGGACAGAGTGTGAGAGACAGAGAAAGGGACAGAGTGTGAGAGACACAGAGAAAGGGACAGAGTGTGAGAGGGACAGAGTGTGAGAGGGACAGAGAATGAGACAGAGTGTGAGAGAGACGGAAAAAGGGACAGAGTGTGAGAGAGATAGAGAAAGGGACAGAGTGTGAGAGACACAGAGAAAGAGACAGAGTGTGAGAGGGACAGAGAAAGGGACAGAGTGTGAGAGAGACAGAGAAAGAGACAGAGTGTGAGAGAGACAGAGAAAGGGACAGAGTGTGAGAGACACAGAGAAAGAGACAGAGTGTGAGAGGGACAGAGAAAGGGACAGAGTGTGAGAGAGACAGAGAAAGGGACAGAGTGTGAGAGACACAGAGAAAGGGACAGAGTGTGAGAGAGACAGAGAAAGAGACAGAGTGTGAGAGAGACAGAGAAAGAGACAGAGTGTGAGAGACACAGAGAAAGGGACAGAGTGTGAGAGACACAGAGAAAGGGACAGAGTGTGAGAGACACAGAGAAAGGGACAGAGTGTGAGAGAGACAGAGAATGAGACAGAGTGTGAGAGACACAGAGAAAGGGACAGAGTGTGAGAGACACAGAGAAAGGGACAGAGTGTGAGAGGGACAGAGAAAGGGACAGAGTGTGAGAGAGACAGAGAATGAGACAGAGTGTGAGAGACACAGAGAATGAGACAGAGTGTGAGAGGGACAGAGAAAGGGACAGAGTGTGAGAGAGACAGAGAAAGAGACAGAGTGTGAGAGACACAGAGAAAGGGACAGAGTGTGAGAGACACAGAGAAAGGGACAGAGTGTGAGAGAGACAGAGAATGAGACAGAGTGTGAGAGGGACAGAGAAAGGGACAGAGTGTGAGAGGGACAGAGAAAGGGACAGAGTGTGAGAGAGACAGAGAATGAGACAGAGTGTGAGAGAGACAGAGAAAGAGACAGAGTGTGAGAGAGACAGAGAAAGGGACAGAGTGTGAGAGACACAGAGAAAGAGACAGAGTGTGAGAGGGACAGAGAAAGGGACAGAGTGTGAGAGACACAGAGAAAGGGACAGAGTGTGAGAGAGACAGAGAAAGGGACAGAGTGTGAGAGACACAGAGAAAGGGACAGAGTGTGAGAGACACAGAGAAAGGGACAGAGTGTGAGAGACACAGAGAAAGGGACAGAGTGTGAGAGGGACAGAGTGTGAGAGGGACAGAGAATGAGACAGAGTGTGAGAGAGACGGAAAAAGGGACAGAGTGTGAGAGAGATAGAGAAAGGGACAGAGTGTGAGAGACACAGAGAAAGGGACAGAGTGTGAGAGACACAGAGAAAGGGACAGAGTGTGAGAGAGACAGAGAAAGAGACAGAGTGTGAGAGACACAGAGAAAGGGACAGAGTGTGAGAGACACAGAGAAAGGGACAGAGTGTGAGAGGGACAGAGAAAGGGACAGAGTGTGAGAGAGACAGAGAAAGGGACAGAGTGTGAGAGGACAGAGAAAGGGACAGAGTGTGAGAGAGACAGAGAATGAGACAGAGTGTGAGAGACACAGAGAAAGGGACAGAGTGTGAGAGACACAGAGAAAGGGACAGAGTGTGAGAGAGACAGAGAATGAGACAGAGTGTGAGAGGACAGAGAAAGGGACAGAGTGTGAGAGGGACAGAGAAAGGGACAGAGTGTGAGAGAGACAGAGAAAGGGACAGAGTGTGAGAGAGACAGAGAAAGAGACAGAGTGTGAGAGACACAGAGAAAGGGACAGAGTGTGAGAGACACAGAGAAAGGGACAGAGTGTGAGAGAGACAGAGAATGAGACAGAGTGTGAGAGGACAGAGAAAGGGACAGAGTGTGAGAGGGACAGAGAAAGGGACAGAGTGTGAGAGAGACAGAGAATGAGACAGAGTGTGAGAGAGACAGAGAAAGAGACAGAGTGTGAGAGAGACAGAGAAAGGGACAGAGTGTGAGAGACACAGAGAAAGAGACAGAGTGTGAGAGGGACAGAGAAAGGGACAGAGTGTGAGAGACACAGAGAAAGGGACAGAGTGTGAGAGAGACAGAGAAAGGGACAGAGTGTGAGAGACACAGAGAAAGGGACAGAGTGTGAGAGACACAGAGAAAGGGACAGAGTGTGAGAGGGACAGAGAAAGGGACAGAGTGTGAGAGACACAGAGAAAGGGACAGAGTGTGAGAGAGACAGAGAAAGAGACAGAGTGTGAGAGAGACAGAGAAAGGGACAGAGTGTGAGAGACACAGAGAAAGGGACAGAGTGTGAGAGAGACAGAGAAAGAGACAGAGTGTGAGAGAGACAGAGAAAGAGACAGAGAATGAGACAGAGTGTGAGAGGGACAGAGAAAGGGACAGAGTGTGAGAGGGACAGAGAATGAGACAGAGTGTGAGAGGGACAGAAAAGGGACAGAGTGTGAGAGACACAGAGAAAGGGACAGAGTGTGAGAGACACAGAGAAAGGGACAGAGTGTGAGAGGGACAGAGAAAGGGACAGAGTGAGAGAGAGACAGAGAAAGGGACAGAGTGTGAGAGAGACAGAGAAAGAGACAGAGAATGAGACAGAGTGTGAGAGGGACAGAGAAAGGGACAGAGTGTGAGAGGGACAGAGAATGAGACAGAGTGTGAGAGGGACAGAAAAAGGGACAGAGTGTGAGAGACACAGAGAAAGGGACAGAGTGTGAGAGACACAGAGAAAGGGACAGAGTGTGAGAGGGACAGAGAAAGGGACAGAGTGAGAGAGAGACAGAGAAAGGGACAGAGTGAGAGAGACAGAGAATGAGACAGAGTGTGAGAGACACAGAGAAAGGGACAGAGTGTGAGAGACACAGAGAAAGAGACAGAGTGTGAGAGAGACAGAGAAAGGGACAGAGTGTGAGAGACACAGAGAAAGGGACAGAGTGTGAGAGACACAGAGAAAGGGACAGAGTGTGAGAGACACAGAGAAAGGGACAGAGTGTGAGAGACACAGAGAAAGGGACAGAGTGTGAGAGACACAGAGAAAGGGACAGAGTGTGAGAGACACAGAGAAAGGGACAGAGTGTGAGAGAGACAGAGAATGAGACAGAGTGTGAGAGACACAGAGAAAGAGACAGAGTGTGAGAGAGACAGAGAAAGGGACAGAGTGTGAGAGACAGAGAAAGGGACAGAGTGTGAGAGACACAGAGAAAGGGACAGAGTGTGAGAGAGAGAGAAAGGGACAGAGTGTGAGAGACACAGAGAAAGGGACAGAGTGTGAGAGGGACAGAGAAAGGGACAGAGTGTGAGAGACACAGAGAAAGGGACAGAGTGTGAGAGACAGAGAAAGGGACAGAGTGTGAGAGACACAGAGAAAGGGACAGAGTGTGAGAGGGACAGAGTGTGAGAGGGACAGAGAATGAGACAGAGTGTGAGAGAGACGGAAAAAGGGACAGAGTGTGAGAGAGATAGAGAAAGGGACAGAGTGTGAGAGACACAGAGAAAGGGACAGAGTGTGAGAGAAACAGAGAAAGGGACAGAGTGTGAGAGAGACAGAGAATGAGACAGAGTGTGAGAGACACAGAGAAAGGGACAGAGTGTGAGAGACACAGAGAAAGGGACAGAGTGTGAGAGGGACAGAGAAAGGGACAGAGTGTGAGAGAGACAGAGAATGAGACAGAGTGTGAGAGACACAGAGAATGAGACAGAGTGTGAGAGGGACAGAGAAAGGGACAGAGTGTGAGAGAGACAGAGAATGAGACAGAGTGTGAGAGACACAGAGAAAGGGACAGAGTGTGAGAGACACAGAGAAAGGGACAGAGTGTGAGAGAGACAGAGAAAGGGACAGAGTGTGAGAGAGACAGAGAAAGGGACAGAGTGTGAGAGGGACAGAGAAAGGGACAGAGTGTGAGAGAGACAGAGAAAGGGACAGAGTGTGAGAGAGACAGAGAAAGAGACAGAGTGTGAGAGAGACAGAGAAAGGGACAGAGTGTGAGAGACACAGAGAAAGAGACAGAGTGTGAGAGGGACAGAGAAAGGGACAGAGTGTGAGAGAGACAGAGAAAGGGACAGAGTGTGAGAGAGACACAGAGAAAGGGACAGAGTGTGAGAGAGACAGAGAAAGGGACAGAGTGTGAGAGACACAGAGAAAGGGACAGAGTGTGAGAGACACAGAGAAAGGGACAGAGTGTGAGAGACACAGAGAAAGGGACAGAGTGTGAGAGACACAGAGAAAGGGACAGAGTGTGAGAGACACAGAGAAAGGGACAGAGTGTGAGAGACACAGAGAAAGGGACAGAGTGTGAGAGAGACAGAGAAAGAGACAGAGTGTGAGAGAGACAGAGAAAGGGACAGAGTGTGAGAGACACAGAGAAAGGGACAGAGTGTGAGAGAGACAGAGAAAGAGACAGAGTGTGAGAGAGACAGAGAAAGAGACAGAGAATGAGACAGAGTGTGAGAGGGACAGAGAAAGGGACAGAGTGTGAGAGGGACAGAGAATGAGACAGAGTGTGAGAGGGACAGAGAAAGGGACAGAGTGTGAGAGACACAGAGAAAGGGACAGAGTGTGAGAGACACAGAGAAAGGGACAGAGTGTGAGAGGGACAGAGAAAGGGACAGAGTGAGAGAGAGACAGAGAAAGGGACAGAGTGAGAGAGACAGAGAATGAGACAGAGTGTGAGAGACACAGAGAAAGGGACAGAGTGTGAGAGACACAGAGAAAGAGACAGAGTGTGAGAGAGACAGAGAAAGGGACAGAGTGTGAGAGACACAGAGAAAGGGACAGAGTGTGAGAGACACAGAGAAAGGGACAGAGTGTGAGAGACACAGAGAAAGGGACAGAGTGTGAGAGACACAGAGAAAGGGACAGAGTGTGAGAGGACAGAGAAAGGGACAGAGTGTGAGAGACACAGAGAAAGGGACAGAGTGTGAGAGAGACAGAGAATGAGACAGAGTGTGAGAGACACAGAGAAAGAGACAGAGTGTGAGAGAGACAGAGAAAGGGACAGAGTGTGAGAGACACAGAGAAAGGGACAGAGTGTGAGAGACAGAGAAAGGTACAGAGTGTGAGAGACACAGAGAAAGGGACAGAGTGTGAGAGAGACAGAGAAAGGGACAGAGTGTGAGAGACACAGAGAAAGGGACAGAGTGTGAGAGACAGAGAAAGGGACAGAGTGTGAGAGACACAGAGAAAGGGACAGAGTGTGAGAGAGAGAGAAAGGGACAGAGTGTGAGAGACACAGAGAAAGGGACAGAGTGTGAGAGGGACAGAAAAAGGGACAGAGTGTGAGAGACACAGAGAAAGGGACAGAGTGTGAGAGACAGAGAAAGGGACAGAGTGTGAGAGGGACAGAGAAAGGGACAGAGTGTGAGAGACACAGAGAAAGGGACAGAGTGTGAGAGACAGAGAAAGGGACAGAGTGTGAGAGGGACAGAGTGTGAGAGGGACAGAGAATGAGACAGAGTGTGAGAGAGACGGAAAAAGGGACAGAGTGTGAGAGACACAGAGAAAGGGACAGAGTGTGAGAGACAGAGAAAGGGACAGAGTGTGAGAGGGACAGAGAAAGGGACAGAGTGTGAGAGACACAGAGAAAGGGACAGAGTGTGAGAGACAGAGAAAGGGACAGAGTGTGAGAGACACAGAGAAAGGGACAGAGTGTGAGAGACACAGAGAAAGGGACAGAGTGTGAGAGGGACAGAGTGTGAGAGGGACAGAGAATGAGACAGAGTGTGAGAGAGACGGAAAAAGGGACAGAGTGTGAGAGACACAGAGAAAGGGACAGAGTGTGAGAGACAGAGAAAGGGACAGAGTGTGAGAGGGACAGAGAAAGGGACAGAGTGTGAGAGACACAGAGAAAGGGACAGAGTGTGAGAGACAGAGAAAGGGACAGAGTGTGAGAGACACAGAGAAAGGGACAGAGTGTGAGAGGGACAGAGTGTGAGAGGGACAGAGAATGAGACAGAGTGTGAGAGAGACGGAAAAAGGGACAGAGTGTGAGAGACACAGAGAAAGGGACAGAGTGTGAGAGACAGAGAAAGGGACAGAGTGTGAGAGGGACAGAGAAAGGGACAGAGTGTGAGAGACACAGAGAAAGGGACAGAGTGTGAGAGACAGAGAAAGGGACAGAGTGTGAGAGACACAGAGAAAGGGACAGAGTGTGAGAGACACAGAGAAAGGGACAGAGTGTGAGAGGGACAGAGTGTGAGAGGGACAGAGAATGAGACAGAGTGTGAGAGAGACGGAAAAAGGGACAGAGTGTGAGAGACACAGAGAAAGGGACAGAGTGTGAGAGACAGAGAAAGGGACAGAGTGTGAGAGGGACAGAGAAAGGGACAGAGTGTGAGAGACACAGAGAAAGGGACAGAGTGTGAGAGACAGAGAAAGGGACAGAGTGTGAGAGACACAGAGAAAGGGACAGAGTGTGAGAGGGACAGAGTGTGAGAGGGACAGAGAATGAGACAGAGTGTGAGAGAGACGGAAAAAGGGACAGAGTGTGAGAGAGATAGAGAAAGGGACAGAGTGTGAGAGACACAGAGAAAGAGACAGAGTGTGAGAGGGACAGAGAAAGGGACAGAGTGTGAGAGAGACAGAGAAAGGGACAGAGTGTGAGAGAGACACAGAGAAAGGGACAGAGTGTGAGAGAGACAGAGAAAGGGACAGAGTGTGAGAGACACAGAGAAAGGGACAGAGTGTGAGAGACACAGAGAAAGAGACAGAGTGTGAGAGACACAGAGAAAGGGACAGAGTGTGAGAGACACATAGAAAGGGACAGAGTGTGAGAGACACAGAGAAAGGGACAGAGTGTGAGAGACACAGAGAAAGGGACAGAGTGTGAGAGAGACAGAGAAAGAGACAGAGTGTGAGAGAGACAGAGAAAGGGACAGAGTGTGAGAGACACAGAGAAAGGGACAGAGTGTGAGAGAGACAGAGAAAGAGACAGAGTGTGAGAGAGACAGAGAAAGAGACAGAGAATGAGACAGAGTGTGAGAGGGACAGAGAAAGGGACAGAGTGTGAGAGGGACAGAGAATGAGACAGAGTGTGAGAGGGACAGAGAAAGGGACAGAGTGTGAGAGACACAGAGAAAGGGACAGAGTGTGAGAGACACAGAGAAAGGGACAGAGTGTGAGAGGGACAGAGAAAGGGACAGAGTGAGAGAGAGACAGAGAAAGGGACAGAGTGAGAGAGACAGAGAATGAGACAGAGTGTGAGAGACACAGAGAAAGGGACAGAGTGTGAGAGACACAGAGAAAGAGACAGAGTGTGAGAGAGACAGAGAAAGGGACAGAGTGTGAGAGACACAGAGAAAGGCACAGAGTGTGAGAGACACAGAGAAAGGGACAGAGTGTGAGAGACACAGAGAAAGGGACAGAGTGTGAGAGACACAGAGAAAGGGACAGAGTGTGAGAGGGACAGAGAAAGGGACAGAGTGTGAGAGACACAGAGAAAGGGACAGAGTGTGAGAGAGACAGAGAATGAGACAGAGTGTGAGAGACACAGAGAAAGAGACAGAGTGTGAGAGAGACAGAGAAAGGGACAGAGTGTGAGAGACACAGAGAAAGGGACAGAGTGTGAGAGACAGAGAAAGGGACAGAGTGTGAGAGACACAGAGAAAGGGACAGAGTGTGAGAGAGACAGAGAAAGGGACAGAGTGTGAGAGACACAGAGAAAGGGACAGAGTGTGAGAGACAGAGAAAGGGACAGAGTGTGAGAGACACAGAGAAAGGGACAGAGTGTGAGAGAGAGAGAAAGGGACAGAGTGTGAGAGACACAGAGAAAGGGACAGAGTGTGAGAGGGACAGAAAAAGGGACAGAGTGTGAGAGACACAGAGAAAGGGACAGAGTGTGAGAGACAGAGAAAGGGACAGAGTGTGAGAGGGACAGAGAAAGGGACAGAGTGTGAGAGACACAGAGAAAGGGACAGAGTGTGAGAGACAGAGAAAGGGACAGAGTGTGAGAGACACAGAGAAAGGGACAGAGTGTGAGAGGGACAGAGTGTGAGAGGGACAGAGAATGAGACAGAGTGTGAGAGAGACGGAAAAAGGGACAGAGTGTGAGAGGGACAGAGAAAGGGACAGAGTGTGAGAGAGACAGAGAATGAGACAGAGTGTGAGAGGGACAGAGAAAGGGACAGAGTGTGAGAGAGACAGAGAATGAGACAGAGTGTGAGAGACACAGAGAAAGGGACAGAGTGTGAGAGACACAGAGAAAGGGACAGAGTGTGAGAGAGACAGAGAATGAGACAGAGTGTGAGAGGGACAGAGAAAGGGACAGAGTGTGAGAGGGACAGAGAAAGGGACAGAGTGTGAGAGAGACAGAGAATGAGACAGAGTGTGAGAGAGACAGAGAAAGAGACAGAGTGTGAGAGAGACAGAGAAAGGGACAGAGTGTGAGAGACACAGAGAAAGAGACAGAGTGTGAGAGGGACAGAGAAAGGGACAGAGTGTGAGAGAGACAGAGAAAGGGACAGAGTGTGAGAGAGACACAGAGAAAGGGACAGAGTGTGAGAGAGACAGAGAAAGGGACAGAGTGTGAGAGACACAGAGAAAGGGACAGAGTGTGAGAGACACAGAGAAAGAGACAGAGTGTGAGAGACACAGAGAAAGGGACAGAGTGTGAGAGACACAGAGAAAGGGACAGAGTGTGAGAGACACAGAGAAAGGGACAGAGTGTGAGAGACACAGAGAAAGGGACAGAGTGTGAGAGAGACAGAGAAAGAGACAGAGTGTGAGAGAGACAGAGAAAGGGACAGAGTGTGAGAGACACAGAGAAAGGGACAGAGTGTGAGAGAGACAGAGAATGAGACAGAGTGTGAGAGGGACAGAGAAAGGGACAGAGTGTGAGAGGGACAGAGAATGAGACAGAGTGTGAGAGGGACAGAAAAAGGGACAGAGTGTGAGAGACACAGAGAAAGGGACAGAGTGTGAGAGACACAGAGAAAGGGACAGAGTGTGAGAGGGACAGAGAAAGGGACAGAGTGAGAGAGAGACAGAGAAAGGGACAGAGTGAGAGAGACAGAGAATGAGACAGAGTGTGAGAGACACAGAGAAAGGGACAGAGTGTGAGAGAGACAGAGAAAGGGACAGAGTGTGAGAGACACAGAGAAAGAGACAGAGTGTGAGAGAGACAGAGAAAGGGACAGAGTGTGAGAGACACAGAGAAAGGGACAGAGTGTGAGAGACACAGAGAAAGGGACAGAGTGTGAGAGACACAGAGAAAGGGACAGAGTGTGAGAGACACAGAGAAAGGGACAGAGTGTGAGAGAGACAGAGAATGAGACAGAGTGTGAGAGACACAGAGAAAGAGACAGAGTGTGAGAGACACAGAGAAAGGGACAGAGTGTGAGAGGGACAGAGAAAGGGACAGAGTGTGAGAGACAGAGAAAGGGACAGAGTGTGAGAGACACAGAGAAAGGGACAGAGTGTGAGAGACACAGAGAAAGAGACAGAGTGTGAGAGAGACAGAGAAAGGGACAGAGTGTGAGAGACACAGAGAAAGGGACAGAGTGTGAGAGACACAGAGAAAGGGATAGAGTGTGAGAGACAGAGAAAGGGACAGAGTGTGAGAGACACAGAGAAAGGGACAGAGTGTGAGAGAGAGAGAAAGGGACAGAGTGTGAGAGACACAGAGAAAGGGACAGAGTGTGAGAGGGACAGAGAAAGGGACAGAGTGTGAGAGACACAGAGAAAGGGACAGAGTGTGAGAGACAGAGAAAGGGACAGAGTGTGAGAGGGACAGAGAAAGGGACAGAGTGTGAGAGACACAGAGAAAGGGACAGAGTGTGAGAGACAGAGAAAGGGACAGAGTGTGAGAGACACAGAGAAAGGGACAGAGTGTGAGAGGGACAGAGTGTGAGAGGGACAGAGAATGAGACAGAGTGTGAGAGAGACAGAGAAAGGGACAGAGTGTGAGAGGGACAGAGAAAGGGACAGAGTGTGAGAGAGACGGAAAAAGGGACAGAGTGTGAGAGAGATAGAGAAAGGGACAGAGTGTGAGAGACAGAGAGAAAGGGACAGAGTGTGAGAGAGACAGAGAAACGGACAGACTGTGAGAGACAGAGAGAAAGGGACAGAGTGTGAGAGAGACAGAGAAACGGACAGACTGTGAGAGACAGAGAGAAAGGGACAGAGTGTGAGAGACACAGAGAAAGGGACAGAGTGTGAGAGACACAGAGAAAGGGACAGAGTGTGAGAGGGACAGAGAAAGGGACAGAGTGTGAGAGACACAGAGAAAAGGACAGAGTGTGAGTGGGACAGAGAAAGGGACAGAGTGTGAGAGAGGGACAGAGAAAGGGACAGAGTGTGTGAGACACAGAGAAAGGGACAGAGTGTGAGAGACACAGAGAAAGGGACAGAGTGTGAGAGACACAGAGAAAAGGACAGAGTGTGAGAGACACAGAGAAAGGGACAGAGTGTGAGAGGGACAGAGAAAGGGACAGAGTGTGAGAGAGGGACAGAGAAAGGGACAGAGTGTGTGAGACACAGAGAAAGGGACAGAGTGTGAGAAGGACAGAGAAAGGGACAGAGTGTGAGAGGGACAGAGAAAGGGACAGAGTGTGAGAGGGACAGAGAAAGGGACAGAGTGAGAGAGACACACAGAAAGCCATCAGCCATCGTATATATCAGCCATCGAGTATGGCAAGCAAATCGCGTTCGCACGAACACATCCGCTGTACTTAATGCAGACCGTGCAAAGAAAATGTAAAACATGAGCAGGCTAAAAGGCCAGCTGCAGTACAATGAATGAGAAGCCCAGCAGACAGGCTTTGCTTATTCCTCTTTCTATGCCACAATCCCCTGTGAATCAAACACATTTTGTGGAGTTGCGAGGATTACAGGGGGTTTGTACAAAGTCAATTACCTCAAGCGAACGTCAGTCGAATGACCACTGATCTCCTTCTTCTGAGTGGAACTGCTTGGTCGGAGCAGAAAGCTGCCCTTCCTGACCGGGCTTGATGTGTTCCTGGCAGTCTGTAAAAGAGGACGGGATTCATTCACAATTCCGACATCACTAACACAGCCAATGAGAGCAAACAAGATTCTGGAAACTCTGGATTTATAAACTAACTGCATGAAAATCAATGGCGGATTCTGTCAGTTCACTTTTTCCAATCGGTGTGACAAGCTGCAGAAATGGATGACAAAAAATAAATCAATACTCAATCACGACACCCAGAATGAGGGGGGTCTCTTTAGAACACAGTTACATACTGGGGCCTCACCTTTTCAGTATATTGATCAGTGACTTAGATGAAGGTATGGAGAGCCGTGTATCCAAGTTTGCTGATGACACTGAGTTAGGTGGCACAGTCAGTAGTGTAGGTGGGAGCAGGAAGTTGCAAAGGGACATTGATCGATTCAGTGAGTGGGCAAAACTGTGGCAGAGGGAGTTCAATGTGGGGAAGTGGGAGGTCATCCACATTGGAGCTGAGAAAGATCGATCAGAGTATTTTCTAAATGGTGAGAAGCTCGGAACTGTGGAGGAGCCGAGAGATTTAGGGCTCCATGTCCAGAAATCACTCAACGCTGGTGGACAGGTACAAAAACTAATGAAAAAGGCTCATGGAATGTTGGCCTTTATCTCAGGGGCTGGAATACAGAGGGTGGAAGTTATTCTTCAGTTGTACAGCGCTCTGGTTAGACCCCATGTGGAGTATTGTGTTCAGTTCTGGGCCCCACAGCTCAGGAAGGATATAGTGGCCTTGGAGGGGGTGCAGCGCAGATTCACCAGAATAATACCAGAGCTAAAAGGGGTAAATTATGAGGAAAGGCTGCATTGAATAGGCTTGTATTCCCTCAAGTATAAAAGATTGAGGGTGATCTAATCCAGGTGTTTAAGATGAATAAAGGATTTGATGGGGTAGATAGAGAGAAACTATTTCCTCTGGTTGGGGGGAGACTAGAACAAGGGGGGAATAACCTTAAAATTAGAGCCAGGCCGTTCAGGACTAAGAGGTTATACCGATCAGGAAAGGTTGAACAGGCTGGGGCTCTTCTCCAGAAAAGAGAAGACTGAGGGGTGACCTGATAGAGGTCTTTAAGATTATGAAAGGGTTCGATCGGGTAGACCTAGAGAAGGTGTTTCCTGTTGTGGGCAAAACCAGAACTAGAGGCCATCAATATAAGACAGTCACTAATAAATCCAATCGGGGAATCAGGAGAAACTTCTTTACCCAGAGAGTGGTGAGAATGTGGAACTCGCTCCCACAGGGAGTGGTTGAGGCGAATAGAATAGATGCCTTTAAGTGGAAGCCAGATAAGCAGATGAGGGAGAAAGGAATAGAGGGATAGTTGATGGGGTTAAGTGAAGAAGGGCGGAAGGAGGCTCGTGTGGAGCACAAACACCGGCATGGACCTGTTGGGCCAAATGGCCTGTTTCTGTGCTGTTAATACTTTCTGGGGTGATGTCAGGAAGCACATCATCACACAAAGTGCAGTGGAAATCTGGAACGCTCTCCCTCAAAAAAATTTAAAAACTCATTGACGTAGAAAACTACTAGGCACTTGGTCTAAGCGTTAAACAAAGCTTTAATCAACTGTTTTACACCATGGAGGTCTGGTTGTGTCCTTCACCTTTTCCTGTTAAGAATGTCCTGCGCAAGCTGGGCCCGTGCCCGAGTATTTATACTCTCCCTGGACAGCGCCACCCGCAGGCCACTCAGTATTATTTCATAAGTCATGAATGACAGATTCATGTCACTCATATTGATAGATTTTTGTTAGGTAAGGTTATTGAGGGTTACGGAACCAAGACAGGTAAATGGAGTTAAGATGCAGATCAGCCATGATCTAACTAAATGTGGAACAGGCACGAGGGGCTGAATGGCCTCCTCCTGTTCCTATGTAACTGAGGGATGTCACTGGGGATGTCATAGACCAGGAAACCACACTACCAGTGTGGGGAAGCAATCACAAGTTCTGTATCATTGAGTCATAGAGTTATGCAGCACAGAAAGACGCCCTTCGCCCATCGTGTCCGCGCCGGCCATCAAGCCCTGTCTATTCTAATCCCATTTTCCAGCACTTGGTCCGTAGCCTTGTTTGCTATGGCGTTTCAAGTGCTCATCTAAATGCTTCTTGAATGTTGTGAGGGTTCCTGCCTCTACCACCCTTTCAGGCAGTGAGTTCCAGATTCCAACCACCCTCTGGGTGAATTTTTTTTTCCTCAAATCCCCTCAAAACCTCCTGCCCCTTACCTTGAAATTATGCCCCCTCTACTCAGGGGAAAAGTTCCTTTCTATCTACCCTATCTATGCCCCTCATAATTTTGTACACCTCAATCAGGTTCCCCTCAGCCTTCTCTGCTCTAAGGAAAACAACCCCAGCCTGTCCAGTCTCTCTTCATAGCTGAAGCGCTCCAGCCCAGGTAACATACTGGTGAATCTCCTCTGCACCCTCTCCAATGCAATCACATCCTTCCTATAGTGTGGCGACCAGAACTGCACACAGTATTCCAGCTGTGGCCTAACTAGCGTTTTGTACAGCTCCATCATAACCTCCCTGCTCTTATATTCTATGCCTCAGCTAATGAAGGCAAGTATCCCATATGCCTTTTTAACCACCTTATCTACCTGTCCTGCTGCCTTCAGGGATCTATGTACATGCACGCCAAGGTCCCTCTGATCCTCTGTCCTTCCTAGGGTCCTACCATTCATTGTGTATTCCCTTGCCTTGTTAGTCCTCCCAAAATGCATCACCTCACACTTTTCAGGGTTAAATTCCATTTGCCACTGTTCTGCCCATCTGACCAATCCGTCTATATCGTCCTGTAGCCTGAGGCTTCCCTCCTCGCTATTTACCACTCCACCAATTTTCATGTCATCTGCGAACTTACTGATCATACCTCCTACATTCATATCTAAATCATTAATGTACACTACAAACAGCAAAGGACCCAGCACCGATCCCTGCGGTACCCCACTGGACACAGGCTTCCAGTCACAAAAACAACCTTCGACCATCACCCTCTGCCTCCTGCCACTAAGCCAATTTTGGATCCAATGTGCCAAATTGCCCTGATCCCATGGGCTCTTACCTTCTTAACCAGTCTCCCATGTGGGACTTTGTCAAAAGCCTTACTGAAGTCCATGTAGACTTGGCGCACCGACCTCTACCTCGCGGAAGTTGAACGCCAACTCTCCGACACCTCCTCCTACCTCCACCTGGACCATGACACCACTACTGAACATCAAGCCACCATTTCCAAGACCGTCACTGACCTCATCTCCTCTGGAGAGCTTCCCCCCACGGCCGCCAACCTCATAATTCCCCAACCCCGCACAGCCTGCTTCTACCTCCTTCCCAAGATCCACAAACAGGACTGCCCTGGTAGACCCATCGTTTCAGCCTGTTCTTGCCCCACAGAACTTATCTCTTCCTATCTCGACTCTTTTTTCTCCCCTTGTCCAGTCTCTTCCCACCTACATCCGCGATTCCTCTGACGCCCTCCGCCACTTTAACAGTTTCCAGTTTCCTGGCCCCAACCGCCTCCTTTTCATCATGGACGTACAATCCCTCTGCACCTCCATCCCCCACCAGGATGGCCTGAGGACGCTCCGCTTCTTCCTTGAACAGAGGCCCAACCAGTCCCCATCCACCACCACCCTCCTCCGCCTGGCTGAACTTGTTCTCACATTGAACAACTTCTCCTTTGACTCCACTCATTTCCTCCAAATCAAAGGTGTTGCTATGGGTACCCGCATGGGTCCTAGCGAAGCCTGCCTTTTCGTGGGATATGTGGAACACACTTTGTTCCAGTCCTACTCGGGTCCCCTCCCTCACCTCTTTTTCCGGTACATTGACGACTGTATCGGTGCCGTTTCCTGCTCTCGCCCTGAACTAGACAATTACATTCACTTTGCCTCCAATTTCCACCCTTCCCTCACCTTCACATGGTCCATCTCCGACTCTTCCCTTCCCTTCCTCGACTTCTCCGCCTCCATCTCTGGGGATAGGTTATTGACTAACATTCACTATAATCCCACTGACTCCCACAGCTACCTGGACTACACTTCCTCCCACCCCGCCTCCTGTAAGGACTCTATTCCCTTCTCCCAGTTTCTCCGTCTCCGCCGCATCTGCTCCGACGATGCCACCTTCCATACCAGTGCTTCCGACATGTCTTCCTTTTTCCTTGACCGTGTCCGTTCTATCTCCCGCACTTCTGCCCTCACCCCGGCCACTCCCTCCCGGAACCACGATAGAGTTCCCCGTGTCCTCACCTTTCACCCCACCAGCCTCCACATTCAACGGATCATCGTCTGCCATTTCCGCCACCTCCAACGTGATCCCACCACCAAACGTATCTTCCCCTCACCTCCCCTTTCAGCATTCAGTAGGGACCGCTCCCTCCGAGACACCCTAGTCCACTCCTCTATCACCCCCAGCACCCCTTCCCCCGGCACCTTCCCGTGCAAGCGCAGGAGATGCAACACCTGCCCTTATACATCCCCTCTTCCCACTCTCCAGGGCCCCAAACACCCCTTCCAGGTGAAACAGCGATTTACTTGTACTTCTTGCAATCTGGCATACTGTATTCGCTGCTCACGATGAAGTCTCCTCTACATTGGGGTCCCAAACGCAGATTGGGTGACCGCTTTGCGGAACACCTCCGTTCAGTCCGTAAGGGGGACCCCGAGCTCCCGGTGGCCTGTCACTTTAATTCACTGCTCCACTCCTACTCAGACCTCACCGTCCTCGGCCTCTTGCATTGTTCCACGGAAGCTCAGCGTAAGCTCGAGGAACAGCACCTCATCTTTCGATTAGGCACTTTACAGCCTTCCGGACTCAATATCGAGATCAACAATTTCAGCTCATAACCTCGGCCCCTACCACATATATATACATTTTATCCACTCTTTTGGTTTGTGCCTTTTCCCTTTTTTTTCTCTCTCCCCTTACGGCAGCTGTCTCTCATTCTGCCAGCATTTCACACTTCTGAGACGCCTTTTGTTTCTTAACCTGTCCTATTACCATCTCGTCTCGCCTTGAGCATCTCTTAATGTCTCTACTTACCATAGACCCCCCCTTTTGTTCTTTTATTCCTCCCCCAGCCTCCCCCTTGCATTTTTATCTGTTTCATTTCCTGCTTTTTTCTCAGTTCTGACGAAGGGTTTCGACCTGAAACGTTAAGTCTGTTTCTCTCTCCACGGATGTTGCCTGGCCTGCTGAGTTTTTCCAGCGTTTTCTGTTGTGGTTTCAATTTTCCAGCATCCGCAGTATTTTGCTATCGTATCGATGTAGACTCCATCAACTGCACTACCCTCATCCACACACCGAGTCACCCCCTCGAAAAATTCAATCAAATTGGTTAGACATGATCTCCCCATGACAAAGCCATGCTGACTATCCTTGATTAATCCTTGCCTCTCCAAGTGGAGACTAATTCCGTCCCTCAGAATTTTTTCCAATAATTACCCTACCACTGATGTTAGGCTCAATGGCCTGTAATTCCCTGGTTTATCCCGACTACCCTTCTTGAATAATGGTACTACGTCAGCTGTTCTCCAGTGTATGGTCATGTCCACATCTGTGTGTCTGTTTATGTGTATGTGTGTCTGGGATTGTGTCTGTGGTTGTGTCTTGGTCTATGTCGGCTGTGTGTGCGTGTGTGTGTTTATGTATGCGTGTCTGCGTATGTTTGTGTGTGTTTCTGTTTCTGTTTTCTGTGTGTGTGTGTGTGTTTCAGTTACTCTGTGTGTGTGTGTGTGTGTCTGTGTTTGTTTCTGTTAGAGCTAGGCCATTCAGGGTGATATCAGGAAGCACAATTTCACACAAAAGGAAAGTGGAAATCTGGAACACTCTCAAAAAAAGCTGTTGCGGCTGGAGGTCAATTGAAATTTTCAATACTGAGATCAATACATTTTTGTTAGTTAAGGGTATTTTACTCAGACAGCCTGTCCTGTGTCTCCATCTCTCTCTCACGCTGCCTGTACTGTCTCTCCATCTCTCTCTCATGCAGTCTGTACTGTCTCTCCATCTCTATCTCTCACTGTCTGCACAGTCTCCCCATCTCTCTCACACTGCCTGTACTGTCTCTCCATCTCTCTCTCACACTGCCTGTACTGTCTCTCCATCTCTCTCTCACACTGCCTGTACTGTCTCTCCATCTCTCTCTCACACTGCCTGTACTGTCTCTCCATCTCTCTCTCACACTGTCTGTACTGTCTCTCCATCTCTCACACTTCCTGTACAGTCTCTCCCTCCATCTCTCACTCTGCCTGAACTGTCTCTCCATCTCTCACAAACTGCCTGTACTCTCTCTCCATCTCTCTCTCACACTGTCTGTACTGTCTCTCCATCTCTCTCTCTCTCACTGTCTGTACTGTCTCTCCATCTCTCTCTCACACTGCCTGTACTGTCTCTCCATCTCTCTCTCACACTGTCTGTACTGTCTCTCCATCTCACTCTCTCACACTGTCTGTACTGTCTCTCCATCTCTCTCACACACTGTCTGTACTGTCTCTCCATCTCTCTCTCTTTCACTGCCTGTGCTGTCTCTCCATCTCTCTCTCACACTGTCTGTACTGTCTCTCCCTCTCTCTCTCACACTGCCTGTGTTGTCTCTCCATCTCTCTCTCACACTCTCTGTACTGTCTCTCCATCTCTCACCCACACTGTCTGTGCTGCCTCTCCTTCTCTCTCTCACATTGTCTTTACTATCTCTCCATCTCTCTCTCACACTGCCTGTACTGTCTCTCCATCTCTCTCACACACTGTCTGTACTGTCTCTCCATCTCACTCTCACACTGTCTGTACTGTCTCTCCATCTCTCTCTCACACTGTCTGTACTGTCCCTCCCTCTCTCTCACACTGTCTGTACTGTCTCTCCATCTCTCTCTCACACTGCCTGTACTGTCTCTCCATCTCTCTCTCACACTGCCTGTACTGTCTCTCCATCTCTCTCACACTGCCTGTACTGTCTCTCCATCTCTCTCTCACACTGTCTGTACTGTCTCTCCATCTCTCTCTCACACTGCCTGTGTTGTCTCTCCATCTCTCTCTCACACTGTCTGTACTGTCTCTCCATCTCTCACCCACACTGTCTGTGCTGCCTCTCCTCCTCTCTCTCACATTGTCTTTACTATCTCTCCATCTCTCTCTCACACTGCCTGTACTGTCTCTCCATCTCACTCTCACACTGTCTGTACTGTCTCTCCATCTCTCTCTCTTTCACTGTCTGTACTGTCTCTCCATCTCTCTCTCACACTGCCTGTACTGTCTCTCCATCTCTCTCTCACACTGTCTGTACTGTCTCTCCATCTATCTCTCTCTCACTGTCTGTACTGTCTCTCCATCTCTCTCTCACTGTCTGTACTGTCTCTCCATCTCTCTCTCACACTGTCTGTACTGTCTCTCCATCTCTCTCTCACACTGCCTGTACTGTCTCTCCATCTCTCTCTCACACTGTCTGTACTGTCTCTCCATCTATCTCTCACACTGTCTGTACTGTCTCTCCATCTCTCACACTTCCTGTAGTCTCTCCCTCTATCTCTCACACTGCCTGTACTGTCTCTCCATCTCTCACAAACTGCCTGTACTGTCTCTCCATCTCTCTCTCACACACTGTCTGTACTGTCTCTCCATCACTCTCTCTTTCACTGTCTGTACTGTCTCTCCATCTCTCTCTCACACTACCTGTACTGCCTCTCAATCTCTATCTCACACTGCCTGTGCTGTCTCTCCATCTCCCTCTCACACTGCCTGTGTTGTCTCTCCATCTCTCTCTCACACTGTCTGTACTGTCTCTCCATCTCTCACCCACACTGTCTGTGCTGCCTCTCCTTCTCTCTCTCACATTGTCTTTACTATCTCTCCATCTCTCTCTCACACTGCCTGTACTGTCTCTCCATCTCTCTCACACACTGTCTGTACTGTCTCTCCATCTCACTCTCACACTGTCTGTACTGTCTCTCCATCTCTCTCTCACACTGTCTGTACTGTCCCTCCCTCTCTCTCTCACACTGTCTGTACTGTCTCTCCATCTCTCTCTCACACTGCCTGTACTGTCTCTCCATCTCTCTCTCACACTGCCTGTACTGTCTCTCCATCTCTCTCTCACACTGCCTGTACTGTCTCTCCATCTCTCTCTCACACTGTCTGTACTGTCTCTCCATCTCTCTCTCACACTGCCTGTACTGTCTCTCCATCTCTCTCTCACACTGTCAGTACTGTCTCTCCATCTATCTCTCACACTGTCTGTACTGTCTCTCCATCTCTCACACTTCCTGTAGTCTCTCCCTCTATCTCTCACACTGCCTGTACTGTCTCTCCATCTCTCACAAACTGCCTGTACTGTCTCTCCATCTCTCTCTCACACACTGTCTGTACTGTCTCTCCATCTCTCTCTCTTTCACTGTCTGTACTGTCTCTCCATCTCTCTCTCACACTGCCTGTACTGTCTCTCCATCTCTCTCTCACACTGCCTGCACTGTCTCTCCATCTCTCTCTCACACTGTCTGTACTGTCTCTCCATCTCTCTCTCTCTCACTGTCTGTACTGTCTCTCCATCTCTCTCTCACTGTCTGTACTGTCTCTCCATCTCTCTCTCTCACTGTCTGCGCTGTCTCTCCATCTCTCTCTCACACTGTCAGTACTGTCTCTCCATCTCTCTCTCACACTCTCTGTACTGTCTCTCCATCTCTCTCTCACATTGTCATCACTATCTCTCCATCTCTCTCTCACACTGCCTGTACTGTCTCTCCATCTCCTTCTCTCACTGTCTCTACTATCTCTCCATCTCCCACAAAAAGCCTGTACTGTCTCTCCATCTCTCTCTCACACTGTCTGTACTGTCTCTCCACCCCTCTCTCGCACTGCCTGTACTGTCTCTCCATCTCTATCTCACACTGCCTGTACTGTCTCCCCATCCCTCTCACATTGCCTGTACTGTCTCTCCATCTCTCTCTCACACTGTCTGTACTGTCTCTCCATCTCACTCTCTCACACTGCCAGTACTGTCTCTCCATCTCTCTCTCACACTGTCTGTACTGTCTCTCCACCCCTCTCTCGCACTGCCTGTACTGTCTCTCCATCTCTCTCTCACACTTCCTGAGCTGTGTCTCCATCTAACTCTCTCACACTGTCTGTACTTTCTCTCCATCTCTCACAAACTGGCTGTACTGTCTCTCCATCTCTCTCTCAAACTGCCTGTATTGTCTCTCCATCTCTCACATACTGGCTGTACTGTCTCTCCATCTCATTCTCACTGTCTGTTCTGTCTCTCCACCTCTCACAAACTGGCTGAACTGTCCCTCCATCTCACTCTCTCACACTGTCTGTACTGTCTCTCCATCTCACTCTCTCACACTGTCTGTACTGTCTCTCCATCTCTCACAAACTGGCTGTACTGTCTCTCCATCACTCTCTCACTGTCTGTACTGTCTCTCCATCTCTCCCTCACACTGTCTGCACTGTCTCTCCATCTCTCTCCCACTCTGCCAGAACTGTCTCACAATCTCTCTCTCACACTGCCTGTACTGTCTCTCCATCTTTATCTCTCACACTGCCTGTACTGAATCACCATCTCTCACAAACTGCCTGTACTCCCTCTCCATCTCTCTCTCACACTGCCTGTACTGCCTCTCCATCTCTGTCTCACACTGCCTGTACTGTCTCTCCATCACTCTCTCTCACACTGCCTGTAATGTCTCTCCATCACTCTCACAAACTGCCTGTACTGTCTCTCCATCTCTCACAAACTGCCTGTACTGTCTCTCCATCACTCTCTCACACTGCCTGTACTGTCTCTCCATCTCTCTCTCACACTACCTGTACTGTCTCTCCATCTCTCACAAACTGCCTGTACTGTCTCTCCATCTCTCTCGCACACTGCCTGTACTGTCTCTCCATCTCTCTCACACTGCCTGTACTGTCTCTCCATCTCTCACAAACTGCCTGTACTGTCTCTCCATCTCTCTCGCACACTGCCTGTACTGTCTCTCTATCTCACAAACAGCCTATACTGTCTCTCCATCTCTCGCACACTGCCTGTACTGTCTCTCCATCTCTCTTTCACGCTGCCTATACTGTCTCTCCATCTCTCTCTCAAACTGCCTGGATTGTCTTTCCATCTCTCACAAACTGGTTGTACTGTCTCTCCATCTCTCTCTCACTGTCTGTACTGTCTCTCCATCTCTCTCTCAAACTGCCTGTATTGTCTCTCCATCTCTCACAAACTGGCTGTACTGTCTCTCCATCTCTCTCTCACTGTCTGTACTGTCCCTCCATCTCACTCTCTCACACTGTCTGTACTGTCTCTCCATCTCACTCTCTCACACTGTCTGTACTGTCTCTCCATCTCTCACAAACTGTCTGTACTGTCTCTCCATCTCTCTCCCACGCTGCCAAAACTGTCTCACAATCTCTCTCTCACACTGTCTGTACTGTCTCTCCATCTCTCTCTCACGCTGCCTGTACTGTCTCTCCATCTCTCTCTCACGCTGTCTGTACTGTTTCTCCATCTCTCACAAACTGCCTGTACTGTCTCTCCATCTCTCACACTGCCTGTACTATCTCTCCATCTCTCTCTCACACTGTCTGTGCTGCCTCTCCATCTCTCTCTCACATTGTCTTTACTATCTCTCCATCTCTCTCTCACACTGTCTGTGCTGCCTCTCCATCTCTCTCTCACATTGTCTTTACAATCTCTCCATCTCTCTCTCACACTGTCTGTACTGTCTCTCCATCTCTCTCTCACACTGCCTGTATTGTCTCTCCCTCTATCTCTCACACTGCCTGCACTGTCTCTCCATCTCTCTCTCACACTGTCTGTACTGTCTCTCCATCTCTCTCTCTCTCACTGTCTGAACTGTCTCTCCATCTCACTCTCTCACACTGTCTGTACTGTCTCTCCATCTCTCACAAACTGGCTGTACTGTCTCTCCATCACTCTCTCACTGTCTGTACTGTCTCTCCATCTCTCTCCCACGCTGCCAGAACTGTCTCACAATCTCTCTCTCACACTGCTTGTACTGTCTCTCCATCTTTATCTCTCACACTGCCTGTACTGAATCACCATCTCTCACAAACTGCCTGTACTCCCTCTCCATCTCTCTCTCACACTGCCTGTACTGCCTCTCCATCTCTGTCTCACACTGCCTGTACTGTCTCTCCATCACTCTCTCACACTGCCTGTACTGTCTCTCCATCACTCTCACAAACTGCCTGTACTGTCTCTCCATCTCTCTCACACTGCCTGTACTGTCTCTCCATCTCTCACAAACTGCCTGTACTGTCTCTCCATCTCTCTCTCACACTACCTGTACTGTCTCTCCATCTCTCACAAACTGCCTGTACTGTCTCTCCATCTCTCTCGCACACTGCCTGTACTGTCTCTCTATCTCTCTCACACTGCCTGTACTGTCGCTCCATCTCTCACAAACTGCCTGTACTGTCTCTCCATCTCTCTCGCACACTGCCTGTACTGTCTCTCTATCTCACAAACAGCCTGTACTGTCTCTCCATCTCTCGCACACTGCCTGTACTGTCTCTCCATCTCTCTTTCACGCTGCCTATACTGTCTCTCCATCTCTCTCACAAACTGCCTGTACTGTCTCTCCATCTCTCTCTCACACTACCTGTACTGTCTCTCCGTCTCTCACAAACTGCCTGTAGTATCTCTCCATCTCTCTCTCACACTGCCTGTGCTGTCTCACAATCTCTCTCTCACACTGTCTATACTGTCTCTCCATCTCTCTCTCACACTGCCTGTACTGTCTCTCCATCTCTCTCTCACACTGTCTGTACTGTCTCTCCATCTCTCTCTCACTGTCTGTACTATCTCTCCATCTCTCTCTCACACTGTCTGTACAGTCTCTCCATCTCTCTCTCACGCTGTCTGTACTGTTTCTCCATCTCTAACAAACTGCCTGTACTGTCTCTCCATCTCTCACACTGCCTGTACTGTCTCTCCATCTCTCTCTCACACTGTCTGTACTGTCTCTCCATCTCTCTCTCACCCTGTCTGTACTGTCTCTCCATCTCACCCACACTGTCTGTGCTGCCTCTCCATCTCTCTCTCACATTGTCTTTACTATCTCTCCATCTCTCTCACACACTGTCTGTACTGTCTCTCCATCTCTCTCTCACACTGTCTGTACTGTCCCTCTCTCTCTCACACTGCCTGTACTGTCTCTCCATCTCTCTCTCACACTGTCTGTACTATCTCTCCATCTCTCTCTCACACTGTCTGTACTATCTCTCCATCTCTCACAAACTGCCTGTACTGTCTCTCCATCTCTCACACTGCCTGTACTGTCTCTCCATCTCTCTCTCACACACTGTCTGTACTGTCTCTCCATCTCACTCTCACACTGTCTGTACTGTCTCTCTATCTCTCTCTCACACTGTCTGTACTGTCCCTCTCTCTCTCACACTGCCTGTACTGTCTCTCCATCTCTCTCTCACACTGTCTGTACTGTCTCTCCATCTCTCTCTCACCCTGTCTGTACTGTCTCTCCATCTCACCCACACTGTCTGTGCTGCCTCTCCATCTCTCTCTCACATTGTCTTTACTATCTCTCCATCTCTCTCTCACACTCCCTGTACTGTCTCTCCATCTCTCTCACACACTGTCTGTACTGTCTCTCCATCTCACTCTCACACTGTCTGTACTGTCTCTCTATCTCTCTCTCACACTGTCTGTACTGTCCCTCCCTCTCTCTCTCACACTGTCTGTACTGTCTCTCCATCTCTCTCACACTGCCTGTACTGTCTCTCCATCTCTCTCTCACACTGCCTGTACTGTCTCTCCATCTCTCTCTCACACTGTCTGTACTGTCTCTCCATCTATCTCTCACACTGTCTGTACTGTCTCTCCATCTCTCACACTTCCTGTAGTCTCTCCCTCTATCTCTCACACTGCCTCTACTGTCTCTCCATCTCTCACAAACTGCCTGTACTGTCTCTCCATCTCTCTCTCACACACTGTCTGTACTGTCTCTCCATCTCTCTCTCTTTCACTGTCTGTACTGTCTCTCCATCTCTCTCACACACTGCCTGTACTGTCTCTCCATCTCTCTCTCACACTGCCTGCACTGTCTCTCCATCTCTCTCTCACACTGTCTGTACTGACTCTCCATCTCTCTCTCTCTCACTGTCTGTACTGTCTCTCCATCTCTCTCTCACTGTCTGTACTGTCTCTCCATCTCTCTCTCACTGTCTGTACTGTCTCTCAATCTCTCTCTCTCACTGTCTGCGCTGTCTCTCCATCTCTCTCTCACACTGTCAGTACTGTCTCTCCATCTCTCTCTCACACTCTCTGTACTGTCTCTCCATCTCTCTCTCACATTGTCATCACTATCTCTCCATCTCTCTCTCACACTGCCTGTACTGTCTCTCCATCTCCTTTTCTCACTGTCTCTACTATCTCTCCATCTCCCACAAAAAGCCTGTACTGTCTCTCCATCTCTCTCTTGCACTGCCTGTACTGTCTCTCCATCTCGCTCTCACGCTGCCTGTACTGTCTCACGATCTCTCTCTCTCACTGCCAATACTGTCTCTCCATCTCTCTCTCACACTGTCTGTACTGTCTCTCCACCCCTCTCTCGCACTGCCTGTACTGTCTCTCCATCTCTATCTCACACTGCCTGTACTGTCTCCCCATCCCTCTCACATTGCCTGTACTGTCTCTCCATCTCTCTCTCACACTGTCTGTACTGTCTCTCCATCTCACTCTCTCACACTGTCTGTACTGTCTCTCCATCTCTCTCTCACACTTCCTGAGCTGTGTCTCCATCTCACTCTCTCACACTGTCTGTACTTTCTCTCCATCTCTCACAAACTGGCTGTACTGTCTCTCCATCTCTCTCACACTGTCTGTACTGTCTCTCCATCTCTCTCTCAAACTGCCTGTATTGTCTCTCCATCTCTCACAAACTGGCTGTACTGTCTCTCCATCTCTCTCTCACTGTCTGTACTGTCTCTCCATCTCTCACAATCTGGCTGTACTGTCTCTCCATCTCTCTCTCAAACTGCCTGTATTGTCTCTCCATCTCTCACAAACTGGCTGTACTGTCCCTCCATCTCACTCTCTCACACTGTCTGTACTGTCTCTCCATCTCACTCTCTCACACTGTCTGTACTGTCTCTCCATCTCTCACAAACTGGCTGTACTGTCTCTCCATCACTCTCTCACTGTCTGTACTGTCTCTCCATCTCTCCCTCACACTGTCTGCACTGTCTCTCCATCTCTCTCCCACGCTGCCAAAACTGTCTCACAATCTCTCTCTCACACTGCCTGTACTGTCTCTCCATCTTTATCTCTCACACTGCCTGTACTGAATCACCATCTCTCACAAACTGCCTGTACTCTCTCTCCATCTCTCTCTCACACTGCCTGTACTGCCTCTCCATCTCTGTCTCACACTGCCTGTACTGTCTCTCCATCACTCTCTCTCACACTGCCTGTACTGTCTCTCCATCACTCTCACACTGCCTGTACTGTCTCTCCATCTCTCACAAACTGCCTGTTCTGTCTCTCCATCACTCTCTCACACTGCCTGTACTGTCTCTCCATCTCTCTCTCACACTACCTGGACTGTCTCTCCATCTCTCACAAACTGCCTGTACTGTCTCTCCATCTCTCTCGCACACTGCCTGTACTGTCTCTCCATCTCTCTTTCACGCTGCCTATACTGTCTCTCCATCTCTCTCACAAACTGCCTGTACTGTCTCTCCATCTCTCTCTCACACTACCTGTACTGTCTCTCCATCTCTCACAAACTGCCTGTACTATCTCTCCATCTCTCTCTCACACTGCCTGTGCTGTCTCTCCATCTCTCTCTCACACTGTCTGTACTGTCTCTCCATCTCTCTCTCACACTGCCTGTACTGTCTCTCCATCTCTCTCTCACACTGTCTGTACTGTCTCTCCATCTCTCTCTCACACTGTCTGTACTGTCTCTCCATCTCTCTCTCACACTGCCTGTACTGTCTCTCCATCTCTCTCTCACGCTGTCTGTACTGTTTCTCCATCTCTCACAAACTGCCTGTACTGTCTCTCCATCTCTCACACTGCCTGTACTGTCTCTCCATCTCTCTCTCACACTGTCTGTACTGTCTCTCCATCTCTCTCTCACACTGTCTGTACTGTCTCTCCATCTCTCACACTGCCTGTTCTGTCTCTCCATCTCTCACAAACTGCCTGTACTGTCGCTCCATCTCTCTCTCATACTGCCTGGACTGTCTCTCCATCTCTCTCTCACACTGTCTGTACTGCCTCTCCATCTCTCTCTCACATTGTCTTTACTATCTCTCCATCTCTCTCTCACACTGCCTGTGCTGTCTCTCCATCTCTCTCTCACACTGCCTGTGCTGTCTCTCCATCTCTCTCTCACACTGTCTGTACTGTCTCTCCATCTCTCTCTCACACTGTCTGTACTGTCTCTCCATCTCTCTCTCACACTGCCTGTGCTGTCTCTCCATCTCTCACAAACTGGCTGTACTGTCTCTCCATCTCTCTCTCACACTGTCTGTACTGTCTCTCCATCTCTCACAAACTGGCTGTACTGTCTCTCCATCTCTCTCTCAAACTGCCTGTATTGTCTCTCCATCTCTCTCCCACGCTGCCAAAACTGTCTCACAATCTCTCTTTCACACTGCCTGCACTGAATCACCATCTCTCACAAACTGCCTGTACTCTCTCTCCATCTCTCTCACACTGCCTGTACTGCCTCTCCATCTCTCTCTCACACTGTCTGTACTGTCTCTCCATCTCTCACAAACTGCCTGTACTGTCTCTCCATCACTCTCTCACACTGCCTGCACTGTCTCTCCATCTCTCTCTCACACTGTCTGTACTGTCTCTCCATCACTCTCTCTCACACTGCCTGTATTGTCTCTCCATCTCTCTCTCACACTGCCTGTACTGTCTCTCCATCTCTCGCACACTGCCTGTACTGTCTCTCCATCTCTCACAAACTGCCTGTACTGTCTCTCCATCACTCTCTCTCACACTGCCTGCACTGTCTCTCCCTCTCTCTCTCACACTGTCTGTACTGTCTCTCCATCACTCTCTCTCACACTGCCTGTATTGTCTCTCCATCTCTCTCTCACACTGCCTGTACTGTCTCTCCATCTCTCGCACACTGCCTTTACTGTCTCTCCATCTCTCACAAACTGCCTGTACTGTCTCTCCATCTCTCTCACACTGCCGGTACTGTCTCTCCATCTCTCACAAACTGCCTGTACTGTGTCTCCATCTCTCTCACGCTGCCTATACTATCTCTCCATCTCTCACAAACTGCCTGTACTGTCTCTCCATCACTCTCTCTCACACTGCCTGTACTGTCTCTCCATCTCTAACTCACATTGCCTGTACTGTCTCTCCATCTCTCACAAACTGCCTGTACTGTCTCTCCATCTCTCGCACACTGCCTCTACTGTCTCTCCATCTCTCTTTCACGCTGCCTATACTGTCTCTCCATCTCTCTCACAAACTGCCTGTACTGTCTCTCCATCTCTCTCTCACACTGCCTGCACTGTCTCTCCATCTCTCTTGCACTGCCTGTAATGTCTCTCCATCTCGCTCTCACGCTGCCTATACTGTCTCACTATCTCTCTCTCACATTGTCTTTACTGTCTCTCCATCTCTCTCTCTCACTGTCTGTACTGTCTCTCCATCTCTTTCTCACGTTGTCTTTACTGTCTCTCCATCTCTCTCTCACACTGCCTGTACTGCCTCTCCATCTCTCTCTCTCACTGTGTGTGCTGTCTCTCCATCTCTCTCTCACACTGTCTGTACTGTCTCTCCATCTCTCTCTCACACTGTCTGTACAGTCCCTCCCTCTCTCTCTCACACTGTCTGTACTGTCTCTCCATCTCTCTCTCACACTGCCTGTACTGTCTCTCCATCTCTCTCTCACACTGCCTGTACTGTCTCTCCATCTCTCTCTCACACTGCCTGTACTGTCTCTCCATCTCTCTCTCACACTGCCTGTACTGTCTCTCCATCTATCTCTCACACTGTCTGTACTGTCTCTCCATCTCTCACACTTCCTGTAGTCTCTCCCTCTATCTCTCACACTGCCTGTACTGTCTCTCCATCTCTCACAAACTGCCTGTACTGTCTCTCCATCTCTCTCTCACACACTGTCTGTACTGTCTCTCCATCTCTCTCTCTTTCACTGTCTGTACTGTCTCTCCATCTCTCACTCACACTGCCCGTACTGTCTCTCCATCTCTCTCTCACACTGCCTGCACTGTCTCTCCATCTCTCTCTCTCACTGTCTGTACTGTCTCTCCATCTCTCTCTCACTGGCTGTACTGTCTCTCCATCTCTCTCTCACACTGTCTGTACTGTCTCTCCATCTCTCACAAACTGGCTGTACTGTCTCTCCATCTCTCTCTCAAACTGCCTGTACTGTCTCTCCATCTCTCTCCCACGCTGCCAAAACTGTCTCACAATCTCTCTTCACACTGCCTGCACTGACTCACCATCTCTCACAAACTGCCTGTACTCTCTCTCCATCTCTCTCACACTGCCTGTACTGTCTCTCCATCTCTCTCTCACACTGTCTGTACTGTCTCTCCATCTCTCACAAACTGCCTGTACTGTCTCTCCATCACTCTCTCTCACACTGCCTGCACTGTCTCTCCATCTCTCTCTCACACTGTCTGTACTGTCTCTCCATCACTCTCTCTCACACTGCCTGTATTGTCTCTCCATCTCTCTCTCACACTGCCTGTACTGTCTCTCCATCTCTCGCACACTGCCTGTACTGTCTCTCCATCTCTCACAAACTGCCTGTACTGTCTCTCCATCACTCTCTCTCACACTGCCTGCACTGTCTCTCCCTCTCTCTCTCACACTGTCTGTACTGTCTCTCCATCACTCTCTCACACTGCCTGTATTGTCTCTCCATCTCTCTCTCACACTGCCTGTACTGTCTCTCCATCTCTCGCACACTGCCTTTACTGTCTCTCCATCTCTCACAAACTGCCTGTACTGTCTCTCCATCTCTCTCACACTGCCGGTACTGTCTCTCCATCTCTCACAAACTGCCTGTACTGTGTCTCCATCTCTCTCACGCTGCCTATACTATCTCTCCATCTCTCACAAACTGCCTGTACTGTCTCTCCATCACTCTCTCTCACACTGCCTGTACTGTCTCTCCATCTCTAACTCACATTGCCTGTACTGTCTCTCCATCTCTCACAAACTGCCTGTACTGTCTCTCCATCTCTCGCACACTGCCTCTACTGTCTCTCCATCTCTCTTTCACGCTGCCTATACTGTCTCTCCATCTCTCTCACAAACTGCCTGTACTGTCTCTCCATCTCTCTCTCACACTGCCTGCACTGTCTCTCCATCTCTCTTGCACTGCCTGTAATGTCTCTCCATCTCGCTCTCACGCTGCCTATACTGTCTCACTATCTCTCTCTCACATTGTCTTTACTGTCTCTCCATCTCTCTCTCTCACTGTCTGTACTGTCTCTCCATCTCTTTCTCACGTTGTCTTTACTGTCTCTCCATCTCTCTCTCACACTGCCTGTACTGCCTCTCCATCTCTCTCTCTCACTGTGTGTGCTGTCTCTCCATCTCTCTCTCACACTGTCTGTACTGTCTCTCCATCTCTCTCTCACACTGTCTGTACAGTCCCTCCCTCTCTCTCTCACACTGTCTGTACTGTCTCTCCATCTCTCTCTCACACTGCCTGTACTGTCTCTCCATCTCTCTCTCACACTGCCTGTACTGTCTCTCCATCTCTCTCTCACACTGCCTGTACTGTCTCTCCATCTCTCTCTCACACTGCCTGTACTGTCTCTCCATCTATCTCTCACACTGTCTGTACTGTCTCTCCATCTCTCACACTTCCTGTAGTCTCTCCCTCTATCTCTCACACTGCCTGTACTGTCTCTCCATCTCTCACAAACTGCCTGTACTGTCTCTCCATCTCTCTCTCACACACTGTCTGTACTGTCTCTCCATCTCTCTCTCTTTCACTGTCTGTACTGTCTCTCCATCTCTCACTCACACTGCCCGTACTGTCTCTCCATCTCTCTCTCACACTGCCTGCACTGTCTCTCCATCTCTCTCTCTCTCACTGTCTGTACTGTCTCTCCATCTCTCTCTCACTGTCTGTACTGTCTCTCCATCTCTCTCTCTCACTGTCTGCGCTGTCTCTCCATCTCTCTCTCTCACTGTCAGTACTGTCTCTCCATCTCTCTCTCACACTCTGTACTGTCTCTCCATCTCTCTCTCACATTGTCTTCACTATCTCTCCATCTCTCTCTCACACTGCCTGTACTGTCTATCCATCTCCTTCTCTCACTGTCTCTACTATCTCTCCATCTCCCACAAAAAGCCTGTACTGTCTCTCCATCTCTCTCTTGCACTGCCTGTACTGTCTCTCCATCTCGCTCTCACGCTGCCTGTACTGTCTCACGATCTCTCTCTCTCACTGCCAATAATGTCTCTCCATCTCTCTCTCACACTGTCTGTACTGTCTCTCCACCCCTCTCTCGCACTGCCTGTACTGTCTCTCCATCTCTCTCTCACACTTCCTGAGCTGTGTCTCCATCTCACTCTCTCACACTGTCTGTACTTTCTCTCCATCTCTCACAAACTGGCTGTACTGTATCTCCATCTCTCTCTCAAACTGCCTGGATTGTCTTTCCATCTCTCCCTCACACTGTCTGTACTGTCTCACCATCTCTCTCTCACTGTCTGTACTGTCTCTCCATCTCTCTCTCAAACTGCCTGTATTGTCTCTCCATCTCTCACAAACTGGCTGTACTGTCTCTCCATCTCTCTCTCACTGTCTGTACTGTCTCTCCATCTCTCACAATCTGGCTGTACTGTCTCTCCATCTCTCTCTCACTGTCTGTACTGTCTCTCCATCTCTCTCTCAAACTGCCTGTATTGTCTCTCCATCTCTCACAAACTGGCTGTACTGTCTCTCCATCTCTCTCACACTGTCTGTACTGTCTCTCCATCTCTCTCACACTGTCTGTACTGTCTCTCCATCTCTCACAAACTGTCTGTACTGTCTCTCCATCTCTCCCTCACACTGTCTGCACTGTCTCTCCATCTCTCTCCCACGCTGCCAAAACTGTCTCACAATCTCTCTCTCACACTGTCTGTACTGTCTCTCCATCTCTCTCTCACGCTGTCTGTGCTGTCTCTCCATCTCTCACACTGCCTGCACTATCTCTCCATCTCTCTCTCACACTGTCTGTGCTGCCTCTCCATCTCTCTCTCACATTGTCTTTACTATCTCTCCATCTCCCTCTCACACTGCCTGTGCTGTCTCTCCATCTCTCTCTCACACTGTCTGTACTGTCTCTCCATCTCTCTCTCACATTGTCTTTACAATCTCTCCATCTCTCTCTCACACTGTCTGTACTGTCTCTCCATCTCTCTCTCTCTCACTGTCTGAACTGTCTCTCCATCTCTCTCTCACTGTCTGCACTGTCTCTCCATCTCTCTCTCACACTGTCTGTACTGTCTCTCCATCTCTCTCTCACACTGCCTGTACTGCCTCTACATCTCCTTCTCTCACTGTCTCTACTATCTCTCCATCTCCCACAAAAAGCCTGTAGTGTCTCTCCATCTCGCTCTCACGCTGCCTGTACTGTCTCTCCTTCTCTCTCTCACATTGTCTTTACTATCTCTCCATCTCACTCTCACACTGCCTGTACTGTCCCTCCCTCTCTCTCTCACACTGTCTGTACTGTCTCTCCATCTCTCTCTCACACTGCCTGTACTGTCTCTCCATCTGTCTCTCACACTGCCTGTACTGTCTCTCCATCTCTCTCTCACACTGCCTGTACTGTCTCTCCATCTCTCTCTCACACTGTCTGTACTGTCTCTCCATCTCTCTCTCACACTGCCTGTACTGTCTCTCCATCTCTCTCTCACACTGCCTGCACTGTCTCTCCAGCTCTCTCTCACACTGTCTGTACTGTCTCTCCATCTATCTCTCACTGTCTGTACTGTCTCTCCATCTCTCACAATCTGGCTGTACTGTCTCTCCATCTCTCTCTCACTCTGCCTGTACTGTCTCTCCATCTCTCACAAACTGGCTGTACTGTCCCTCCATCTCACTCTCTCACACTGTCTGCACTGTCTCTCCATCTATCTCTCACTGTCTGTACTGTCTCTCCATCTCTCACAAACTGTCTGTACTGTCTCACAATCTCTCTCTCACACTGTCTGTACTGTCTCTCCATCTCACTCTCTCACACTGTCTGTACTGTCTCTCCATCTATCTCTCACTGTCTGTACTGTCTCTCCATCTCTCACAAACTGTCTGTACTGTCTCACAATCTCTCTCTCACACTGTCTGTACTGTCTCTCCATCTCTCTCTCACGCTGTCTGTACTGTTTCTCCATCTCTCTCTCACGCTGTCTGTACTGTTTCTCCATCTCTCACAAACTGCCTGCACTATCTCTCCATCTCTCTCTCACACTGTCTGTGCTGCCTCTCCATCTCTCTCTCACATTGTCTTTACTATCTCTCCATCTCCCTCTCACACTGCCTGTGCTGTCTCTCCATCTCTCTCTCACACTGTCTGTACTGTCTCTCCATCTCTCTCTCACACTGTCTGTGCTGCCTCTCCATCTCTCTCTCACACTGTCTGTACTGTCTCTCCATCTCTCTCTCTCACTGTCTGAACTGTCTCTCCATCTCTCTCTCACTGTCTGCACTGTCTCTCCATCTCTCTCTCACACTGTCTGTACTGTCTCTCCATCTCTCTCTCACACTGCCTGTACTGCCTCTACATCTCCTTCTCTCACTGTCTCTACTATCTCTCCATCTCCCACAAAAAGCCTGTAGTGTCTCTCCATCTCTCACACTTCCTGTAGTCTCTCCCTCTATCTCTCACACTGCCTGTACTGTCTCTCCATCTCTCACAAACTGCCTGTACTGTCTCTCCATCTCTCTCTCACACACTGTCTGTACTGTCTCTCCATCTCTCTCTCTTTCACTGTCTGTACTGTCTCTCCATCTCTCTCTCACACTGCCTGTACTGCCTCTCAATCTCTATCTCACACTGCCTGTGCTGTCTCTCCATCTCTCTCTCACACTGTCTGTACTGTCTCTCCATCTCCCTCTCACACTGCCTGTGTTGTCTCTCCATCTCTCTCTCACACTGTCTGTACTGTCTCTCCATCTCTCACCCACACTGTCTGTGCTGCCTCTCCTTCTCTCTCTCACATTGTCTTTACTATCTCTCCATCTCTCTCTCACACTGCCTGTACTGTCTCTCCATCTCTCTCACACACTGTCTGTACTGTCTCTCCATCTCACTCTGACACTGTCTGTACTGTCTCTCCATCTCTCTCTCACACTGTCTGTACTGTCCCTCCCTCTCTCTCTCACACTGTCTGTACTGTCTCTCCATCTCTCTCTCACACTGCCTGTACTGTCTCTCCATCTCTCTCACACTGCCTGTACTGTCTCTCCATCTCTCTCTCACACTGCCTGTACTGTCTCTCCATCTCTCTCTCACACTGTCTGTACTGTCTCTCCATCTCTCTCTCACACTGCCTGTACTGTCTCTCCATCTCTCTCTCACACTGCCTGCACTGTCTCTCCATCTCTCTCTCACACTGTCTGTACTGTCTCTCCATCTCTCTCTCTCACTGTCTGTACTGTCTCTCCATCTCTCTCTCACACTGTCTGTACTGTCTCTCCATCTCTCACAAACTGCCTGTACTGTCTCTCCATCTCTCTCTCACTGTCTGTACTGTCTCTCCATCTCTCTCACACACTGTCTGTACTGTCTCTCCATCTCTCTCTCACACTGCTGTACTGTCTCTCCATCTTCTCTCACACTGCCTGTACTGTCTCTCCATCTCTCACAAACTGCCTGTACTGTCTCTCCATCTCTCTCTCACACTGTCTGTACTGTCTCTCCATCTCTCTCTCACACTGTCTGTACTGTCTCTCCATCTCTCTCACACTGCCTGTACTGTCTCTCCATCTCTCTCTCACACTGTCTGTACTGTCTCTCCATCTCTCTCACACTGCCTGTACTGTCTCTCCATCTCTCTCTCACACTGCCTGTACTGTCTCTCCATCTCTCTCTCACACTGCCTGTACTGTCTCTCCATCTCTCTCTCACACTGTCTGTACTGTCTCTCCATCTCTCTCTCACACTGCCTGTACTGTCTCTCCATCTCCTCTCTCACTGCCTGTACTGTCTCTCCATCTCTCTCTCACACTGTCTGTACTGTCTCTCCATCTCTCTCACACTGCTGTACTGTCTCTCCATCTCTCTCTCACACTGTCTGTACTGTCTCTCCATCTCTCTCTCACACTGCCTGTACTGTCTCTCCATCTCCTCTCACACTGTCTGTACTGTCTCTCCATCTCTCTCACACTGCCTGTACTGTCTCTCCATCTCTCTCTCACACTGTCTGTACTGTCTCTCCATCTCTCTCAAACTGCCTGTAGTATCTCTCCATCTCTCTCTCACACTGCCTGTGCTGTCTCACAATCTCTCTCTCACACTGTCTATACTGTCTCTCCATCTCTCTCTCACACTGCCTGTACTGTCTCTCCATCTCTCTCTCACACTGTCTGTACTGTCTCTCCATCTCTCTCTCACACTGTCTGTACTATCTCTCCATCTCTCTCTCACACTGTCTGTACAGTCTCTCCATCTCTCTCTCACGCTGCCTGTACTGTCTCTCCATCTCTCTCTCACGCTGTCTGTACTGTTTCTCCATCTCTAACAAACTGCCTGTACTGTCTCTCCATCTCTCACACTGCCTGTACTGTCTCTCCATCTCTCTCACACTGTCTGTACTGTCTCTCCATCTCTCTCTCACCCTGTCTGTACTGTCTCTCCATCTCACCCACACTGTCTGTGCTGCCTCTCCATCTCTCTCTCACATTGTCTTTACTATCTCTCCATCTCTCTCACACACTGTCTGTACTGTCTCTCCATCTCTCTCTCACACTGTCTGTACTGTCCCTCTCTCTCTCACACTGTCTGTACTATCTCTCCATCTCTCTCTCACACTGTCTGTACTATCTCTCCATCTCTCACAAACTGCCTGTACTGTCTCTCCATCTCTCACACTGCCTGTACTGTCTCTCCATCTCTCTCTCACACACTGTCTGTACTGTCTCTCCATCTCACTCTCACACTGTCTGTACTGTCTCTCTATCTCTCTCTCACACTGTCTGTACTGTCCCTCTCTCTCTCACACTGCCTGTACTGTCTCTCCATCTCTCTCTCACACTGTCTGTACTGTCTCTCCATCTCTCTCTCACCCTGTCTGTACTGTCTCTCCATCTCACCCACACTGTCTGTGCTGCCTCTCCATCTCTCTCTCACATTGTCTTTACTATCTCTCCATCTCTCTCTCACACTCCCTGTACTGTCTCTCCATCTCTCTCACACACTGTCTGTACTGTCTCTCCATCTCACTCTCACACTGTCTGTACTGTCTCTCTATCTCTCTCTCACACTGTCTGTACTGTCCCTCCCTCTCTCTCTCACACTGTCTGTACTGTCTCTCCATCTCTCTCACACTGCCTGTACTGTCTCTCCATCTCTCTCTCACACTGCCTGTACTGTCTCTCCATCTCTCTCTCACACTGTCTGTACTGTCTCTCCATCTATCTCTCACACTGTCTGTACTGTCTCTCCATCTCTCACACTTCCTGTAGTCTCTCCCTCTATCTCTCACACTGCCTGTACTGTCTCTCCATCTCTCACAAACTGCCTGTACTGTCTCTCCATCTCTCTCTCACACACTGTCTGTACTGTCTCTCCATCTCTCTCTCTTTCACTGTCTGTACTGTCTCTCCATCTCTCTCACACACTGCCTGTACTGTCTCTCCATCTCTCTCTCACACTGCCTGCACTGTCTCTCCATCTCTCTCTCACACTGTCTGTACTGACTCTCCATCTCTCTCTCTCACACTGTCTGTACTGTCTCTCCATCTCTCTCTCACTGTCTGTACTGTCTCTCCATCTCTCTCTCACACTGTCTTACTGTCTCTCCATCTCTCTCTCACACTGCCTGTACTGTCTCTCCATCTCTCTCTCACACTGTCTGTACTGTCTCTCCATCTCTCTCACAACTGCCTGTACTGTCTCTCCATCTCTCTCTCACACTGCCTGTACTGTCTCTCCATCTCTCTCTCACACTGCCTGTACTGTCTCTCCATCTCTCTCTCACTGCCTGTACTGTCTCTCCATCTCTCTCTCACACTGTCTGTACTGTCTCTCCATCTCTCTCTCACTGCCTGTACTGTCTCTCCATCTCTCTCTCACACTGCCTGTACTGTCTCTCCATCCTCTCTCACACTGCCTGTACTGTCTCTCCATCTCTCTCTCACACTGTCTGTACTGTCTCTCCATCTCTCTCTCACACTGTCTGTACTGTCTCTCCATCTCTCTCTCACACTGTCCTGTACTGTTCTCCATCTCTCTCTCACACTGTCTGTACTGTCTCTCCATCTCTCTCACACTGCTGTACTGTCTCTCCATCTCTCTCTCACACTGTCTGTACTGTCTCTCCATCTCTCTCTCACACTGCCTGTACTGTCTCTCCATCTCTCTCACACTGCTGTACTGTCTCTCCATCTCTCTCTCACACTGTCTGTACTGTCTCTCCATCTCTCACAACTGCTGTACTGTCTCTCCATCTCTCTCTCACACTGCCTGTACTGTCTCTCCATCTCTCACAAACTGCCTGTACTGTCTCTCCATCTCTCTCTCACACTGTCTGTACTGTCTCTCCATCTCTCTCTCACACTGTCTGTACTGTCTCTCCATCTCTCTCACACTGGCTGTACTGTCTCTCCATCTCTCTCTCACTGTCTGTACTGTCTCTCCATCTCTCCTCACACTGTCTGTACTGTCTCTCCATCTCTCTCACACCTGCCTGTACTGTCTCTCCATCTCTCTCTCACACTGCCTGTACTGTCTCTCCATCTCTCTCTCACACTGCCTGTACTGTCTCTCCATCTCTCTCACACTGCCTGTACTGTCTCTCCATCTCTCTCTCACACTGCCTGTACTGCCTCTCCATCTCTGTCTCACACTGCCTGTACTGTCTCTCCATCACTCTCTCTCACACTGCCTGTACTGTCTCTCCATCTCTCTCACACTGCCTGTACTGTCTCTCCATCTCTCACAAACTGCCTGTACTGTCTCTCCATCACTCTCTCACACTGCCTGTACTGTCTCTCCATCTCTCTCTCACACTACCTGGACTGTCTCTCCATCTCTCACACACTGCCTGTACTGTCTCTCCATCTCTCTCGCACACTGCCTGTACTGTCTCTCCATCTCTCTTCTCACGCTGCCTATACTGTCTCTCCATCTCTCTCACAACTGCCTGTACTGTCTCTCCATCTCTCTCTCACACTACCTGTACTGTCTCTCCATCTCTCACAAACTGCCTGTACTGTCTCTCCATCTCTCTCTCACACTGCCTGTGCTGTCTCTCCATCTCTCTCTCACACTGTCTGTACTGTCTCTCCATCTCTCTCTCACACTGCCTGTACTGTCTCTCCATCTCTCTCTCACACTGTCTGTACTGTCTCTCCATCTCTCTCTCACACTGTCTGTACTGTCTCTCCATCTCTCTCTCACACTGCCTGTACTGTCTCTCCATCTCTCTCTCACGCTGTCTGTACTGTTTCTCCATCTCTCACAAACTGCCTGTACTGTCTCTCCATCTCTCACACTGCCTGTACTGTCTCTCCATCTCTCTCTCACACTGTCTGTACTGTCTCTCCATCTCTCTCTCACACTGTCTGTACTGTCTCTCCATCTCTCACACTGCCTGTTCTGTCTCTCCATCTCTCACAAACTGCCTGTACTGTCGCTCCATCTCTCTCTCATACTGCCTGGACTGTCTCTCCATCTCTCTCTCACACTGTCTGTACTGTCTCTCCATCTCTCTCTCACACTGTCTGTACTGTCTCTCCATCTCTCTCTCACACTGCCTGTACTGTCTCTCCATCTCTCTCACACTGTCTGTACTGTCTCTCCATCTCTCTCTCACACTGTCTGTACTGTCTCTCCATCTCTCTCTCAAACTGCCTGTACTGTCTCTCCATCTCTCTCACACTGGCTGTACTGTCTCTCCATCTCTCTCTCACACTGTCTGTACTGTCTCTCCATCTCTCTCTCACACTGTCTGTACTGTCTCTCCATCTCTCACAAACTGGCTGTACTGTCTCTCCATCTCTCTCTCACTGTCTGTACTGTCTCTCCATCTCTCCTCACACTGTCTGTACTGTCTCTCCATCTCTCTCCACACTGCCTGAACTGTCTCTCCATCTCTCTCTCACACTGCCTGTACTGTCTCTCCATCTCTCTCTCACACTGCCTGTACTGTCTCTCCATCTCTCACAAACTGCCTGTACTCTCTCTCCATCTCTCTCTCACACTGCCTGTACTGTCTCTCCATCTCTGTCTCACACTGCCTGTACTGTCTCTCCATCACTCTCTCTCACACTGCCTGTACTGTCTCTCCATCACTCTCACACTGCCTGTACTGTCTCTCCATCTCTCACAAACTGCCTGTTCTGTCTCTCCATCACTCTCTCACACTGCCTGTACTGTCTCTCCATCTCTCTCTCACACTACCTGGACTGTCTCTCCATCTCTCACAAACTGCCTGTACTGTCTCTCCATCTCTCTCGCACACTGCCTGTACTGTCTCTCCATCTCTCTTTCACGCTGCCTATACTGTCTCTCCATCTCTCTCACAAACTGCCTGTACTGTCTCTCCATCTCTCTCTCACACTACCTGTACTGTCTCTCCATCTCTCACAAACTGCCTGTACTATCTCTCCATCTCTCTCTCACACTGCCTGTGCTGTCTCTCCATCTCTCTCTCACACTGTCTGTACTGTCTCTCCATCTCTCTCTCACACTGCCTGTACTGTCTCTCCATCTCTCTCTCACACTGTCTGTACTGTCTCTCCATCTCTCTCTCACACTGTCTGTACTGTCTCTCCATCTCTCTCTCACACTGCCTGTACTGTCTCTCCATCTCTCTCTCACGCTGTCTGTACTGTTTCTCCATCTCTCACAAACTGCCTGTACTGTCTCTCCATCTCTCACACTGCCTGTACTGTCTCTCCATCTCTCTCTCACACTGTCTGTACTGTCTCTCCATCTCTCTCTCACACTGTCTGTACTGTCTCTCCATCTCTCACACTGCCTGTTCTGTCTCTCCATCTCTCACAAACTGCCTGTACTGTCGCTCCATCTCTCTCTCATACTGCCTGGACTGTCTCTCCATCTCTCTCTCACACTGTCTGTACTGCCTCTCCATCTCTCTCTCACATTGTCTTTACTATCTCTCCATCTCTCTCTCACACTGCCTGTGCTGTCTCTCCATCTCTCTCACAAACTGTCTGTACTGTCTCTCCATCTCTCTCTCACACTGTCTGTACTGTCTCTCCATCTCTCTCTCACACTGTCTGTACTGTCTCTCCATCTCTCTCTCACACTGCCTGTGCTGTCTCTCCATCTCTCACAAACTGGCTGTACTGTCTCTCCATCTCTCTCTCACACTGTCTGTACTGTCTCTCCATCTCTCACAAACTGGCTGTACTGTCTCTCCATCTCTCTCTCAAACTGCCTGTATTGTCTCTCCATCTCTCTCCCACGCTGCCAAAACTGTCTCACAATCTCTCTTTCACACTGCCTGCACTGAATCACCATCTCTCACAAACTGCCTGTACTCTCTCTCCATCTCTCTCACACTGCCTGTACTGCCTCTCCATCTCTGTCTCACACTGCCTGTACTGTCTCTCCATCTCTCTCTCACACTGTCTGTACTGTCTCTCCATCTCTCACAAACTGCCTGTACTGTCTCTCCATCACTCTCTCTCACACTGCCTGCACTGTCTCTCCCTCTCTCTCTCACACTGTCTGTACTGTCTCTCCATCACTCTCTCTCACACTGCCTGTATTGTCTCTCCATCTCTCTCTCACACTGCCTGTACTGTCTCTCCATCTCTCGCACACTGCCTGTACTGTCTCTCCATCTCTCACAAACTGCCTGTACTGTCTCTCCATCTCTCTCACACTGCCGGTACTGTCTCTCCATCTCTCACAAACTGCCTGTACTGTGTCTCCATCTCTCTCACGCTGCCTATACTATCTCTCCATCTCTCACAAACTGCCTGTACTGTCTCTCCATCTCTCTCTCACACTGCCTGTACTGTCTCTCCATCTCTAACTCACATTGCCTGTACTGTCTCTCCATCTCTCACAAACTGCCTGTACTGTCTCTCCATCTCTCGCACACTGCCTCTACTGTCTCTCCATCTCTCTTTCACGCTGCCTATACTGTCTCTCCATCTCTCTCACAAACTGCCTGTACTGTCTCTCCATCTCTCTCTCACACTGCCTGCACTGTCTCTCCATCTCTCTTGCACTGCCTGTAATGTCTCTCCATCTCGCTCTCACGCTGCCTATACTGTCTCACTATCTCTCTCTCACATTGTCTTTACTGTCTCTCCATCTCTCTCTCTCACTGTCTGTACTGTCTCTCCATCTCTTTCTCACGTTGTCTTTACTGTCTCTCCATCTCTCTCTCACACTGCCTGTACTGCCTCTCCATCTCTCTCTCTCACTGTGTGTGCTGTCTCTCCATCTCTCTCTCACACTGTCTGTACTGTCTCTCCATCTCTCTCTCACACTGTCTGTACAGTCCCTCCCTCTCTCTCTCACACTGTCTGTACTGTCTCTCCATCTCTCTCTCACACTGCCTGTACTGTCTCTCCATCTCTCTCTCACACTGCCTGTACTGTCTCTCCATCTCTCTCTCACACTGCCTGTACTGTCTCTCCATCTCTCTCTCACACTGCCTGTACTGTCTCTCCATCTATCTCTCACACTGTCTGTACTGTCTCTCCATCTCTCACACTTCCTGTAGTCTCTCCCTCTATCTCTCACACTGCCTGTACTGTCTCTCCATCTCTCACAAACTGCCTGTACTGTCTCTCCATCTCTCTCTCACACACTGTCTGTACTGTCTCTCCATCTCTCTCTCTTTCACTGTCTGTACTGTCTCTCCATCTCTCACTCACACTGCCCGTACTGTCTCTCCATCTCTCTCTCACACTGCCTGCACTGTCTCTCCATCTCTCTCTCTCTCACTGTCTGTACTGTCTCTCCATCTCTCTCTCACTGTCTGTACTGTCTCTCCATCTCTCTCTCTCACTGTCTGCGCTGTCTCTCCATCTCTCTCTCTCACTGTCAGTACTGTCTCTCCATCTCTCTCTCACACTCTGTACTGTCTCTCCATCTCTCTCTCACATTGTCTTCACTATCTCTCCATCTCTCTCTCACACTGCCTGTACTGTCTATCCATCTCCTTCTCTCACTGTCTCTACTATCTCTCCATCTCCCACAAAAAGCCTGTACTGTCTCTCCATCTCTCTCTTGCACTGCCTGTACTGTCTCTCCATCTCGCTCTCACGCTGCCTGTACTGTCTCACGATCTCTCTCTCTCACTGCCAATAATGTCTCTCCATCTCTCTCTCACACTGTCTGTACTGTCTCTCCACCCCTCTCTCGCACTGCCTGTACTGTCTCTCCATCTCTCTCTCACACTTCCTGAGCTGTGTCTCCATCTCACTCTCTCACACTGTCTGTACTTTCTCTCCATCTCTCACAAACTGGCTGTACTGTATCTCCATCTCTCTCTCAAACTGCCTGGATTGTCTTTCCATCTCTCCCTCACACTGTCTGTACTGTCTCACCATCTCTCTCTCACTGTCTGTACTGTCTCTCCATCTCTCTCTCAAACTGCCTGTATTGTCTCTCCATCTCTCACAAACTGGCTGTACTGTCTCTCCATCTCTCTCTCACTGTCTGTACTGTCTCTCCATCTCTCACAATCTGGCTGTACTGTCTCTCCATCTCTCTCTCACTGTCTGTACTGTCTCTCCATCTCTCTCTCAAACTGCCTGTATTGTCTCTCCATCTCTCACAAACTGGCTGTACTGTCCCTCCATCTCACTCTCTCACACTGTCTGTACTGTCTCTCCATCTCACTCTCTCACACTGTCTGTACTGTCTCTCCATCTCTCACAAACTGGCTGTACTGTCTCTCCATCACTCTCTCACTGTCTGTACTGTCTCTCCATCTCTCCCTCACACTGTCTGCACTGTCTCTCCATCTCTCTCCCACGCTGCCAAAACTGTCTCACAATCTCTCTCTCACACTGCCTGTACTGTCTCTCCATCTTTATCTCTCACACTGCCTGTACTGAATCACCATCTCTCACAAACTGCCTGTACTCTCTCTCCATCTCTCTCTCACACTGCCTGTACTGCCTCTCCATCTCTGTCTCACACTGCCTGTACTGTCTCTCCATCACTCTCTCTCACACTGCCTGTACTGTCTCTCCATCACTCTCACACTGCCTGTACTGTCTCTCCATCTCTCACAAACTGCCTGTTCTGTCTCTCCATCTCTCTCTCACACTGCCTGTACTGTCTCTCCATCTCTCTCTCACACTGCCTGTACTGTCTCTCCATCTCTCTCACACTGCCTGTACTGTCTCTCCATCTCTCTCTCACACTGCCTGTACTGTCTCTCCATCTCTCTCTCACACTGCCTGTACTGTCTCTCCATCTCTCTCACAACTGCCTGTACTGTCTCTCCATCTCTCTCTCACACTGACTGTACTGTCTCTCCATCTCTCTCACACTGCCTGTACTGTCTCTCCATCTCTCTCTCACACTGCCTGTACTGTCTCTCCATCTCTCTCTCACACTGTCTGTACTGTCTCTCCATCTCTCTCTCACACTGCCTGTACTGTCTCTCCATCTCTCTCTCACACTGTCTGTACTGTCTCTCCATCTCTCTCTCACACTGTCTGTACTGTCTCTCCATCTCTCTCTCACACTGCCTGTACTGTCTCTCCATCTCTCTCTCACACTGTCTGTACTGTCTCTCCATCTCTCTCACACTGTCTGTACTGTCTCTCCATCTCTCTCTCACACTGCTGTACTGTCTCTCCATCTCTCTCTCACACTGTCTGTACTGTCTCTCCATCTCTCTCTCACACTGTCTGTACTGTCTCTCCATCTCTCTCTCACACTGCCTGTACTGTCTCTCCATCTCTCTCACACTGCCTGTACTGTCTCTCCATCTCTCTCTCACACTGCTGTACTGTCTCTCCATCTCTCTCTCACACTGTCTGTACTGTCTCTCCATCTCTCTCTCACACTGCCTGTACTGTCTCTCCATCTCTCTCTCACACTGTCTGTACTGTCTCTCCATCTCTCTCTCACACTGCCTGTACTGTCTCTCCATCTCTCTCACACTGCCTGTACTGTCTCTCCATCTCTCTCTCACACTGTCTGTACTGTCTCTCCATCTCTCTCTCACACTGTCTGTACTGTCTCTCCATCTCTCTCACACTGCCTGTACTGTCTCTCCATCTCTCTCACACTGCCTGTACTGTCTCTCCATCTCTCTCTCACACTGTCTGTACTGTCTCTCCATCTCTCTCTCACACTGTCTGTACTGTCTCTCCATCTCTCTCTCACACTGTCTGTACTGTCTCTCCATCTCTCTCTCACACTGCCTGTACTGTCTCTCCATCTCTCTCTCACACTGCCTGTACTGTCTCTCCATCTCTCTCTCACACTGTCCTGTACTGTCTCTCCATCTCTCTCTCACACTGCCTGTACTGTCTCTCCATCTCTCTCTCACACTGCCTGTACTGTCTCTCCATCTCTCTCTCACACTGTCTGTACTGTCTCTCCATCTCTCTCTCACACTGTCTGTACTGTCTCTCCATCTCTCTCACACTGTCTGTACTGTCTCTCCATCTCTCTCTCACACTGCCTGTACTGTCTCTCCATCTCTCACTCACACTGCCTGTACTGTCTCTCCATCTCTCTCTCACACTGTCTGTACTGTCTCTCCATCTCTCTCTCACACTGTCCTGTACTGTCTCTCCATCTCTCTCTCACACTGTCTCTCCATCTCTCACCCACACTGCCTGTACTGTCTCTCCATCTCTCTCTCACACTGCTGTACTGTCTCTCCATCTCTCTCTCACACTGCCTGTACTGTCTCTCCATCTCTCTCTCACACTGTCTGTACTGTCTCTCCATCTCTCTCACACTGCCTGTACTGTCTCTCCATCTCTCTCTCACACTGTCTGTACTGTCTCTCCATCTCTCTCTCACACTGTCTGTACTGTCTCTCCATCTCTCTCTCACACTGCCTGTACTGTCTCTCCATCTCTCTCTCACACTGTCTGTACTGTCTCTCCATCTCTCTCTCACACTGTCCTGTACTGTCTCTCCATCTCTCTCTCACACTGCCTGTACTGTCTCTCCATCTCTCTCACACTGTCTGTACTGTCTCTCCATCTCTCTCTCACACTGCCTGTACTGTCTCTCCATCTCTCTCACACTGCCTGTACTGTCTCTCCATCTCTCTCTCACACTGTCCTGTACTGTCTCTCCATCTCTCTCTCACACTGCCTGTACTGTCTCTCCATCTCTCTCTCACACTGTCTGTACTGTCTCTCCATCTCTCTCTCACACTGCCTGTACTGTCTCTCCATCTCTCTCTCACACTGTCTGTACTGTCTCTCCATCTCTCTCTCACACTGTCTGTACTGTCTCTCCATCTCTCTCTCACACTGTCTGTACTGTCTCTCCATCTCTCTCTCACACTGCCTGTACTGTCTCTCCATCTCTCTCTCCCCTCTCTCTCACACTGTCTGTACTGTCTCTCCATCTCTCTCTCACACTGTCTGTACTGTCTCTCCATCTCTCTCTCACACTGTCTGTACTGTCTCTCCATCTCTCTCTCACACTGTCTGTACTGTCTCTCCATCTCTCTCTCACACTGTCTGTACTGTCTCTCCATCTCTCTCTCACACTGTCTGTACTGTCTCTCCATCTCTCTCTCACACTGCCTGTACTGTCTCTCCATCTCTCTCTCACACTGTCTGTACTGTCTCTCCATCTCTCTCTCACACTGCCTGTACTGTCTCTCCATCTCTCTCTCACACTGTCTGTACTGTCTCTCCATCTCTCTCTCACACTGTCTGTACTGTCTCTCCATCTCTCTCTCACACTGTCTGTACTGTCTCTCCATCTCTCTCTCACACTGTCTGTACTGTCTCTCCATCTCTCTCTCACACTGCCTGTACTGTCTCTCCATCTCTCTCACACTGTCTGTACTGTCTCTCCATCTCTCTCTCACACTGCCTGTACTGTCTCTCCATCTCTCTCTCACACTGTCTGTACTGTCTCTCCATCTCTCTCTCACACTGTCTGTACTGTCTCTCCATCTCTCTCACACTGCCTGTACTGTCTCTCCATCTCTCTCTCACACTGCTTGTACTGTCTCTCCATCTCTCTCTCACACTGCCTGTACTGTCTCTCCATCTCTCTCTCACACTGTCTGTACTGTCTCTCCATCTCTCTCTCACACTGTCTGTACTGTCTCTCCATCTCTCTCTCACACTGTCTGTACTGTCTCTCCATCTCTCTCTCACACTGTCTGTACTGTCTCTCCATCTCTCTCTCACACTGTCTGTACTGTCTCTCCATCTCTCTCTCACACTGTCCTGTACTGTCTCTCCATCTCTCTCACACTGCCTGTACTGTCTCTCCATCTCTCTCTCACACTGTCTGTACTGTCTCTCCATCTCTCTCTCACACTGCCTGTACTGTCTCTCCATCTCTCTCTCACACTGTCTGTACTGTCTCTCCATCTCTCTCTCACACTGCCTGTACTGTCTCTCCATCTCTCTCTCACACTGCCTGTACTGTCTCTCCATCTCTCTCTCACACTGTCTGTACTGTCTCCCTCTCTCTCTCACACTGTCTGTACTGTCTCTCCATCTCTCTCTCACACTGTCTGTACTGTCTCTCCATCTCTCTCTCACACTGTCTGTACTGTCTCTCCATCTCTCTCTCACACTGTCTGTACTGTCTCTCCATCTCTCTCTCACACTGTCTGTTCTGTCTCCCTCTCTCTCTCACACTGTCTGTACTGTCTCTCCATCTCTCTCTCACACTGCCTGTACTGTCTCTCCATCTCTCTCTCACACTGTCTGTACTGTCTCTCCATCTCTCTCTCACACTGCCTGTACTGTCTCTCCATCTCTCTCTCACACTGTCTGTACTGTCTCTCCATCTCTCTCACACTGCCTGTACTGTCTCTCCATCTCTCTCTCACACTGTCTGTACTGTCTCTCCATCTCTCTCTCACACTGTCTGTACTGTCTCTCCATCTCTCTCTCACACTGTCTGTACTGTCTCTCCATCTCTCTCACACTGTCTGTACTGTCTCTCCATCTCTCTCTCACACTGTCTGTACTGTCTCTCCATCTCTCTCTCACACTGCTGTACTGTCTCTCCATCTCTCTCTCACACTGTCTGTACTGTCTCTCCATCTCTCTCTCACACTGTCTGTACTGTCTCTCCATCTCTCTCTCACACTGTCTGTACTGTCTCTCCATCTCTCTCTCACACTGTCTGTACTGTCTCTCCATCTCTCTCTCACACTGCCTGTACTGTCTCTCCATCTCTCTCTCACACTGTCTGTACTGTCTCTCCATCTCTCTCTCACACTGTCTGTACTGTCTCTCCATCTCTCTCTCACACTGTCTGTACTGTCTCTCCATCTCTCTCTCACACTGTCTGTACTGTCTCTCCATCTCTCTCACACTGTCTGTACTGTCTCTCCATCTCTCTCTCACACTGTCCTGTACTGTCTCTCCATCTCTCTCTCACACTGTCTGTACTGTCTCTCCATCTCTCTCTCACACTGTCTGTACTGTCTCTCCATCTCTCTCACACTGTCTGTACTGTCTCTCCATCTCTCTCTCACACTGTCTGTACTGTCTCTCCATCTCTCTCTCACACTGCCTGTACTGTCTCTCCATCTCTCTCTCACACTGTCTGTACTGTCTCTCCATCTCTCTCTCACACTGCCTGTACTGTCTCTCCATCTCTCTCTCACACTGCCTGTACTGTCTCTCCATCTCTCTCTCACACTGCCTGTACTGTCTCTCCATCTCTCTCACACTGTCCGTACTGTCTCTCCATCTCTCTCTCACACTGTCTGTACTGTCTCTCCATCTCTCTCCACACTGCCTGTACTGTCTCTCCATCTCTCTCACACTGCTGTACTGTCTCTCCATCTCTCTCTCACTGTCCTGTACTGTCTCTCCATCTCTCTCTCACACTGCCTGTACTGTCTCTCCATCTCTCTCACACTGCTGTACTGTCTCTCCATCTCTCTCTCACACTGTCTGTACTGTCTCTCCATCTCTCTCTCACACTGTCTGTACTGTCTCTCCATCTCTCTCTCACACTGCCTGTACTGTCTCTCCATCTCTCTCTCACACTGCTGTACTGTCTCTCCATCTCTCTCACACTGTCTGTACTGTCTCTCCATCTCTCTCACACTGCCTGTACTGTCTCTCCATCTCTCTCTCACACTGACTGTACTGTCTCTCCATCTCTCTCTCACACTGCCTGTACTGTCTCTCCATCTCTCTCTCACACTGTCTGTACTGTCTCTCCATCTCTCTCTCACACTGTCTGTACTGTCTCTCCATCTCTCTCTCACACTGCCTGTCTGTCTCTCCATCTCTCTCTCACACTGTCTGTACTGTCTCTCCATCTCTCTCTCACACTGCCTGTACTGTCTCTCCATCTCTCTCTCACACTGTCTGTACTGTCTCTCCATCTCTCTCTCACACTGTCTGTACTGTCTCTCCATCTCTCTCACACTGCCTGTACTGTCTCTCCATCTCTCTCTCACACTGTCTGTACTGTCTCTCCATCTCTCTCTCACACTGTCTGTACTGTCTCTCCATCTCTCTCACACTGCCTGTACTGTCTCTCCATCTCTCTCACACTGTCTGTACTGTCTCTCCATCTCTCTCTCACACTGCCTGTACTGTCTCTCCATCTCTCTCTCACACTGCCTGTACTGTCTTTCCATCTCTCCCTCACACTGCCTGTACTGTCTCTCCATCTCTCTCTCACACTGTCAGTACTGTCTCTCCATCTCTCTCTCACACTGTCTGTACTGTCTCTCCATCTCTCTCTCACACTGTCTGTACTGTCTCTCCATCTCTCTCACACTGCCTGTACTGTCTCTCCATCTCTCTCTCACACTGTCTGTACTGTCTCTCCATCTCTCTCTCACACTGCCTGTACTGTCTCTCCATCTCTCTCTCACACTGTCTGTACTGTCTCTCCATCTCTCTCTCACACTGTCTGTACTGTCTCTCCATCTCTCTCTCACACTGCCTGTACTGTCTCTCCATCTCTCTCTCACACTGTCTGTACTGTCTCTCCATCTCTCTCTCACACTGCCTGTACTGTCTCTCCATCTCTCTCTCACACTGCCTGTACTGTCTCTCCATCTCTCTCTCACACTGTCTGTACTGTCTCTCCATCTCTCTCTCACACTGTCTGTACTGTCTCTCCATCTCTCTCTCACACTGTCTGTACTGTCTCTCCATCTCTCTCTCACACTGCCTGTACTGTCTCTCCATCTCTCTCTCACACTGCCTGTACTGTCTCTCCATCTCTCTCTCACACTGCCTGTACTGTCTCTCCATCTCTCTCTCACACTGTCTGTACTGTCTCTCCATCTCTCTCTCACACTGTCTGTACTGTCTCTCCATCTCTCTCTCACACTGCCTGTACTGTCTCTCCATCTCTCTCACACTGCCTGTACTGTCTCTCCATCTCTCTCTCACACTGCCTGTACTGTCTCTCCATCTCTCTCTCACACTGTCTGTACTGTCTCTCCATCTCTCTCACACTGTCTGTACTGTCTCTCCATCTCTCTCTCACACTGCCTGTACTGTCTCTCCATCTCTCTCTCACACTGTCTGTACTGTCTCTCCATCTCTCTCACACTGCCTGTACTGTCTCTCCATCTCTCTCTCACACTGTCTGTACTGTCTCTCCATCTCTCTCTCACACTGCTGTACTGTCTCTCCATCTCTCTCTCACACTGTCTGTACTGTCTCTCCATCTCTCTCTCACACTGTCTGTACTGTCTCTCCATCTCTCTCACACTGCCTGTACTGTCTCTCCATCTCTCTCTCACACTGTCCTGTACTGTCTCTCCATCTCTCTCTCACACTGTCTGTACTGTCTCTCCATCTCTCTCTCACACTGCCTGTACTGTCTCTCCATCTCTCTCACACTGTCTGTACTGTCTCTCCATCTCTCTCTCACACTGCCTGTACTGTCTCTCCATCTCTCTCTCACACTGCTGTACTGTCTCTCCATCTCTCTCTCACACTGCCTGTACTGTCTCTCCATCTCTCTCTCACACTGCTGTACTGTCTCTCCATCTCTCTCTCACACTGTCTGTACTGTCTCTCCATCTCTCTCTCACACTGCCTGTACTGTCTCTCCATCTCTCTCTCACACTGCCTGTACTGTCTCTCCATCTCTCTCTCACACTGTCTGTACTGTCTCTCCATCTCTCTCTCACACTGCCTGTACTGTCTCTCCATCTCTCTCTCACACTGTCTGTACTGTCTCTCCATCTCTCTCACACTGCCTGTACTGTCTCTCCATCTCTCTCTCACACTGTCTGTACTGTCTCTCCATCTCTCTCTCACACTGCCTGTACTGTCTCTCCATCTCTCTCTCACACTGTCTGTACTGTCTCTCCATCTCTCTCTCACACTGCCTGTACTGTCTCTCCATCTCTCTCTCACACTGTCTGTACTGTCTCTCCATCTCTCTCTCACACTGCCTGTACTGTCTCTCCATCTCTCTCTCACACTGTCTGTACTGTCTCTCCATCTCTCTCTCACACTGCCTGTACTGTCTCTCCATCTCTCTCTCACACTGTCTGTACTGTCTCTCCATCTCTCTCTCACACTGTCTGTACTGTCTCTCCATCTCTCTCTCACACTGCCTGTACTGTCTCTCCATCTCTCTCTCACACTGTCTGTACTGTCTCTCCATCTCTCTCTCACACTGTCTGTACTGTCTCTCCATCTCTCTCTCACACTGTCTGTACTGTCTCTCCATCTCTCTCTCACACTGCCTGTACTGTCTCTCCATCTCTCTCTCACACTGTCTGTACTGTCTCTCCATCTCTCTCTCACACTGTCTGTACTGTCTCTCCATCTCTCTCTCACACTGCCTGTACTGTCTCTCCATCTCTCTCACACTGCTGTACTGTCTCTCCATCTCTCTCTCACACTGCCTGTACTGTCTCTCCATCTCTCTCTCACACTGCCTGTACTGTCTCTCCATCTCTCTCTCACACTGTCTGTACTGTCTCTCCATCTCTCTCTCACACTGTCTGTACTGTCTCTCCATCTCTCTCTCACACTGTCTGTACTGTCTCTCCATCTCTCTCTCACACTGCCTGTACTGTCTCTCCATCTCTCTCTCACACTGTCTGTACTGTCTCTCCATCTCTCTCTCACACTGCCTGTACTGTCTCTCCATCTCTCTCTCACACTGCCTGTACTGTCTCTCCATCTCTCTCTCACACTGCCTGTACTGTCTCTCCATCTCTCTCTCACACTGTCTGTACTGTCTCTCCATCTCTCTCTCACACTGTCTGTACTGTCTCTCCATCTCTCTCTCACACTGTCTGTACTGTCTCTCCATCTCTCTCTCACACTGTCTGTACTGTCTCTCCATCTCTCTCACACTGCCTGTACTGTCTCTCCATCTCTCTCTCACACTGTCTGTACTGTCTCTCCATCTCTCTCTCACACTGTCTGTACTGTCTCTCCATCTCTCTCTCACACTGTCCTGTACTGTCTCTCCATCTCTCTCTCACACTGCCTGTACTGTCTCTCCATCTCTCTCTCACACTGTCTGTACTGTCTCTCCATCTCTCTCTCACACTGTCTGTACTGTCTCTCCATCTCTCTCTCACACTGCCTGTACTGTCTCTCCATCTCTCTCTCACACTGCCTGTACTGTCTCTCCATCTCTCTCTCACACTGTCTGTACTGTCTCTCCATCTCTCTCTCACACTGTCTGTACTGTCTCTCCATCTCTCTCTCACACTGTCTGTACTGTCTCTCCATCTCTCTCACACTGTCTGTACTGTCTCTCCATCTCTCTCTCACACTGTCTGTACTGTCTCTCCATCTCTCTCTCACACTGCCTGTACTGTCTCTCCATCTCTCTCTCACACTGCTGTACTGTCTCTCCATCTCTCTCACACTGCCTGTACTGTCTCTCCATCTCTCTCACACTGTCTGTACTGTCTCTCCATCTCTCTCTCACACTGCCTGTACTGTCTCTCCATCTCTCTCTCACACTGTCTGTACTGTCTCTCCATCTCTCTCTCACACTGTCTGTACTGTCTCTCCATCTCTCTCTCACACTGTCTGTACTGTCTCTCCATCTCTCTCTCACACTGCCTGTACTGTCTCTCCATCTCTCTCTCACACTGCCTGTACTGTCTCTCCATCTCTCTCTCACACTGTCTGTACTGTCTCTCCATCTCTCTCTCACACTGTCTGTACTGTCTCTCCATCTCTCTCTCACACTGCCTGTACTGTCTCTCCATCTCTCTCTCACACTGTCTGTACTGTCTCTCCATCTCTCTCACACTGTCTGTACTGTCTCTCCATCTCTCTCTCACACTGTCCTGTACTGTCTCTCCATCTCTCTCTCACACTGCTGTACTGTCTCTCCATCTCTCTCTCACACTGTCTGTACTGTCTCTCCATCTCTCTCTCACACTGTCTGTACTGTCTCTCCATCTCTCTCTCACACTGCCTGTACTGTCTCTCCATCTCTCTCTCACACTGTCTGTACTGTCTCTCCATCTCTCTCACACTGCCTGTACTGTCTCTCCATCTCTCTCTCACACTGTCTGTACTGTCTCTCCATCTCTCTCTCACACTGCTGTACTGTCTCTCCATCTCTCTCTCACACTGTCTGTACTGTCTCTCCATCTCTCTCTCACACTGTCTGTACTGTCTCTCCATCTCTCTCACACTGCCTGTACTGTCTCTCCATCTCTCTCTCACACTGCCTGTACTGTCTCTCCATCTCTCTCTCACACTGTCTGTACTGTCTCTCCATCTCTCTCTCACACTGCCTGTACTGTCTCTCCATCTCTCTCTCACACTGCCTGTACTGTCTCTCCATCTCTCTCTCACACTGTCTGTACTGTCTCTCCATCTCTCTCTCACACTGCCTGTACTGTCTCTCCATCTCTCTCACACTGCCTGTACTGTCTCTCCATCTCTCTCTCACACTGTCTGTACTGTCTCTCCATCTCTCTCTCACACTGCCTGTACTGTCTCTCCATCTCTCTCTCACACTGCCTGTACTGTCTCTCCATCTCTCTCTCACACTGTCTGTACTGTCTCTCCATCTCTCTCTCACACTGCCTGTACTGTCTCTCCATCTCTCTCTCACACTGCCTGTACTGTCTCTCCATCTCTCTCTCACACTGCCTGTACTGTCTCTCCATCTCTCTCTCACACTGTCTGTACTGTCTCTCCATCTCTCTCTCACACTGCTGCTGTACTGTCTCTCCATCTCTCTCTCACACTGTCTGTACTGTCTCTCCATCTCTCTCTCACACTGTCCTGTACTGTCTCTCCATCTCTCTCTCACACTGCCTGTACTGTCTCTCCATCTCTCTCTCACACTGTCTGTACTGTCTCTCCATCTCTCTCACACTGTCTGTACTGTCTCTCCATCTCTCTCACACTGCCTGTACTGTCTCTCCATCTCTCTCACACTGCCTGTACTGTCTCTCCATCTCTCTCTCACACTGTCTGTACTGTCTCTCCATCTCTCTCACACTGTCTGTACTGTCTCTCCATCTCTCTCTCACACTGCTGTACTGTCTCTCCATCTCTCTCTCACACTGCCTGTACTGTCTCTCCATCTCTCTCTCACACTGTCTGTACTGTCTCTCCATCTCTCTCTCACACTGCCTGTACTGTCTCTCCATCTCTCTCTCACACTGTCTGTACTGTCTCTCCATCTCTCTCTCACACTGTCTGTACTGTCTCTCCATCTCTCTCTCACACTGTCTGTACTGTCTCTCCATCTCTCTCACACTGTCTGTACTGTCTCTCCATCTCTCTCTCACACTGTCTGTACTGTCTCTCCATCTCTCTCTCACACTGTCTGTACTGTCTCTCCATCTCTCTCTCACACTGCCTGTACTGTCTCTCCATCTCTCTCTCACACTGTCTGTACTGTCTCTCCATCTCTCTCTCACACTGTCTGTACTGTCTCTCCATCTCTCTCTCACACTGTCTGTACTGTCTCTCCATCTCTCTCTCACACTGTCTGTACTGTCTCTCCATCTCTCTCACACTGCCTGTACTGTCTCTCCATCTCTCTCTCACACTGCCTGTACTGTCTCTCCATCTCTCTCTCACACTGTCTGTACTGTCTCTCCATCTCTCTCACACTGCCTGTACTGTCTCTCCATCTCTCTCTCACACTGTCTGTACTGTCTCTCCATCTCTCTCTCACACTGTCTGTACTGTCTCTCCATCTCTCTCTCACACTGTCTGTACTGTCTCTCCATCTCTCTCTCACACTGCCTGTACTGTCTCTCCATCTCTCTCTCACACTGTCTGTACTGTCTCTCCATCTCTCTCTCACACTGCCTGTACTGTCTCTCCATCTCTCTCTCACACTGTCTGTACTGTCTCTCCATCTCTCTCTCACACTGCCTGTACTGTCTCTCCATCTCTCTCTCACACTGCCTGTACTGTCTCTCCATCTCTCTCACACTGCCTGTACTGTCTCTCCATCTCTCTCTCACACTGTCTGTACTGTCTCTCCATCTCTCTCTCACACTGTCTGTACTGTCTCTCCATCTCTCTCTCACACTGTCTGTACTGTCTCTCCATCTCTCTCTCACACTGCCTGTACTGTCTCTCCATCTCTCTCACACTGCCTGTACTGTCTCTCCATCTCTCTCACACTGCCTGTACTGTCTCTCCATCTCTCTCTCACACTGTCTGTACTGTCTCTCCATCTCTCTCTCACACTGCCTGTACTGTCTCTCCATCTCTCTCTCACACTGTCTGTACTGTCTCTCCATCTCTCTCTCACACTGCCTGTACTGTCTCTCCATCTCTCTCTCACACTGTCTGTACTGTCTCTCCATCTCTCTCTCACACTGTCTGTACTGTCTCTCCATCTCTCTCTCACACTGTCTGTACTGTCTCTCCATCTCTCTCTCACACTGCCTGTACTGTCTCTCCATCTCTCTCTCACACTGTCTGTACTGTCTCTCCATCTCTCTCACACTGCCTGTACTGTCTCTCCATCTCTCTCTCACACTGTCTGTACTGTCTCTCCATCTCTCTCTCACACTGTCTGTACTGTCTCTCCATCTCTCTCTCACACTGCCTGTACTGTCTCTCCATCTCTCTCACACTGTCTGTACTGTCTCTCCATCTCTCTCACACTGTCTGTACTGTCTCTCCATCTCTCTCTCACACTGTCTGTACTGTCTCTCCATCTCTCTCTCACACTGCCTGTACTGTCTCTCCATCTCTCTCTCACACTGTCTGTACTGTCTCTCCATCTCTCTCTCACACTGCCTGTACTGTCTCTCCATCTCTCTCACACTGCCTGTACTGTCTCTCCATCTCTCTCTCACACTGTCTGTACTGTCTCTCCATCTCTCTCTCACACTGTCTGTACTGTCTCTCCATCTCTCTCTCACACTGTCTGTACTGTCTCTCCATCTCTCTCACACTGCCTGTACTGTCTCTCCATCTCTCTCACACTGTCTGTACTGTCTCTCCATCTCTCTCTCACACTGCCTGTACTGTCTCTCCATCTCTCTCTCACACTGTCTGTACTGTCTCTCCATCTCTCTCTCACACTGCCTGTACTGTCTCTCCATCTCTCTCTCACACTGTCTGTACTGTCTCTCCATCTCTCTCTCACACTGTCTGTACTGTCTCTCCATCTCTCTCACACTGCTGTACTGTCTCTCCATCTCTCTCTCACACTGTCTGTACTGTCTCTCCATCTCTCTCTCACACTGCCTGTACTGTCTCTCCATCTCTCTCACACTGCCTGTACTGTCTCTCCATCTCTCTCTCACACTGTCTGTACTGTCTCTCCATCTCTCTCTCACACTGTCTGTACTGTCTCTCCATCTCTCTCTCACACTGTCTGTACTGTCTCTCCATCTCTCTCTCACACTGTCTGTACTGTCTCTCCATCTCTCTCTCACACTGTCTGTACTGTCTCTCCATCTCTCTCACACTGCCTGTACTGTCTCTCCATCTCTCTCTCACACTGTCTGTACTGTCTCTCCATCTCTCTCTCACACTGTCTGTACTGTCTCTCCATCTCTCTCTCACACTGCCTGTACTGTCTCTCCATCTCTCTCTCACACTGTCCTGTACTGTCTCTCCATCTCTCTCTCACACTGTCTGTACTGTCTCTCCATCTCTCTCTCACACTGCCTGTACTGTCTCTCCATCTCTCTCTCACACTGCCTGTACTGTCTCTCCATCTCTCTCTCACACTGTCTGTACTGTCTCTCCATCTCTCTCTCACACTGCCTGTACTGTCTCTCCATCTCTCTCTCACACTGTCTGTACTGTCTCTCCATCTCTCTCTCACACTGTCTGTACTGTCTCTCCATCTCTCTCTCACACTGTCTGTACTGTCTCTCCATCTCTCTCTCACACTGCCTGTACTGTCTCTCCATCTCTCTCTCACACTGTCTGTACTGTCTCTCCATCTCTCTCTCACACTGTCTGTACTGTCTCTCCATCTCTCTCTCACACTGTCTGTACTGTCTCTCCATCTCTCTCTCACACTGTCTGTACTGTCTCTCCATCTCTCTCTCACACTGCCTGTACTGTCTCTCCATCTCTCTCTCACACTGCCTGTACTGTCTCTCCATCTCTCTCTCACACTGCCTGTACTGTCTCTCCATCTCTCTCTCACACTGTCTGTACTGTCTCTCCATCTCTCTCTCACACTGTCTGTACTGTCTCTCCATCTCTCTCTCACACTGTCTGTACTGTCTCTCCATCTCTCTCTCACACTGCCTGTACTGTCTCTCCATCTCTCTCACACTGCCTGTACTGTCTCTCCATCTCTCTCTCACACTGCCTGTACTGTCTCTCCATCTCTCTCACACTGCCTGTACTGTCTCTCCATCTCTCTCTCACACTGTCTGTACTGTCTCTCCATCTCTCTCTCACACTGCCTGTACTGTCTCTCCATCTCTCTCTCACACTGCCTGTACTGTCTCTCCATCTCTCTCTCACACTGCCTGTACTGTCTCTCCATCTCTCTCTCACACTGTCTGTACTGTCTCTCCATCTCTCTCTCACACTGTCTGTACTGTCTCTCCATCTCTCTCTCACACTGCCTGTACTGTCTCTCCATCTCTCTCTCACACTGCCTGTACTGTCTCTCCATCTCTCTCTCACACTGTCTGTACTGTCTCTCCATCTCTCTCTCACACTGCCTGTACTGTCTCTCCATCTCTCTCTCACACTGCCTGTACTGTCTCTCCATCTCTCTCTCACACTGCCTGTACTGTCTCTCCATCTCTCTCACACTGCCTGTACTGTCTCTCCATCTCTCTCTCACACTGCCTGTACTGTCTCTCCATCTCTCTCTCACACTGCCTGTACTGTCTCTCCATCTCTCTCTCACACTGCCTGTACTGTCTCTCCATCTCTCTCTCACACTGTCTGTACTGTCTCTCCATCTCTCTCTCACACTGTCTGTACTGTCTCTCCATCTCTCTCTCACACTGCCTGTACTGTCTCTCCATCTCTCTCTCACACTGTCTGTACTGTCTCTCCATCTCTCTCTCACACTGTCTGTACTGTCTCTCCATCTCTCTCTCACACTGTCTGTACTGTCTCTCCATCTCTCTCTCACACTGTCTGTACTGTCTCTCCATCTCTCTCTCACACTGCCTGTACTGTCTCTCCATCTCTCTCTCACACTGTCTGTACTGTCTCTCCATCTCTCTCTCACACTGCCTGTACTGTCTCTCCATCTCTCTCTCACACTGTCTGTACTGTCTCTCCATCTCTCTCACACTGTCTGTACTGTCTCTCCATCTCTCTCTCACACTGCCTGTACTGTCTCTCCATCTCTCTCTCACACTGTCTGTACTGTCTCTCCATCTCTCTCACACTGCCTGTACTGTCTCTCCATCTCTCTCTCACACTGTCTGTACTGTCTCTCCATCTCTCTCTCACACTGCCTGTACTGTCTCTCCATCTCTCTCTCACACTGTCTGTACTGTCTCTCCATCTCTCTCACACTGTCTGTACTGTCTCTCCATCTCTCTCTCACACTGCCTGTACTGTCTCTCCATCTCTCTCTCACACTGTCTGTACTGTCTCTCCATCTCTCTCTCACACTGCCTGTACTGTCTCTCCATCTCTCTCTCACACTGTCTGTACTGTCTCTCCATCTCTCTCTCACACTGCCTGTACTGTCTCTCCATCTCTCTCTCACACTGTCTGTACTGTCTCTCCATCTCTCTCTCACACTGTCTGTACTGTCTCTCCATCTCTCTCTCACACTGCCTGTACTGTCTCTCCATCTCTCTCTCACACTGTCTGTACTGTCTCTCCATCTCTCTCTCTCACTGTCTGTACTGTCTCTCCATCTCTCTCTCACACTGTCTGTACTGTCTCTCCATCTCTCTCTCACACTGCCTGTACTGTCTCTCCATCTCTCTCTCACACTGTCTGTACTGTCTCTCCATCTCTCTCTCACACTGTCTGTACTGTCTCTCCATCTCTCTCTCACACTGCTGTACTGTCTCTCCATCTCTCTCACACTGCCTTACTGTCTCCATCTCTCTCACACTGCTGTACTGTCTCTCCATCTCTCTCTCACACTGTCAGTACTGTCTCTCCATCTCTCTCTCACACTGCCTGTACTGTCTCTCCATCTCTCTCTCACACTGCCTGTACTGTCTCTCCATCTCTCTCACACTGCCTGTACTGTCTCTCCATCTCTCTCACACTGACTGCACTGTCTCTCCATCTCTCTCACACTGTCTGTACTGTCTCTCCATCTCTCTCACACTGCCTGTACTGTCTCTCCATCTCTCTCTCACACTGTCCTGTACTGTCTCTCCATCTCTCTCTCACACTGCCTGTACTGTCTCTCCATCTCTCTCTCACACTGTCTGTACTGTCTCTCCATCTCTCTCTCACACTGTCTGTACTGTCTCTCCATCTCTCTCTCACACTGTCTGTACTGTCTCTCCATCTCTCTCTCACACTGCCTGTACTGTCTCTCCATCTCTCTCTCACACTGTCTGTACTGTCTCTCCATCTCTCTCTCACACTGTCTGTACTGTCTCTCCATCTCTCTCTCACACTGTCTGTACTGTCTCTCCATCTCTCTCTCACACTGTCTGTACTGTCTCTCCATCTCTCTCTCACACTGCCTGTACTGTCTCTCCATCTCTCTCTCACACTGCCTGTACTGTCTCTCCATCTCTCTCTCACACTGTCTGTACTGTCTCTCCATCTCTCTCTCACACTGTCTGTACTGTCTCTCCATCTCTCTCTCACACTGTCTGTACTGTCTCTCCATCTCTCTCTCACACTGCCTGTACTGTCTCTCCATCTCTCTCTCACACTGCCTGTACTGTCTCTCCATCTCTCTCTCACACTGTCTGTACTGTCTCTCCATCTCTCTCTCACACTGCCTGTACTGTCTCTCCATCTCTCTCACACTGCCTGTACTGTCTCTCCATCTCTCTCTCACACTGTCTGTACTGTCTCTCCATCTCTCTCTCACACTGTCTGTACTGTCTCTCCATCTCTCTCACACTGCCTGTACTGTCTCTCCATCTCTCTCTCACACTGCCTGTACTGTCTCTCCATCTCTCTCTCACACTGTCTGTACTGTCTCTCCATCTCTCTCTCACACTGCCTGTACTGTCTCTCCATCTCTCTCACACTGTCTGTACTGTCTCTCCATCTCTCTCACACTGCCTGTACTGTCTCTCCATCTCTCTCTCACACTGTCTGCACTGTCTCTCCATCTCTCTCTCACTGTCTGTACTGTCTCTCCATCTCTCTCTCACACTGTCTGTACTGTCTCTCCATCTCTCTCTCACACTGTCTGTACTGTCTCTCCATCTCTCTCTCACACTGTCTGTACTGTCTCTCCATCTCTCTCACACTGCCTGTACTGTCTCTCCATCTCTCTCTCACACTGTCTGTACTGTCTCTCCATCTCTCTCTCACACTGTCTGTACTGTCTCTCCATCTCTCTCTCACACTGTCTGTACTGTCTCTCCATCTCTCTCTCACACTGCCTGTACTGTCTCTCCATCTCTCTCACACTGTCTGTACTGTCTCTCCATCTCTCTCTCACACTGTCTGTACTGTCTCTCCATCTCTCTCTCACACTGCCTGTACTGTCTCTCCATCTCTCTCTCACACTGCCTGTACTGTCTCTCCATCTCTCTCTCACACTGTCTGTACTGTCTCTCCATCTCTCTCTCACACTGTCTGTACTGTCTCTCCATCTCTCTCTCACACTGTCTGTACTGTCTCTCCATCTCTCTCTCACACTGCCTGTACTGTCTCTCCATCTCTCTCTCACACTGTCTGTACTGTCTCTCCATCTCTCTCTCACACTGCCTGTACTGTCTCTCCATCTCTCTCTCACACTGCCTGTACTGTCTCTCCATCTCTCTCTCACACTGTCTGTACTGTCTCTCCATCTCTCTCTCACACTGTCTGTACTGTCTCTCCATCTCTCTCTCACACTGCTGTACTGTCTCTCCATCTCTCTCTCACACTGCCTGTACTGTCTCTCCATCTCTCTCTCACACTGCCTGTACTGTCTCTCCATCTCTCTCTCACACTGTCTGTACTGTCTCTCCATCTCTCTCTCACACTGCCTGTACTGTCTCTCCATCTCTCTCCACACTGCCTGTACTGTCTCTCCATCTCTCTCACACTGTCTGTACTGTCTCTCCATCTCTCTCACACTGCCTGTACTGTCTCTCCATCTCTCTCTCACACTGCCTGTACTGTCTCTCCATCTCTCTCTCACACTGCCTGTACTGTCTCTCCATCTCTCTCACACTGTCTGTACTGTCTCTCCATCTCTCTCTCACACTGCCTGTACTGTCTCTCCATCTCTCTCTCACACTGTCCTGCACTGTCTCTCCATCTCTCTCTCACACTGCCTGCACTGTCTCTCCATCTCTCTCTCCACTGTCTGTACTGTCTCTCCATCTCTCTCAAACTGCCTGTACTGTCTCTCCATCTCTCTCTCACACTGTCTGTACTGTCTCTCCATCTCTCTCTCACACTGCCTGTACTGTCTCTCCATCTCTCTCTCACACTGTCTGTACTGTCTCTCCATCTCTCTCTCACACTGTCTGTACTGTCTCTCCATCTCTCTCTCACACTGCCTGTACTGTCTCTCCATCTCTCTCACACTGTCTGTACTGTCTCTCCATCTCTCTCTCACACTGTCTGTACTGTCTCTCCATCTCTCTCTCACACTGTCTGTACTGTCTCTCCATCTCTCTCTCACACTGTCTGTACTGTCTCTCCATCTCTCTCCAACACTGCCTGTACTGTCTCTCCATCTCTCTCACACTGCCTGTACTGTCTCTCCATCTCTCTCTCACACTGTCTGTACTGTCTCTCCATCTCTCTCTCACACTGTCTGTACTGTCTCTCCATCTCTCTCTCACACTGCCTGTACTGTCTCTCCATCTCTCTCTCACACTGTCTGTACTGTCTCTCCATCTCTCTCTCACACTGTCTGTACTGTCTCTCCATCTCTCTCTCACACTGCCTGTACTGTCTCTCCATCTCTCTCTCACACTGTCTGTACTGTCTCTCCATCTCTCTCTCACACTGTCTGTACTGTCTCTCCATCTCTCTCTCACACTGTCTGTACTGTCTCTCCATCTCTCTCTCACACTGTCTGTACTGTCTCTCCATCTCTCTCTCACACTGCCTGTACTGTCTCTCCATCTCTCTCTCACACTGTCTGTACTGTCTCTCCATCTCTCTCTCACACTGTCTGTACTGTCTCTCCATCTCTCTCTCACACTGCTGTACTGTCTCTCCATCTCTCTCTCACACTGTCTGTACTGTCTCTCCATCTCTCTCACACTGTCTGTACTGTCTCTCCATCTCTCTCTCACACTGTCCTGTACTGTCTCTTCATCTCTCTCTCACACTGCCTGTACTGTCTCTCCATCCTCTCTCACACTGTCTGTACTGTCTCTCCATCTCCTCTCACACTGCCTGTACTGGTCTCCATCTCTCTCTCACACTGCCTGTACTGTCTCTCCATCTCTCTCTCTCACTGCATCTGTCCATCTCTCTCTCACACTGTCTGACTGTCTCCATCTCTCTCATCGCACTGCCTGTACGTCTCTCCATCTCTCTCTCACACTGCCTGTACTGTCTCTCCATCTCTTCTCACTGCTGTACTGTCTCTCCGATCTCTCTCTCACACTGTCTGTACTGTCTCTCCATCTCTCTCACACTGCCTGTACTGTCTCTTCCATCTCTCTATCACACTGTCTGTACTGTCTCTCCATCTCTCTCTCACACTGTCTGTACTGTCTCTCCATCTCTCTCTCACACTGCCTGTACTGTCTCTCCATCCTCTCTCACACTGTCTGTACTGTCTCTCCATCTCTCTCTCACACTGTCTGTACTGTCTCTCCATCTCTCTCTCACACTGCCTGTACTGTCTCTCCATCTCTCTCTCACACTGCCTGTACTGTCTCTCCATCTCTCTCTCACACTGTCTGTACTGTCTCTCCATCTCTCTCTCACACTGCCTGTACTGTCTCTCCATCTCTCTCTCACACTGTCTGTACTGTCTCTCCATCTCTCTCTCACACTGTCTGTACTGTCTCTCCATCTCTCTCTCACACTGCCTGTACTGTCTCTCCATCTCTCTCTCACACTGTCTGTACTGTCTCTCCATCTCTCTCTCACACTGCCTGTACTGTCTCTCCATCTCTCTCACACTGCCTGTACTGTCTCTCCATCTCTCTCTCACACTGCCTGTACTGTCTCTCCATCTCTCTCTCACACTGTCTGTACTGTCTCTCCATCTCTCTCTCACACTGTCTGTACTGTCTCTCCATCTCTCTCTCACACTGTCTGTACTGTCTCTCCATCTCTCTCTCACACTGTCTGTACTGTCTCTCCATCTCTCTCTCACACTGTCTGTACTGTCTCTCCATCTCTCTCTCACACTGCCTGTACTGTCTCTCCATCTCTCTCTCACACTGCCTGTACTGTCTCTCCATCTCTCTCTCACACTGTCTGTACTGTCTCTCCATCTCTCTCTCACACTGTCTGTACTGTCTCTCCATCTCTCTCACACTGCCTGTACTGTCTCTCCATCTCTCTCTCACACTGTCTGTACTGTCTCTCCATCTCTCTCTCACACTGTCTGTACTGTCTCTCCATCTCTCTCTCACACTGTCTGTACTGTCTCTCCATCTCTCTCTCACACTGTCTGTACTGTCTCTCCATCTCTCTCTCACACTGCCTGTACTGTCTCTCCATCTCTCTCTCACACTGTCTGTACTGTCTCTCCATCTCTCTCTCACACTGTCTGTACTGTCTCTCCATCTCTCTCTCACACTGCCTGTACTGTCTCTCCATCTCTCTCTCACACTGTCTGTACTGTCTCTCCATCTCTCTCTCACACTGTCTGTACTGTCTCTCCATCTCTCTCTCACACTGTCTGTACTGTCTCTCCATCTCTCTCTCACACTGTCTGTACTGTCTCTCCATCTCTCTCTCACACTGCCTGTACTGTCTCTCCATCTCTCTCTCACACTGCCTGTACTGTCTCTCCATCTCTCTCTCACACTGTCTGTACTGTCTCTCCATCTCTCTCTCACACTGCCTGTACTGTCTCTCCATCTCTCTCTCACACTGTCTGTACTGTCTCTCCATCTCTCTCTCACACTGTCTGTACTGTCTCTCCATCTCTCTCTCACACTGTCTGTACTGTCTCTCCATCTCTCTCTCACACTGCCTGTACTGTCTCTCCATCTCTCTCTCACACTGTCTGTACTGTCTCTCCATCTCTCTCTCACACTGTCTGTACTGTCTCTCCATCTCTCTCTCACACTGTCTGTACTGTCTCTCCATCTCTCTCTCACACTGCCTGTACTGTCTCTCCATCTCTCTCTCACACTGTCTGTACTGTCTCTCCATCTCTCTCTCACACTGTCTGTACTGTCTCTCCATCTCTCTCTCACACTGTCTGTACTGTCTCTCCATCTCTCTCACACTGCCTGTACTGTCTCTCCATCTCTCTCACACTGTCTGTACTGTCTCTCCATCTCTCTCTCACACTGTCTGTACTGTCTCTCCATCTCTCTCTCACACTGTCTGTACTGTCTCTCCATCTCTCTCTCACACTGTCTGTACTGTCTCTCCATCTCTCTCTCACACTGCCTGTACTGTCTCTCCATCTCTCTCACACTGTCTGTACTGTCTCTCCATCTCTCTCTCACACTGTCTGTACTGTCTTCCATCTCTCTCTCACACTGCCTGTACTGTCTCTCCATCTCTCTCACACTGTCCTGTACTGTCTCTCATCTCTCTCTCACACTGCCTGTACTGTCTCCATCTCTCTCTCACACTGTCTGTACTGTCTCTCCATCTCTCTCACACTGCCTGTACTGTCTCTCCATCTCTCTCACACTGTCTGTACTGTCTCTCCATCTCTCTCTCACACTGTCTGTACTGTCTCTCCATCTCTCTCTCACACTGCCTGTACTGTCTCTCCATCTCTCTCTCACACTGCCTGTACTGTCTCTCCATCTCTCTCTCACACTGTCTGTACTGTCTCTCCATCTCTCTCTCACACTGCCTGTACTGTCTCTCCATTCTCTCTCCACTGCTGTACTGTCTCTCATCTCTCTCTCTCACTGCCTGTACTGTCTCTCCATCTCTCTCTCACACTGTCTGTACTGTCTCTCCATCTCTCTCTCACTGCTGTACTGTCTCTCCATCTCTCTCTCACACTGCTGTACTGTCTCTCCATCTCTCTCACACTGCCTGTACTGTCTCTCCATCTCTCTCTCACACTGCTGTACTGTCTCTCATCTCTCTCTCACACTGCCTGTACCTGTCTCTCCATCTCTCTCTCACACTGTCTGTACTGTCTCTCCATCTCTCTCTCACACTGTCTGTACTGTCTCTCCATCTCTCTCTCTCACACCGTCTGTACTGTCTCTCCATCTCTCTCTCACACTGCCTGTACTGTCTCTCCATCTCTCTCTCACACTGTCTGTACTGTCTCTCCATCTCTCTCTCACACTGCTGTACTGTCTCTCCATCTCTCTCTCACACTGTCTGTACTGTCTCTCCATCTCTCTCACACTGCCTGTACTGTCTCTCCATCTCTCTCTCACACTGCCTGTACTGTCTCTCCATCTCTCTCTCACACTGCCTGTACTGTCTCTCCATCTCTCTCTCACACTGTCTGTACTGTCTCTCCATCTCTCTCTCACACTGTCTGTACTGTCTCTCCATCTCTCTCTCACACTGTCTGTACTGTCTCTCCATCTCTCTCTCACACTGCCTGTACTGTCTCTCCATCTCTCTCTCACACTGCCTGTACTGTCTCTCCATCTCTCTCACACTGTCTGTACTGTCTCTCCATCTCTCTCTCACACTGCCTGTACTGTCTCTCCATCTCTCTCTCACACTGTCTGTACTGTCTCTCCATCTCTCTCTCACACTGCCTGTACTGTCTCTCCATCTCTCTCTCACACTGCCTGTACTGTCTCTCCATCTCTCTCTCACTGTCTGTACTGTCTCTCCATCTCTCTCTCACACTGTCTGTACTGTCTCTCCATCTCTCTCTCACACTGCCTGTACTATCTCTCCATCTCTCTCTCACACTGCCTGTACTGTCTCTCCATCTCTCTCTCACACTGTCTGTACCGTCTCTCCATCTCTCTCTCACACTGCCTGTACTGTCTCTCCATCTCCCTCTCACACTGTCTGTACTGTCTCTCCATCTCTCTCTCACACTGTCTGTACTGTCTCTCCATCTCTCTCTCACACTGCTTGTACTGTCTCTCCATCTCTCTCTCAGTGTCTGTACTGTCTCTCCATCTCTCACACTGCCTGTACTGTCTCTCCATCTCTCTCACACTGTCCGTACTGTCTTTCCATCTCTCTCTCACACTGTCTGTACTGTCTCTCCATCTCTCTCTCACACTGTCTGTACTGTCTCTCCATCTCTCTCTCACACTGTCTGTACTGTCTCTCCATCTCTCTCTCACACTGTCTGTACTGTCTCTCCATCTCTCTCTCACACTGCCTGTACTGTCTCTCCATCTCTCTCTCACACTGTCTGTACTGTCTCTCCATCTCTCTCTCACACTGCCTGTACTGTCTCTCCATCTCTCTCTCACACTGTCTGTACTGTCTCTCCATCTCTCTCTCACACTGTCTGTACTGTCTCTCCATCTCTCTCTCACACTGTCTGTACTGTCTCTCCATCTCTCTCTCACACTGTCTGTACTGTCTCTCCATCTCTCTCTCACACTGTCCTGTACTGTCTCTCCATCTCTCTCTCACACTGCCTGTACTGTCTCTCCATCTCTCTCTCACACTGTCTGTACTGTCTCTCCATCTCTCTCTCACACTGTCTGTACTGTCTCTCCATCTCTCTCTCACACTGCCTGTACTGTCTCTCCATCTCTCTCTCACACTGCCTGTACTGTCTCTCCATCTCTCTCTCACACTGTCTGTACTGTCTCTCCATCTCTCTCTCACACTGCCTGTACTGTCTCTCCATCTCTCTCTCACACTGCCTGTACTGTCTCTCCATCTCTCTCTCACTGTCTGTACTGTCTCTCCATCTCTCTCTCACACTGTCTGTACTGTCTCTCCATCTCTCTCTCACACTGCCTGTACTGTCTCTCCATCTCTCTCTCACACTGCCTGTACTGTCTCTCCATCTCTCTCTCACACTGCCTGTACTGTCTCTCCATCTCTCTCTCACACTGTCTGTACTGTCTCTCCATCTCTCTCTCACACTGCCTGTACTGTCTCTCCATCTCTCTCTCACACTGTCTGTACTGTCTCTCCATCTCTCTCTCACACTGTCTGTACTGTCTCTCCATCTCTCTCACACTGCCTGTACTGTCTCTCCATCTCTCTCTCACTGCCTGTACTGTCTCTCCATCTCTCTTCACACTGCCTGTACTGTCTCTCCATCTCTCTCTCACACTGTCTGCACTGTCTCTCCATCTCTCTCTCTCACACTGCCTGTTCTGTCTCTCCGTCTCTCTCTCTCACACTGCCTGCACTGTCTTTCCATCTCTCCCTCACACTGCCTGTACTGTCTCTCCATCTCTCTCTCACACTGTCTGCACTGTCTCTCCATCTCTCACAAACTGCCGGTACTGTCTCTCCATCTCTCTCTCACACTGTCTGTACTGTCTCTCCATCTCTCTCACACTGCCTGTACTGTCTCTCCATCTCTCTCTCACACTGTCTGTACTGTCTCTCCATCTCTCTCTCACACTGTCTGTTCTGTCTCTCCATCTCTCTCTCACACTGCCTGTACTGTCTCTCCAACTCTCTCACACTGCCTGTTCTGTCTCTCCGTCTCTCTCTCACACTGTCTGTACTGTCTCTCCATCTCTCTCTCACACTGTCTGCACTGTCTCTCCATCTCTCTCTCACACTGTCTGTACTGTCTCTCCATCTCTCTCTCACACTGCCTGTACTGTCTCTCCATCTCTCTCACACTGCCTGTACTGTCTCTCCATCTCTCTCTCACACTGTCTGTACTGTCTCTCCATCTCTCTCTCACACTGTCTGTACTGTCTCTCCATCTCTCTCTCACACTGCCTGTACTGTCTCTCCATCTCTCTCTCACACTGTCTGTACTGTCTCTCCATCTCTCTCTCACACTGCCTGTACTGTCTCTCCATCTCTCTCTCACACTGCCTGTACTGTCTCTCCATCTCTCTCTCACTGTCTGTACTGTCTCTCCATCTCTCTCTCACACTGTCTGTACTGTCTCTCCATCTCTCTCTCACACTGCCTGTACTGTCTCTCCATCTCTCTCTCACACTGCCTGTACTGTCTCTCCATCTCTCTCTCACACTGCCTGTACTGTCTCTCCATCTCTCTCTCACACTGTCTGTACTGTCTCTCCATCTCTCTCTCACACTGTCTGTACTGTCTCTCCATCTCTCTCTCACACTGCTTGTACTGTCTCTCCATCTCTCATAGTGTCTGTACTGTCTCTCCATCTCTCTCACACTGTCCGTACTGTCTCTCCATCTCTCCTCACACTGTCTGTACTGTCTTTCCATCTCTCTCTCACACTGCCTGTACTGTCTCTCCATCTCTCTCACACTGTCTGTACTGTCTTTCCATCTCTCTCTCACACTGCCTGTACTGTCTCTCCATCTCTCTCTCACACTGTCTGTACTGTCTCTCCATCTCTCTCACACTGTCTGTACTGTCTCTCCATCTCTCTCTCACACTGCCTGTACTGTCTCTCCATCTCTCTCTCACACTGTCTGTACTGTCTCTCCATCTCTCTCACACTGCCTGTACTGTCTCTCCATCTCTCTCTCACACTGTCTGTACTGTCTCTCCATCTCTCTCTCACACTGTCTGTACTGTCTCTCCATCTCTCTCTCACACTGTCTGTACTGTCTCTCCATCTCTCTCTCACACTGCCTGTACTGTCTCTCCATCTCTCTCTCACACTGCCTGTACTGTCTCTCCATCTCTCTCACACTGTCTGTACTGTCTCTCCATCTCTCTCACACTGCCTGTACTGTCTCTCCATCTCTCTCTCACACTGTCTGTACTGTCTCTCCATCTCTCTCTCACACTGCCTGTACTGTCTCTCCATCTCTCTCACACTGCCTGTACTGTCTCTCCATCTCTCTCTCACACTGCCTGTACTGTCTCTCCATCTCTCTCTCACACTGTCTGTACTGTCTCTCCATCTCTCTCTCACACTGTCTGTACTGTCTCTCCATCTCTCTCTCACACTGCCTGTACTGTCTCTCCATCTCTCTCTCACACTGTCTGTACTGTCTCTCCATCTCTCTCTCACACTGCCTGTACTGTCTCTCCATCTCTCTCTCACACTGTCTGTACTGTCTCTCCATCTCTCTCTCACACTGTCTGTACTGTCTCTCCATCTCTCTCTCACACTGCCTGTACTGTCTCTCCATCTCTCTCTCACACTGTCTGTACTGTCTCTCCATCTCTCTCTCACACTGTCTGTACTGTCTCTCCATCTCTCTCTCACACTGCCTGTACTGTCTCTCCATCTCTCTCTCACACTGCCTGTACTGTCTCTCCATCTCTCTCACACTGTCTGTACTGTCTCTCCATCTCTCTCTCACACTGTCTGTACTGTCTCTCCATCTCTCTCTCACACTGCCTGTACTGTCTCTCCATCTCTCTCTCACACTGCCTGTACTGTCTCTCCATCTCTCTCTCACACTGTCTGTACTGTCTCTCCATCTCTCTCTCACACTGTCTGTACTGTCTCTCCATCTCTCTCACACTGCTGTACTGTCTCTCCATCTCTCTCACACTGTCTGTACTGTCTCTCCATCTCTCTCTCACACTGTCTGTACTTCTCCATCTCTCTCACTGCTGTCTCTCACCATCTCTCTCACACTGTCTGTACTGTCTCTCCATCTCTCTCTCACACTGCCTGTACTGTCTCTCCATCTCTCTCTCACTGCCTGTACTGTCTCTCCATCTCTCTCTCACACTGCCTGTACTGTCTCCATCTCTCTCTCACACTGTCTGTACTGTCTCTCCATCTCTCTCTCACACTGTCTGTACTGTCTCTCCATCTCTCTCTCACACTGCCTGTACTGTCTCTCCATCTCTCTCTCACACTGTCTGTACTGTCTCTCCATCTCTCTCTCACACTGTCTGTACTGTCTCTCCATCTCTCTCTCACACTGCCTGTACTGTCTCTCCATCTCTCTCTCACACTGCCTGTACTGTCTCTCCATCTCTCTCTCACACTGTCTGTACTGTCTCTCCATCTCTCTCTCACACTGCCTGTACTGTCTCTCCATCTCTCTCTCACACTGCCTGTACTGTCTCTCCATCTCTCTCTCACACTGTCTGTACTGTCTCTCCATCTCTCTCTCACACTGCCTGTACTGTCTCTCCATCTCTCTCTCACACTGTCTGTACTGTCTCTCCATCTCTCTCTCACACTGTCTGTACTGTCTCTCCATCTCTCTCTCACACTGCCTGTACTGTCTCTCCATCTCTCTCTCACACTGTCTGTACTGTCTCTCCATCTCTCTCTCACTGTCTGTACTGTCTCTCCATCTCTCTCTCACACTGCCTGTACTGTCTCTCCATCTCTCTCTCACACTGCCTGTACTGTCTCTCCATCTCTCTCACACTGTCTGTACTGTCTCTCCATCTCTCTCTCACACTGTCTGTACTGTCTCTCCATCTCTCTCTCACACTGCCTGTACTGTCTCTCCATCTCTCTCTCACACTGCCTGTACTGTCTCTCCATCTCTCTCTCACACTGCCTGTACTGTCTCTCCATCTCTCTCTCACACTGTCTGTACTGTCTCTCCACTCTCTCTCACACTGCCTGTACTGTCTCTCCATCTCTCTCTCACACTGTCTGTACTGTCTCTCCATCTCTCTCTCACACTGTCTGTACTGTCTCTCCATCTCTCTCACACTGTCTGTACTGTCTCTCCATCTCTCTCACACTGTCTGTACTGTCTCTCCATCTCTCTCTCACACTGCCTGTACTGTCTCTCCATCTCTCTCTCACACTGTCTGTACTGTCTCTCCATCTCTCTCTCACACTGTCTGTACTGTCTCTCCATCTCTCTCTCACACTGCCTGTACTGTCTCTCCATCTCTCTCTCACACTGTCTGTACTGTCTCTCCATCTCTCTCTCACACTGCCTGTACTGTCTCTCCATCTCTCTCTCACACTGTCTGTACTGTCTCTCCATCTCTCTCTCACACTGCCTGTACTGTCTCTCCATCTCTCTCTCACTGCCTGTACTGTCTCTCCATCTCTCTCTCACACTGTCTGTACTGTCTCTCCATCTCTCTCTCACACTGTCTGTACTGTCTCTCCATCTCTCTCTCACACTGCCTGTACTGTCTCTCCATCTCTCTCTCACACTGCCTGTACTGTCTCTCCATCTCTCTCTCACACTGCCTGTACTGTCTCTCCATCTCTCTCTCACACTGCCTGTACTGTCTCTCCATCTCTCTCTCACACTGTCTGTACTGTCTCTCCATCTCTCTCTCACACTGCCTGTACTGTCTCTCCATCTCTCTCTCACACTGTCTGTACTGTCTCTCCATCTCTCTCTCACACTGTCTGTACTGTCTCTCCATCTCTCTCTCACACTGTCTGTACTGTCTCTCCATCTCTCTCTCACACTGTCTGTACTGTCTCTCCATCTCTCTCTCACACTGCCTGTACTGTCTCTCCATCTCTCTCTCACACTGTCTGTACTGTCTCTCCATCTCTCTCTCACACTGTCTGTACTGTCTCTCCATCTCTCTCACACTGCCTGTACTGTCTCTCCATCTCTCTCTCACACTGTCTGTACTGTCTCTCCATCTCTCTCTCACACTGCCTGTACTGTCTCTCCATCTCTCTCACACTGTCTGTACTGTCTCTCCATCTCTCTCTCACACTGCCTGTGCTGTCTCTCCATCTCTCTCTCACTGCCTGTACTGTCTCTCCATCTCTCTCTCACACTGTCTGTACTGTCTCTCCATCTCTCTCTCTCACACTGTCTGTACTGTCTCTCCATCTCTCTCTCACACTGTCTGTACTGTCTCTCCATCTCTCTCACACTGTCTGTACTGTCTCTCCATCTCTCTCTCACACTGTCTGTACTGTCTCTCCATCTCTCTCTCACACTGCCTGTACTGTCTCTCCATCTCTCTCTCACACTGTCTGTACTGTCTCTCCATCTCTCTCTCACACTGCCTGTACTGTCTCTCCATCTCTCTCTCACACTGTCTGTACTGTCTCTCCATCTCTCTCTCACACTGTCTGTACTGTCTCTCCATCTCTCTCTCACACTGCCTGTACTGTCTCTCCATCTCTCTCTCACACTGCCTGTACTGTCTCTCCATCTCTCTCTCACACTGTCTGTACTGTCTCTCCATCTCTCTCTCACACTGTCTGTACTGTCTCTCCATCTCTCTCTCACACTGTCTGTACTGTCTCTCCATCTCTCTCTCACACTGCCTGTACTGTCTCTCCATCTCTCTCTCACACTGCCTGTACTGTCTCTCCATCTCTCTCTCACACTGTCTGTACTGTCTCTCCATCTCTCTCACACTGTCTGTACTGTCTCTCCATCTCTCTCTCACACTGTCTGTACTGTCTCTCCATCTCTCTCTCACACTGCCTGTACTGTCTCTCCATCTCTCTCACACTGCCTGTACTGTCTCTCCATCTCTCTCTCACACTGTCTGTACTGTCTCTCCATCTCTCTCTCACACTGTCTGTACTGTCTCTCCATCTCTCTCTCACACTGCCTGTACTGTCTCTCCATCTCTCTCTCACACTGCCTGTACTGTCTCTCCATCTCTCTCTCACACTGTCTGTACTGTCTCTCCATCTCTCTCTCACACTGCCTGTACTGTCTCTCCATCTCTCTCTCACACTGTCTGTACTGTCTCTCCATCTCTCTCTCACACTGTCTGTACTGTCTCTCCATCTCTCTCTCACACTGTCTGTACTGTCTTTCCATCTCTCTCACACTGCCTGTACTGTCTCTCCATCTCTCTCTCACACTGCCTGTACTGTCTCTCCATCTCTCTCTCACACTGTCTGTACTGTCTCTCCATCTCTCTCTCACACTGTCTGTACTGTCTCTCCATCTCTCTCTCACACTGTCTGTACTGTCTCTCCATCTCTCTCTCACACTGCCTGTACTGTCTCTCCATCTCTCTCTCACACTGCCTGTACTGTCTCTCCATCCTCTCTCACACTGCTCTGTACTGTCTCTCCATCTCTCTCTCACACTGTCTGTACTGTCTCTCCATCTCTCTCTCACACTGTCTGTACTGTCTCTCCATCTCTCTCTCACACTGTCTGTACTGTCTCTCCATCTCTCTCACACTGCCTGTACTGTCTCTCCATCTCTCTCTCACACTGTCTGTACTGTCTCTCCATCTCTCTCACACTGCCTGTACTGTCTCTCCATCTCTCTCTCACACTGTCTGTACTGTCTCTCCATCTCTCTCTCACACTGCCTGTACTGTCTCTCCATCTCTCTCTCACACTGACTGTACTGTCTCTCCATCTCTCTCACACTGCCTGTACTGTCTCTCCATCTCTCTCTCACACTGTCTGTACTGTCTCTCCATCTCTCTCTCACACTGTCTGTACTGTCTCTCCATCTCTCTCTCACACTGCCTGTACTGTCTCTCCATCTCTCTCTCACACTGTCTGTACTGTCTCTCCATCTCTCTCACACTGTCCTGTACTGTCTCTCCATCTCTCTCTCACACTGTCTGTACTGTCTCTCCATCTCTCTCTCACACTGCCTGTACTGTCTCTCCATCTCTCTCTCACACTGTCTGTACTGTCTCTCCATCTCTCTCTCACACTGCCTGTACTGTCTCTCCATCTCTCTCTCACACTGCCTGTACTATCTCTCCATCTCTCTCTCACACTGTCTGTACTGTCTCTCCATCTCTCTCTCACACTGTCTGTACTGTCTCTCCATCTCTCTCTCACACTGTCTGTACTGTCTCTCCATCTCTCACACTGCCTGTACTGTCTCTCCATCTCTCTCTCACACTGTCTGTACTGTCTCTTCATCTCTCTCTCACACTGTCTGTACTGTCTCTCCATCTCTCTCTCACACTGTCTGTACTGTCTCTCCATCTCTCTCTCACACTGCCTGTACTATCTCTCCATCTCTCTCTCCCACTGCCTGTACTATCTCTCCATCTCTCTCTCACACGGTCTGTTCTGTCTCCATCTCTCTCGCACTGTCTGTACTGTCTCTCCATCTCTCTCTCACACTGTCTGTACTGTCTGACCATCTCTCTCTCACACTGTCTGTACTGTCTGTCCATCTCTCTCTCACACTGTCTGTGCTATCTCTCCATCTCTCTCTCACACTGCCTGTACTGTCTCTCCATCTCTCTCTCACACTGCCTGTACTGTCTCTCCATCTCTCTCTCACTGTCTGTACTGTCTCTCCATCTCTCTCTCACACTGCCTGTACTGTCTCTCCATCTCTCTCTCACACTGCCTGTACTGTCTCTCCATCTCTCTCTCACACTGCCTGTACTGTCTCTCCATCTCTCTCTCACACTGCCTGTACTGTCTCTCCATCTCTCTCTCACACTGCCTGTACTGTCTCTCCATCTCTCTCTCACACTGCCTGTACTGTCTCTCCATCTCTCTCACACTGTCTGTACTGTCTCTCCATCTCTCTCTCACACTGTCTGTACTGTCTCTCCATCTCTCTCTCACACTGCCTGTACTGTCTCTCCATCTCTCTCTCACACTGCCTGTACTGTCTCTCCATCTCTCTCTCACACTGCCTGTACTGTCTCTCCATCTCTCTCTCACACTGTCTGTGCTGTCTCTCCAACTCTCTCTCACACTGCCTGTACTGTCTCTCCATCTCTCTCTCACACTGTCTGTACTGTCTCTCCATCTCTCTCTCACACTGTCTGTACTGTCTCTCCACTCTCTCTCACACTGTCTGTACTGTCTCTCCATCTCTCTCTCACACTGTCTGTACGTCTCTCCATCTCTCTCTCACACTGCCTGTACTGTCTCTCCATCTCTCTCACACTGTCTGTACTGTCTCTCCATCTCTCTCTCACACTGTCTGTACTGTCTCTCCATCTCTCTCTCACACTGCCTGTACTGTCTCTCCATCTCTCTCTCACACTGTCTGTACTGTCTCTCCATCTCTCTCACACTGCCTGTACTGTCTCTCCATCTCTCTCTCACACTGCCTGTACTGTCTCTCCATCTCTCTCTCACACTGTCTGTACTGTCTCTCCATCTCTCTCTCACACTGCCTGTACTGTCTCTCCATCTCTCTCTCACACTGTCTGTACTGTCTCTCCATCTCTCTCACACTGCCTGTACTGTCTCTCCATCTCTCTCTCACACTGTCTGTACTGTCTCTCCATCTCTCTCTCACACTGCCTGTACTGTCTCTCCATCTCTCTCTCTCACTGCCTGTACTGTCTCTCCATCTCTCTCTCACACTGTCTGTACTGTCTCTCCATCTCTCTCTCACACTGTCTGTACTGTCTCTCCATCTCTCTCTCACACTGCCTGTACTGTCTCTCCATCTCTCTCTCACACTGCCTGTACTGTCTCTCCATCTCTCTCTCACACTGTCTGTACTGTCTCTCCATCTCTCTCACACTGCCTGTACTGTCTCTCCATCTCTCTCTCACACTGTCTGTACTGTCTCTCCATCTCTCTCTCACACTGCCTGTACTGTCTCTCCATCTCTCTCTCACACTGTCTGTACTGTCTCTCCATCTCTCTCTCACACTGTCTGTACTGTCTCTCCATCTCTCTCTCACACTGTCTGTACTGTCTCTCCATCTCTCTCTCACACTGCCTGTACTGTCTCTCCATCTCTCTCTCACACTGCCTGTACTGTCTCTCCATCTCTCTCTCACACTGCCTGTACTGTCTCTCCATCTCTCTCTCACACTGTCTGTACTGTCTCTCCATCTCTCTCTCACACTGCCTGTACTGTCTCTCCATCTCTCTCTCACACTGTCTGTACTGTCTCTCCATCTCTCTCTCACACTGCCTGTACTGTCTCTCCATCTCTCTCTCACACTGCCTGTACTGTCTCTCCATCTCTCTCTCACACTGTCTGTACTGTCTCTCCATCTCTCTCTCACACTGTCTGTACTGTCTCTCCATCTCTCTCTCACACTGTCTGTACTGTCTCTCCATCTCTCTCACACTGCCTGTACTGTCTCTCCATCTCTCTCTCACACTGTCTGTACTGTCTCTCCATCTCTCTCTCACACTGCCTGTACTGTCTCTCCATCTCTCTCTCACACTGTCTGTACTGTCTCTCCATCTCTCTCTCACACTGCCTGTACTGTCTCTCCATCTCTCTCTCACACTGTCTGTACTGTCTCTCCATCTCTCTCTCACACTGTCTGTACTGTCTCTCCATCTCTCTCTCACACTGTCTGTACTGTCTCTCCATCTCTCTCTCACACTGCCTGTACTATCTCTCCATCTCTCTCTCACACTGCCTGTACTGTCTCTCCATCTCTCTCTCACACTGTCTGTTCTGTCTCTCCATCTCTCTCTCACACTGTCTGTACTGTCTCTCCATCTCTCTCTCACACTGCCTGTACTGTCTCTCCATCTCTCTCTCACACTGCCTGTACTGTCTCTCCATCTCTCTCTCACACTGTCTGTACTGTCTCTCCATCTCTCTCTCACACTGCCTGTACTGTCTCTCCATCTCTCTCTCACACTGTCTGTACTGTCTCTCCATCTCTCTCTCACACTGTCTGTACTGTCTCTCCACTCTCTCTCACACTGTCTGTACTGTCTCTCCATCTCTCTCTCACACTGTCTGTACTGTCTCTCCATCTCTCTCTCACACTGCCTGTACTGTCTCTCCATCTCTCTCTCACACTGTCTGTACTGTCTCTCCATCTCTCTCTCACACTGTCTGTACTGTCTCTCCATCTCTCTCTCACACTGCTTGTACTGTCTCTCCATCTCTCTCAGCTGTCTGTACTGTCTCTCCATCTCTCTCACACTGCCTGTACTGTCTCTCCATCTCTCTCTCACACTGCCTGTACTGTCTCTCCATCTCTCTCTCACACTGTCTGTACTGTCTCTCCATCTCTCTCTCACACTGCCTGTACTGTCTCTCCATCTCTCTCTCACACTGTCTGTACTGTCTCTCCATCTCTCTCTCACACTGTCTGTACTGTCTCTCCATCTCTCTCTCACACTGCCTGTACTGTCTCTCCATCTCTCTCTCACACTGTCTGTACTGTCTCTCCATCTCTCTCTCACACTGCCTGTACTGTCTCTCCATCTCTCTCTCACACTGTCTGTACTGTCTCTCCATCTCTCTCTCACACTGTCTGTACTGTCTCTCCATCTCTCTCTCACTGTCTGTACTGTCTCTCCATCTCTCTCTCACACTGTCTGTACTGTCTCTCCATCTCTCTCTCACACTGTCTGTACTGTCTCTCCATCTCTCTCTCACACTGTCTGTACTGTCTCTCCATCTCTCTCTCACACTGCCTGTACTGTCTCTCCATCTCTCTCTCACACTGCCTGTACTGTCTCTCCATCTCTCTCTCACACTGTCTGTACTGTCTCTCCATCTCTCTCACACTGCCTGTACTGTCTCTCCATCTCTCTCTCACACTGTCTGTACTGTCTCTCCATCTCTCTCTCACACTGCCTGTACTGTCTCTCCATCTCTCTCTCACACTGCCTGTACTGTCTCTCCATCTCTCTCTCACACTGTCTGTACTGTCTCTCCATCTCTCTCTCACACTGCCTGTACTGTCTCTCCATCTCTCTCTCACACTGTCTGTACTGTCTCTCCATCTCTCTCTCACACTGTCCGTACTGTCTCTCCATCTCTCCTCACACTGTCTGTACTGTCTCTCCATCTCTCTCTCACACTGCCTGTACTGTCTCTCCATCTCTCTCACACTGTCTGTACTGTCTCTCCATCTCTCTCTCACACTGCCTGTACTGTCTCTCCATCTCTCTCTCACTGCCTGTACTGTCTCTCCATCTCTCTCTCACACTGTCTGTACTGTCTCTCCATCTCTCTCTCACACTGTCTGTACTGTCTCTCCATCTCTCTCTCACACTGTCTGTACTGTCTCTCCATCTCTCTCACACTGCCTGTACTGTCTCTCCATCTCTCTCTCACACTGTCTGTACTGTCTCTCATCTCTCTCTCACACTGTCTGTACTGTCTCTCCATCTCTCTCTCACACTGTCTGTACTGTCTCTCCATCTCTCTCTCACACTGCCTGTACTGTCTCTCCATCTCTCTCACACTGCCTGTACTGTCTCTCCATCTCTCTCTCACACTGTCTGTACTGTCTCTCCATCTCTCTCTCACACTGTCTGTACTGTCTCTCCATCTCTCTCTCACACTGTCTGTACTGTCTCTCCATCTCTCTCTCACACTGTCTGTACTGTCTCTCCATCTCTCTCTCACACTGTCTGTACTGTCTCTCCATCTCTCTCTCACACTGCCTGTACTGTCTCTCCATCTCTCTCTCACACTGCCTGTACTGTCTCTCCATCTCTCTCTCACACTGTCTGTACTGTCTCTCCATCTCTCTCTCACACTGCCTGTACTGTCTCTCCATCTCTCTCTCACACTGCCTGTACTGTCTCTCCATCTCTCTCTCACACTGCCTGTACTGTCTCTCCATCTCTCTCTCACACTGCCTGTACTGTCTCTCCATCTCTCTCTCACACTGTCTGTACTGTCTCTCCATCTCTCTCTCACACTGCCTGTACTGTCTCTCCATCTCTCTCTCACACTGCCTGTACTGTCTCTCCATCTCTCTCTCACACTGCCTGTACTGTCTCTCCATCTCTCTCTCACACTGTCTGTACTGTCTCTCCATCTCTCTCTCACACTGCCTGTACTGTCTCTCCATCTCTCTCTCACACTGTCTGTACTGTCTCTCCATCTCTCTCTCACACTGTCTGTACTGTCTCTCCATCTCTCTCACACTGTCTGTACTGTCTCTCCATCTCTCTCTCACACTGTCTGTACTGTCTCTCCATCTCTCTCACACTGCCTGTACTGTCTCTCCATCTCTCTCTCACACTGTCTGTACTGTCTCTCCATCTCTCTCTCACACTGTCTGTACTGTCTCTCCATCTCTCTCTCACACTGCTGTACTGTCTCTCCATCTCTCTCTCACTGTCTGTACTGTCTCTCCATCTCTCTCACACTGCCTGTACTGTCTCTCCATCTCTCTCTCACACTGCCTGTACTGTCTCTCCATCTCTCTCTCACACTGCCTGTACTGTCTCTCCATCTCTCTCTCACACTGCCTGTACTGTCTCTCCATCTCTCTCTCACACTGTCTGTACTGTCTCTCCATCTCTCTCTCACACTGTCTGTACTGTCTCTCCATCTCTCTCACACTGCCTGTACTGTCTCTCCATCTCTCTCTCACACTGCCTGTACTGTCTCTCCATCTCTCTCTCACACTGTCTGTACTGTCTCTCCATCTCTCTCACACTGTCTGTACTGTCTCTCCATCTCTCTCACACTGCCTGTACTGTCTCTCCATCTCTCTCTCACACTGTCTGTACTGTCTCTCCATCTCTCTCTCACACTGTCTGTACTGTCTCTCCATCTCTCTCTCACACTGTCTGTACTGTCTCTCCATCTCTCTCTCACACTGCCTGTACTGTCTCTCCATCTCTCTCTCACACTGCCTGTACTGTCTCTCCATCTCTCTCTCACACTGTCTGTACTGTCTCTCCATCTCTCTCACACTGCCTGTACTGTCTCTCCATCTCTCTCTCACACTGTCTGTACTGTCTCTCCATCTCTCTCTCACACTGCCTGTACTGTCTCTCCATCTCTCTCTCACACTGTCTGTACTGTCTCTCCATCTCTCTCTCACACTGTCTGTACTGTCTCTCCATCTCTCTCTCACACTGCCTGTACTGTCTCTCCATCTCTCTCTCACACTGTCTGTACTGTCTCTCCATCTCTCTCACACTGTCTGTACTGTCTCTCCATCTCTCTCTCACACTGTCTGTACTGTCTCTCCATCTCTCTCTCACACTGCCTGTACTGTCTCTCCATCTCTCTCTCACACTGCTTGTACTGTCTCTCCATCTCTCTCTCACACTGCCTGTACTGTCTCTCCATCTCTCTCACACTGTCTGTACTGTCTCTCCATCTCTCTCTCACACTGCTGTACTGTCTCTCCATCTCTCTCTCACACTGTCTGTACTGTCTCTCCATCTCTCTCTCACACTGCCTGTACTGTCTCTCCATCTCTCTCTCACACTGCCTGTACTGTCTCTCCATCTCTCTCTCACACTGTCTGTACTGTCTCCCTTCTCTCTCTCACACTGCCTGTACTGTCTCTCCATCTCTCTCTCACACTGTCTGTACTGTCTCTCCATCTCTCTCACACTGCCTGTACTGTCTCTCCATCTCTCTCTCACACTGTCTGTACTGTCTCTCCATCTCTCTCTCACACTGCCTGTACTGTCTCTCCATCTCTCTCTCACACTGTCTGTACTGTCACTCCATCTCTCTCTCACACTGCCTGTACTGTCTCTCCATCTCTCTCTCACACTGTCTGTACTGTCTCTCCATCTCTCTCTCACACTGTCTGTACTGTCTCTCCATCTCTCTCTCACACTGCCTGTACTGTCTCTCCATCTCTCTCTCACACTGCCTGTACTGTCTCTCCATCTCTCTCTCACACTGTCTGTACTGTCTCTCCATCTCTCTCTCACACTGTCTGTACTGTCTCTCCATCTCTCTCACACTGCCTGTACTGTCTCTCCATCTCTCTCTCACACTGTCTGTACTGTCTCTCCATCTCTCTCTCACACTGTCTGTACTGTCTCTCCATCTCTCTCTCACACTGCCTGTACTGTCTCTCCATCTCTCTCTCACACTGTCTGTACTGTCTCTCCATCTCTCTCTCACACTGTCTGTACTGTCTCTCCATCTCTCTCACACTGCCTGTACTGTCTCTCCATCTCTCTCTCACACTGTCTGTACTGTCTCTCCATCTCTCTCTCACACTGCCTGTACTGTCTCTCCATCTCTCTCTCACACTGTCTGTACTGTCTCTCCATCTCTCTCTCACACTGTCTGTACTGTCTCTCCATCTCTCTCTCACACTGTCTGTACTGTCTCTCCATCTCTCTCACACTGTCTGTACTGTCTCTCCATCTCTCTCTCACACTGCCTGTACTGTCTCTCCATCTCTCTCTCACACTGTCTGTACTGTCTCTCCATCTCTCTCTCACACTGTCTGTACTGTCTCTCCATCTCTCTCTCACACTGCTGTACTGTCTCTCCATCTCTCTCACACTGTCTGTACTGTCTCTCCATCTCTCTCACACTGCCTGTACTGTCTCTCCATCTCTCTCTCACACTGCCTGTACTGTCTCTCCATCTCTCTCTCACACTGTCTGTACTGTCTCTCCATCTCTCTCTCACACTGCCTGTACTGTCTCTCCATCTCTCTCTCACACTGTCTGTACTGTCTCTCCATCTCTCTCTCACACTGCCTGTACTGTCTCTCCATCTCTCTCTCACACTGTCTGTACTGTCTCTCCATCTCTCTCTCACACTGCCTGTACTGTCTCTCCATCTCTCTCTCACACTGTCTGTACTGTCTCTCCATCTCTCTCTCACACTGTCTGTACTGTCTCTCCATCTCTCTCTCACTGCCTGTACTGTCTCTCCATCTCTCTCTCACACTGTCTGTACTGTCTCTCCATCTCTCTCTCACACTGTCTGTACTGTCTCTCCATCTCTCTCTCACACTGTCTGTACTGTCTCTCCATCTCTCTCTCACACTGCCTGTACTGTCTCTCCATCTCTCTCTCACACTGTCTGTACTGTCTCTCCATCTCTCTCTCACACTGTCTGTACTGTCTCTCCATCTCTCTCTCACACTGTCTGTACTGTCTCTCCATCTCTCTCACACTGCCTGTACTGTCTCTCCATCTCTCTCTCACACTGTCTGTACTGTCTCTCCATCTCTCTCTCACACTGTCTGTACTGTCTCTCCATCTCTCTCTCACACTGTCTGTACTGTCTCTCCATCTCTCTCTCACACTGTCTGTACTGTCTCTCCATCTCTCTCACACTGTCTGTACTGTCTCTCCATCTCTCTCACACTGCCTGTACTGTCTCTCCATCTCTCTCTCACACTGCCTGTACTGTCTCTCCATCTCTCTCTCACACTGTCTGTACTGTCTCTCCATCTCTCTCTCACACTGCCTGTACTGTCTCTCCATCTCTCTCTCACACTGTCTGTACTGTCTCTCCATCTCTCTCTCACACTGCCTGTACTGTCTCTCCATCTCTCTCTCACACTGCCTGTACTGTCTCTCCATCTCTCTCTCACACTGTCCTGTACTGTCTCTCCATCTCTCTCTCACACTGTCTGTACTGTCTCTCCATCTCTCTCTCACACTGTCTGTACTGTCTCTCCATCTCTCTCTCACACTGCCTGTACTGTCTCTCCATCTCTCTCTCACACTGCCTGTACTGTCTCTCCATCTCTCTCTCACACTGCCTGTACTGTCTCTCCATCTCTCTCTCACACTGCCTGTACTGTCTCTCCATCTCTCTCTCACACTGTCTGTACTGTCTCTCCATCTCTCTCTCACACTGCCTGTACTGTCTCTCCATCTCTCTCTCACACTGTCTGTACTGTCTCTCCATCTCTCTCTCACACTGTCTGTACTGTCTCTCCATCTCTCTCTCACACTGCCTGTACTGTCTCTCCATCTCTCTCTCACACTGTCTGTACTGTCTCTCCATCTCTCTCACACTGCCTGTACTGTCTCTCCATCTCTCTCTCACACTGTCTGTACTGTCTCTCCATCTCTCTCTCACACTGTCTGTACTGTCTCTCCATCTCTCTCTCACACTGCCTGTACTGTCTCTCCATCTCTCTCTCACACTGTCTGTACTGTCTCTCCATCTCTCTCTCACACTGCCTGTACTGTCTCTCCATCTCTCTCTCACACTGACTGTACTGTCTCTCCATCTCTCTCACACTGCCTGTACTGTCTCTCCATCTCTCTCTCACACTGTCTGTACTGTCTCTCCATCTCTCTCTCACACTGCCTGTACTGTCTCTCCATCTCTCTCTCACACTGCCTGTACTGTCTCTCCATCTCTCTCACACTGCCTGTACTGTCTCTCCATCTCTCTCTCACACTGTCTGTACTGTCTCTCCATCTCTCTCACACTGTCTGTACTGTCTCTCCATCTCTCTCACACTGTCTGTACTGTCTCTCCATCTCTCTCTCACACTGTCTGTACTGTCTCTCCATCTCTCTCACACTGCCTGTACTGTCTCTCATCTCTCTCTCACACTGCCTGTACTGTCTCTCCATCTCTCTCTCACACTGCCTGTACTGTCTCTCCATCTCTCTCTCACACTGCCTGTACTGTCTCTCCATCTCTCTCTCACACTGTCTGTACTGTCTCTCCATCTCTCTCTCACACTGTCTGTACTGTCTCTCCATCTCTCTCTCACACTGCCTGTACTGTCTCTCCATCTCTCTCTCACACTGTCTGTACTGTCTCTCCATCTCTCTCTCACACTGTCTGTACTGTCTCTCCATCTCTCTCACACTGTCTGTACTGTCTCTCCATCTCTCTCTCACACTGCCTGTACTGTCTCTCCATCTCTCTCTCACACTGCCTGTACTGTCTCTCCATCTCTCTCTCACTGCCTGTACTGTCTCTCCATCTCTCTCTCACACTGCCTGTACTGTCTCTCCATCTCTCTCTCACACTGTCTGTACTGTCTCTCCATCTCTCACCTATACTGTCTGTACTGTCTCTCCATCTCTCTCTCACACTGTCTGTACTGTCTCTCCATCTCTCTCTCACACTGTCTGTACTGTCTCTCCATCTCTCTCTCACACTGCCTGTACTGTCTCTCCATCTCTCTCTCACACTGTCTGTACTGTCTCTCCATCTCTCACACTGTCTGTACTATCTCTCCATCTCTCTCTCACACTGTCTGTACTGTCTCCATCTCTCTCTCACACTGTCTGTACTGTCTCTCCATCTCTCTCTCACACTGCCTGTACTGTCTCTCCATCTCTCTCTCACACTGCCTGTACTGTCTCTCCATCTCTCTCTCACACTGTCTGTACTGTCTCTCCATCTCTCTCTCACACTGTCTGTACTGTCTCTCCATCTCTCCTCACACTGTCTGTACTGTCTCTCCATCTCTCTCTCACACTGTCTGTACTGTCTCTCCATCTCTCTCTCACACTGTCTGTACTGTCTCTCCATCTCTCTCTCACACTGCCTGTACTGTCTCTCCATCTCTCTCTCACACTGCCTGTACTGTCTCTCCATCTCTCTCTCACTGTCTGTACTGTCTCTCCATCTCTCTCTCACACTGCCTGTACTGTCTCTCCATCTCTCTCTCACACTGCCTGTACTGTCTCTCCATCTCTCTCTCACACTGCCTGTACTGTCTCTCCATCTCTCTCTCACACTGCCTGTACTGTCTCTCCATCTCTCTCTCACACTGCCTGTACTGTCTCTCCATCTCTCTCTCACACTGCCTGTACTGTCTCTCCATCTCTCTCTCACTGTCTGTACTGTCTCTCCATCTCTCTCTCACACTGTCTGTACTGTCTCTCCATCTCTCTCTCACACTGCCTGTACTGTCTCTCCATCTCTCTCTCACACTGCCTGTACTATCTCTCCATCTCTCTCTCACACTGCCTGTACTATCTCTCCATCTCTCTCTCACACTGTCTGTGCTGTCTCTCCAACTCTCTCTCACACTGCCTGTACTGTCTCTCCATCTCTCACCCACACTGTCTGTACTGTCACTCCATCTCTCTCTCACACTGTCTGTACTGTCTCTCCACATCTCTCACACTGTCTGTACTGTCTCTCCATCTGTCTCTCACACTGTCTGTACCGTCTCTCCATCTCTCTCTCACACTGCCTGTACTTTCTCTCCATCTCCCTCTCACACTGTCTGTACCGTCTCTCCATCTCTCTCTCACACTGTCTGTACTGTCTCTCCATCTCTCTCTCACACTGCTTGTACTGTCTCTCCATCTCTCTGTGTCTGTACTGTCTCTCCATCTCTCACACTGCCTGTACTGTCTCTCCATCTCTCTCTCACACTGCCTGTACTTTCTCTCCATCTCCCTCTCACACTGTCTGTACTGTCCTTCCATCTCTCTCTCACACTGCCTGTACTGTCTTTCCATCTCTCCCTCACACTGTCTGTACTGCCTTTCCATCTCTCTCTCACACTGTCTGTACTGTCTCTCCATCTCTCTCACAGTGCCTGTGCTGTCTCTCCATCTCTCTCTCACACTGTCTGTACTATCTCTCCATCTGTCTCTCACATTGCCTGTACTGTCTGTCCATCTCTTCTCTCACTGCCTGTACTATCTCTCCATCTCTCTCTCACACTGTCTGTACTGTCTCCCCGTCTCTCTCTCTCACACTGTCTGCACTGTCTCTCCATCTCTCTCTCACTCTGCCTGCACTGTCTCTCCATCTCTCTCTCACACTGCCTGTCGTGTCTCTCCATCTCCCTCTCACTCTGTCTGTACTGTCTCTCCATCTCTCACACTGCCTGTACTTTCTCTTCATCTCTCTCTCACACTGTCTGTACTGTCTCCCCATCTCTCTCTCACACTGCCTGTACTGTCTCTGCATCTCTCTCTCACACTGTCTGTACTGTCTCTCCATCTCTCTCACACTGTCCGTACTGTCTTTCCATCTCTCCCTCACACTGTCTGTACTGTCTTTCCATCTCTCTCTCACACTGCCTGTACTGTCTTTCCATCTCTCTCTCACACTGCCTGTACTGTCTCTGCATCTCTCTCTCACACTGCCTGTGCTGTCTCTCCATCTCTCTCACACTGTCTGTACTGTCTTTCCATCTCTCTCTCACACTGCCTGTACTGTCTCCATCTCACTCTCACACTGTCTGTACTATCTCTCCATCTGTCTCTCACACTGCCTGTACTGTCTGTCCATCTCTTCTCTCACTGCCTGTACTATCTCTCCATCTCTCTTTCACACTGTCTGTACTGTCTCCCCGTCTCTCTCTCTCACACTGTCTGCACTGTCTCTCCATCTCTCTCTCACACTGTCTGTACTGTCTCTCCATCTCTCACACTGCCTGTACTGTCTCTCCATCTCTCTCTCACACTGTCTGTACTGTCTCTTCATCTCTCTCTCACACTGCCTGTACCGTCTCTCCATCTCTCTCTCACACTGTCTGTCCTGTGTCTCCATCTCTCGCTCACATTGCCTGTACTGTCTCTCCATCTCTCTCTCACACTGTCTGTACTGTCTCTCCATCTCTCTCTCACACTGTCTGTACTGTCTCTCCATCTCTCTCTCACACTGTCTGTACTGTCTCTCCATCTCTCTCTCACACTGCCTGTACTATCTCTCCATCTCTCTCTCCCACTGCCTGTACTATCTCTCCATCTCTCTCTCACACGGTCTGTTCTGTCTCCATCTCTCTCTCGCACTGTCTGTACTGTCTCTCCATCTCTCTCTCACACTGCCTGTACTATCTCTCCATCTCTCTCTCACACTGCCTGTACTGTCTCTCCATCTCTCTCTCACACTGTCTGTGCTGTCTCTCCAACTCTCTCTCACACTGCCTGTACTGTCTCTCCATCTCTCACCCACACTGTCTGTACTGTCACTCCATCTCTCTCTCACACTGTCTGTACTGTCTCTCCACATCTCTCACACTGTCTGTACTGTCTCTCCATCTCTCTCTCACACTGTCTGTACCGTCTCTCCATCTCTCTCTCACACTGCCTGTACTTTCTCTCCATCTCCCTCTCACACTGTCTGTACCGTCTCTCCATCTCTCTCTCACACTGTCTGTACTGTCTCTCCATCTCTCTCTCACACTGCTTGTACTGTCTCTCCATCTCTCTCAGTGTCTGTACTGTCTCTCCATCTCTCACACTGCCTGTACTGTCTCTCCATCTCTCTCTCACACTGCCTGTACTTTCTCTCCATCTCCCTCTCACACTGTCTGTACTGTCCTTCCATCTCTCTCTCACACTGCCTGTACTGTCTTTCCATCTCTCCCTCACACTGTCTGTACTGTCTTTCCATCTCTCTCTCACACTGTCTGTACTGTCTCTCCATCTCTCTCACACTGCCTGTGCTGTCTCTCCATCTCTCTCTCACACTGTCTGTACTATCTCTCCATCTGTCTCTCACACTGCCTGTACTGTCTTTCCATCTCTCCCTCACACTGTCTGTACTGTCTTTCCATCTCTCTCTCACACTGTCTGTACTGCCTCTTCATCTCTCTCTCACTGCCTGTCCTATCTCTCCATCTCTCTCTCACACTGTCTGTTCTGTCTCCCCGTCTCTCTCTCTCACACTATCTGCACTGTCTCTCCATCTCTCTCTCACACTGTCTGCACTGTCTCTCCATCTCTCTCTCACTCTGCCTGCACTGTCTCTCCATCTCTCTCTCACACTGCCTGTAGTGTCTCTCCATCTCCCTCTCACTCTGTCTGTACTGTCTCTCCATCTCTCACACTGCCTGTACTTTCTCTTCATCTCTCTCTCACACTGTCTGTACTTTCTCTCCATCTCTCTCTCACACTGCCTATACTGTCTCTCCATCTCTCTCACACTGCCTGTACTGTCTCTCCATCTCTCTCTCACACTGTCTGTACTGTCTCTCCATCTCTCTCTCACACTGCCTGTACTGTCTCTGCATCTCTCTCTCACACTGTCTGTACTGTCTCTCCATCTCTCTCACACTGTCCGTACTGTCTTTCCATCTCTCCCTCACACTGTCTGTACTGTCTTTCCATCTCGCTCTCACACTGCCTGTACTGTCTCTCCATCTCTCTCACACTGTCTGTACTGTCTTTCCATCTCTCTCTCACACTGCCTGTACTGTCTGTCCATCTCTTCTCTCACTGCCTGTACTATCTCTCCATCTCTCTTTCACACTGTCTGTACTGTCTCTCCATCTCTCTCTCACACTGTCTGTACTGTCTCTCCATCTCTCTCTCACACTGTCTGTACTGTCTCTCCATCTCTCACACTGCCTGTACTGTCTCTCCATCTCTCTCTCACACTGTCTGTACTGTCTCTTCATCTCTCTCTCACACTGTCTGTACTGTCTCTCCATCTCTCTCTCACACTGTCTGTACTGTCTCTCCATCTCTCTCTCACACTGCCTGTACTATCTCTCCATCTCTCTCTCCCACTGCCTGTACTATCTCTCCATCTCTCTCTTACACGGTCTGTTCTGTCTCCATCTCTCTCTCGCACTGTCTGTACTGTCTCTCCATCTCTCTCTCACACTGTCTGTACTGTCTCACCATCTCTCTCTCACACTGTCTGTACTGTCTGTCCATCTCTCTCTCACACTGTCTGTGCTATCTCTCCATCTCTCTCTCACACTGCCTGTACTGTCTCTCCATCTCTCTCTCACACTGCCTGTACTGTCTCTCCATCTCTCTCTCACTGTCTGTACTGTCTCTCCATCTCTCTCTCACACTGCCAGTACTGTCTCTCCATCTCTCTCTCACACTGCCTGTACTATCTCTCCATCTCTCTCTCACACTGCCTGTACTGTCTCTCCATCTCTCTCTCACACTGCCTGTACTGTCTCTCCATCTCTCTCTCACACTGTCTGTACTGTCTCGCCATCTCTCTCTCACACTGCCTGTACTGTCTCTCCATCTCTCTCTCACACTGCCTGTACTATCTCTCCATCTCTCTCTCACACTGCCTGTACTATCTCTCCATCTCTCTCTCACACTGTCTGTGCTGTCTCTCCAACTCTCTCTCACACTGCCTGTACTGTCTCTCCATCTCTCACCCACACTGTCTGTACTGTCACTCCATCTCTCTCTCACACTGTCTGTACTGTCTCTCCACATCTCTCACACTGTCTGTACTGTCTCTCCATCTCTCTCTCACACTGTCTGTACCGTCTCTCCATCTCTCTCTCACACTGCCTGTACTTTCTCTCCATCTCCCTCTCACACTGTCTGTACCGTCTCTCCATCTCTCTCTCACACTGTCTGTACTGTCTCTCCATCTCTCTCTCACACTGCTTGTACTGTCTCTCCATCTCTCTGTGTCTGTACTGTCTCTCCATCTCTCACACTGCCTGTACTGTCTCTCCATCTCTCTCTCACACTGCCTGTACTTTCTCTCCATCTCCCTCTCACACTGTCTGTACTGTCCTTCCATCTCTCTCTCACACTGCCTGTACTGTCTTTCCATCTCTCCCTCACACTGTCTGTACTGTCTTTCCATCTCTCTCTCACACTGTCTGTACTGTCTCTCCATCTCTCTCACACTGCCTGTGCTGTCTCTCCATCTCTCTCTCACACTGCCTGTACTGTCTTTCCATCTCTCCCTCACACTGTCTGTACTGTCTTTCCATCTCTCTCTCACACTGTCTGTACTGTCTGTCCATCTCTTCTCTCACTGCCTGTACTATCTCTCCATCTCTCTCTCACACTGTCTGTACTGTCTCCCCGTCTCTCTCTCTCACACTGTCTGCACTGTCTCTCCATCTCTCTCTCACACTGTCTGCACTGTCTCTCCATCTCTCTCTCACTCTGCCTGCACTGTCTCTCCATCTCTCTCTCACACTGCCTGTCGTGTCTCTCCATCTCCCTCTCACTCTGTCTGTACTGTCTCTCCATCTCTCACACTGCCTGTACTTACTCTCCATCTCTCTCTCACACTGTCTGTACTGTCTCTCCATCTCTCTCTCACACTGCCTGTACTGTCTCTTCATCTCTCTCTCACACTGTCTGTACTTTCTCTCCATCTCTCTCTCACACTGTCTGTACTGTCTCTCCATCTCTCTCTCACACTGCCTGTACTGTCTCTGCATCTCTCTCTCACACTGTCTGTACTGTCTCTCCATCTCTCTCACACTGTCCGTACTGTCTTTCCATCTCTCCCTCACACTGTCTGTACTGTCTTTCCATCTCTCTCTCACACTGCCTGTACTGTCTTTCCATCTCTCTCTCACACTGCCTGTACTGTCTCTGCATCTCTCTCTCACACTGCCTGTGCTGTCTCTCCATCTCTCTCACACTGTCTGTACTGTCTTTCCATCTCTCTCTCACACTGCCTGAACTGTCTCCATCTCTCTCTCACACTGTCTGTACTATCTCTCCATCTGTCTCTCACACTGCCTGTACTGTCTGTCCATCTCTTCTCTCACTGCCTGTACTATCTCTCCATCTCTCTTTCACACTGTCTGTACTGTCTCCCCGTCTCTCTCTCTCTCACACTGTCTGCACTGTCTCTCCATCTCTCTCTCACACTGTCTGTACTGTCTCTCCATCTCTCACACTGCCTGTACTGTCTCTCCATCTCTCTCTCACACTGTCTGTACTGTCTCTTCATCTCTCTCTCACACTGCCTGTACCGTCTCTCCATCTCTCTCTCACACTGTCTGTCCTGTGTCTCCATCTCTCGCTCACATTGCCTGTACTGTCTCTCCATCTCTCTCTCACACTGTCTGTACTGTCTCTCCATCTCTCTCTCACACTGTCTGTACTGTCTCTCCATCTCTCTCTCACACTGCCTGTACTATCTCTCCATCTCTCTCTCCCACTGCCTGTACTATCTCTCCATCTCTCTCTCACACGGTCTGTTCTGTCTCCATCTCTCTCTCGCACTGTCTGTACTGTCTCTCCATCTCTCTCTCACACTGCCTGTACTATCTCTCCATCTCTCTCTCACACTGTCTGTACTGTCTCTCCATCTCTCTCTCACACTGTCTGTGCTGTCTCTCCAACTCTCTCTCACACTGCCTGTACTGTCTCTCCATCTCTCACCCACACTGTCTGTACTGTCACTCCATCTCTCTCTCACACTGTCTGTACTGTCTCTCCACATCTCTCACACTGTCTGTACTGTCTCTCCATCTCTCTCTCACACTGTCTGTGCTGTCTCTCCAACTCTCTCTCACACTGCCTGTACTGTCTCTCCATCTCTCACCCACACTGTCTGTACTGTCACTCCATCTCTCTCTCACACTGTCTGTACTGTCTCTCCATCTCTCTCTCACTGTCTGTACTGTCTCTCCATCTCTCTCTCACACTGTCTGTACCGTCTCTCCATCTCTCTCTCACACTGCCTGTACTTTCTCTCCATCTCTCTCTCACACTGTCTGTACCGTCTCTCCATCTCTCTCTCACACTGTCTGTACTGTCTCTCCATCTCTCTCTCACACTGCTTGTGCTGTCTCTCCATCTCTCTCAGTGTCTGTACTGTCTCTCCATCTCTCACACTGCCTGTACTGTCTCTCCATCTCTCTCTCACACTGCCTGTACTTTCTCTCCATCTCCCTCTCACACTGTCTGTACTGTCCTTCCATCTCTCTCTCACACTGCCTGTACTGTCTTTCCATCTCTCCCTCACACTGTCTGTACTGTCTTTCCATCTCTCTCTCACACTGCCTGTGCTGTCTCTCCATCTCTCTCTCACACTGTCTGTACTATCTCTCCATCTGTCTCTCACACTGCCTGTACTGTCTTTCCATCTCTCCCTCACACTGTCTGTACTGTCTTTCCATCTCTCTCTCACACTGTCTGTACTGTCTCTCCATCTCTCTCTCACTGCCTGTCCTATCTCTCCATCTCTCTCTCACACTGTCTGTTCTGTCTCCCCGTCTCTCTCTCTCACACTGTCTGCACTGTCTCTCCATCTCTCTCTCACACTGTCTGCACTGTCTCTCCATCTCTCTCTCACTCTGCCTGCACTGTCTCTCCATCTCTCTCTCACACTGCCTGTAGTGTCTCTCCATCTCCCTCTCACTCTGTCTGTACTGTCTCTCCATCTCTCACACTGCCTGTACTTTCTCTTCATCTCTCTCTCACACTGTCTGTACTTTCTCTCCATCTCTCTCTCACACTGTCTGTACTGTCTCTCCATCTCTCTCTCACTCTGACTGTACTGTCTCTCCATCTCTCACACTGCCTGTACTTTCTCTTCATTTCTCTCTCACACTGTCTGTTCTGTCTCTCCATCTCTCTCTCACACTGTCTGTACTGTCGTTCCATCTCTCTCTCACACTGCCTGTACTTTCTCTTCATCTCTCTCTCACACTGTCTGTACTGTCTCTCCATCTCTCTGAACACTGTCTGTACTGTCTCTCCATCTCTCACACTGCCTGTACTTTCTCTCCATTTCTCTCTCACACTGCCTGTACTGTCTCTCCATCTCTCTCTCACACTGTCTGTACTGTCTCTCCATCTCTCTCTCACACTGCCTGTACTGTCTCTCCATCTCTCTCTCACACTGTCTGTACTGTCTCTCCATCTCTCTCTCACACTGCCTGTACTGTCTCTCCATCTATCTCTCACACTGCCTGTACTGTCTCTCCATCTCTCTCTCACACTGTCTCTGCTGTCGCTCCATCTCTCTCTCACACTGTCTGTACTGTCTCTCCATCTCTCTCACACTGTCTGTACTGTCTCTCCATCTCTCTCTCACACTGCCTGTACTGTCTCTCCATCTCTCTCTCACACTGCCTGTACTGTCTCTCCATCTCTCTCTCACTGCCTGTACTATCTCTCCATCTGTCTCTCACACTGCCTGTACTGTCTCTCCATCTCTCTCTCACACTGTCTGCACTGTCTCTCCATCTCTCTCACTCTGCCTGCACTGTCTCTCCATCTCCCTCTCACACTCTCTGTTCTGTCTCTCCATCTCTCTCTCGCACTCTCTGTACTGTCTCTCCATCTCTCTCTCACACTGCCTGTAGTGTCTCTCCATCTCCCTCTCACTCTGTCTGTACTGTCTCTCCATCTCTCACACTGCCTGTACTTTCTCTTCATCTCTCTCTCACACTGTCTGTACTTTCTCTCCATCTCTCTCTCACACCGTCTGTACTGTCTCTCCATCTCTCTCTCACACTGCCTGTACTTTCTCTTCATCTCTCTCTCACACTGTCTGTACTGTCTCTCCATCTCTCTCTCACACTGCCTGTACTGTCTCTCCATCTCTCTCTCACTCTGACTGTACTGTCTCTCCATCTCTCACACTGCCTGTACATTCTCTTCATCTCTCTCTCACACTGTCTGTTCTGTCTCTCCATCTCTCTCTCACAATGCCTGTACTGTCTCTCCATCTCTCTCTCACTGCCTGTACTATCTCTCCATCTGTCTCTCACACTGCCTGTACTGTCTCTCCATCTCTCTCTCACACTGTCTGTACTGTCTCTCCATCTCTCACACTGTCTGTACTATCTCTCCATCTCTCTCTCACACGGTCTGTACTGTCTCCATCTCTCTCTCACACTGTCTGTACTGTCTCTCCATCTCTCACACTGCCTGTACTTTCTCTTCATCTCTCTCTCACACTGCCTGTACTGTCTCTCCATCTCTCTCTCACACTGCCTGTACTATCTCTCCATCTCTCTCTCACACTGCCTGTACTGTCTCTCCATCTCTCTCTCACACTGTCTGTACTGTCTCTCCATCTCTCTCTCACACTGTCTGTACTGTCTCTCCATCTCTCTCTCACACTGCCTGTACTGTCTCTCCATCTCTCTCTCACACTGTCTCTACTGTCGCTCCATCTCTCTCTCACACTGTCTGTACTGTCTCTCCATCTCTCTCACACTGTCTGTACTGTCTCTCCATCTCTCTCTCACACTGCCTGTACTGTCTCTCCATCTCTCTCACACTGCCTGTACTGTCTCTCCATCTCTCTCTCACTGCCTGTACTATCTCTCCATCTGTCTCTCACACTGCCTGTACTGTCTCTCCATCTCTCTCTCACACTGTCTGTACTGTCTCTCCATCTCTCATACTGTCTGTACTATCTCTCCATCTCTCTCTCACACGGTCTGTACTGTCTCCATCTCTCTCTCACACTGTCTGTACTGTCTCTTCATCTCTCTCTCACACTGCCTGTACTGTCTCTCCATCTCTCTCTCACACTGTCTGTACTGTCTCTCCATCTCTCACACTGTCTGTACTATCTCTCCATCTCTCTCTCACACGGTCTGTTCTGTCTCCATCTCTCTCTCACACTGTCTGCACTGTCTCTCCATCTCTCTCTCACTCTGCCTGCACTGTCTCTCCATCTCTCTCTCACACTGCCTGTACTGTCTCCATCTCTCTCTCACACTGTCTGTACTGTCTCTCCATCTCTCTCTCACACTGTCTGTACTGTCTCTCCATCTCTCCCTCACACTGTCTGTACTGTCTCTCCGTCTCTCTCACACTGCCTGTACTGTCTCTCCATCGCTCTCTCACACTGTCTGTACTGTCTCTCCATCTCTCTCTCACACTGCCTGTACTGTCTCTCCATCTCTCTCACACTCTCTGTACTGTCTCTCCATCTCTCTCACACTGCCTGTACTGTCTCTCCATCTCTCTCTCACACTGCCTGTACTGTCTCTCCACTCTCTCTCACACTGTCTGTACTGTCTCTCCATCTCTCTCACACACTGCCTGTACCGTCTCTCCATCTCTCTCTCACACTGCCTGTACTGTCTCTCCATCTCTCTCTCACACTGCCTGTACTATCTCTCCATCTCTCACCCACACTGTCTGTACTGTCTCTCCATCTCTCTCTCACACTGCCTGTACTGTCTCTCCATCTCTCACCCACACTGTCTGTACTGTCTCTCCATCTCTCTCTCACACTGCCTGTACTGTCTCTCCATCTCTCTCTCACACTGCCTGTACTGTCTCTCCATCTCTCTCTCACACTGCCTGTGCTGTCTCTCCATCTCTCTCTCACACTGCCTGTACTGTCTCTCCATCTCTCTCTCACACTGCCTGTACTGTCTCTCCATCTCTCTCTCACACTGTCTGTGCTGTCTCTCCATCTCTCTCTCACACTGTCTGTACTGTCTCCCCATCTCTCTCTCACACTGCCTGTACTGTCTCTCCATCTCTCTCACACTGTCTGTACTGTCTCACCATCTCTCTCTCACACTGCCTGTACTGTCTCTCCATCTCTCTCTCACACTGTCTGTACTGTCTCTCCATCTCTCTCTCACACTGTCTGTACTGTCTCTCCATCTGTCTCTCGCACTGTCTGTACTGTCTCTCTATCTCTCTCTCACACTGTCTGTACTGTCTCTCCATCTCTCTCTCACACTGCCTGTACCGTCTCTCCATCTCTCTCTCACAATGCCTTTACTGTCTCTCCATCTCTCTCTCACACTGTCTGTACTGTCTCTCCATCTCTCTCTCACACTGCCTGTACTGTCTCTCCATCTCTCTCACACTGCCTGCACTGTCTCTCCATCTCTCTCTCACACTGCCTGTACCGACTCTCCATCTCTCACACTGCCTTTGCTGTCTCTCCATCTCTCTCTCACACTGCCTGTACTATCTCTGCATCTCTCTCTCACACTGTCTGTACTGTGTCTCCATCTGTCTCACACACTGTCTGTACTGTCTCTCCATCTCTCTCTCACACTGCCTGTACTGTCTCTCCATCTCTCACTCTCACACTGCCTGTACTGTCTCTCCATCTCTCTCACACTGCCTGTACTGTCGCTCCATCTCTCTCGCACTGCCTGTACTGTCTCTCTATCTCCCTCTCACACTGCCTGTTCTGTCTCTCCATCTCTCTCTCACACTGCCTGTACTGTCTCTCCATCTCTCTCTCACACTGCCTGTGCTGTCTTCCATCTCTCTCTCACACTGCCTGTACTATATCTCCATCTCTCTCTCACACTGTCTGTACTGTGTCTCCATCTGTCTCACACACTGTCTGTACTGTCTCTCCATCTCTCTCTCACACTGCCTGTACTGTCTCTCCATCTCTCTCTCACACTGCCTATACTGTCTCTCCATCTCTCTCTCACACTGCCTGTACTGTCTCTCCATTTCTCTCTCACACTGCCTGTACTGTCTCTCCATCTCTCTCTCACACTGTCTGTACTGTCTCTCCATCTCTCTCTCACACTGTCTGTACTGTCTCTCCATCTGTCTCTCGCACTGTCTGTACTGTCTCTCTATCTCTCTCTCACACTGTCTGTACTGTCTCTCCATCTCTCTCTCACACTGCCTGTACCGTCTCTCCATCTCTCTCTCACAATGCCTTTACTGTCTCTCCATCTCTCTCTCAAACTGTCTGTACTGTCTCTCCATCTCTCTCTCACACTGCCTGTACTGTCTCTCCATCTCTCTCACACTGCCTGCACTGTCTCTCCATCTCTCTCTCACACTGCCTGTACCGACTCTCCATCTCTCACACTGCCTTTGCTGTCTCTCCATCTCTCTCTCACACTGCCTGTACTATCTCTCCATCTCTCTCTCACACTGTCTGTACTGTGTCTCCATCTGTCTCACACACTGTCTGTACTGTCTCTCCATCTCTCTCTCACACTGCCTGTACTGTCTCTCCATCTCTCACTCTCACACTGCCTGTACTGTCTCTCCATCTCTCTCACACTGCCTGTACTGTCGCTCCATCTCTCTCGCACTGCCTGTACTGTCTCTCTATCTCCCTCTCACACTGCCTGTTCTGTCTCTCCATCTCTCTCTCACACTGCCTGTACTGTCTCTCCATCTCTCTCTCACACTGCCTGTGCTGTCTTCCATCTCTCTCTCACACTGCCTGTACTATATCTCCATCTCTCTCTCACACTGTCTGTACTGTGTCTCCATCTGTCTCACACACTGTCTGTACTGTCTCTCCATCTCTCTCTCACACTGCCTGTACTGTCTCTCCATCTCTCTCTCACACTGCCTATACTGTCTCTCCATCTCTCTCTCACACTGCCTGTACTGTCTCTCCATTTCTCTCTCACACTGCCTGTACTGTCTCTCCATCTCTCTCTCACACTGTCTGTACTGTCTTTACTTCTCTCCCACACACTGCCAAAGAGTGGGACTAACAAATCTAGAGCTCCCTGGATGTCAAGGGGCGTACAGGGTCGGATAAAGAAAAAAAGGGAAGCCTATGACAGACACCAAAGTCTCAATACTGCAGAAAGTCTGGAGGAGTATAGAAAGTGCAGGGGTGAAATTAAAAAGGAAATTAGGAAAGCAAAGAGAAGGCATGAAAAAATATTGGCAACTAAAATCAAGGAATACCCAATGATGTTTCATAAATAAATTAAGAGTAAAAGGATAACTAAAGCAAGAGTAGGGCCTATTAGGGACCATAAAGGTAACCTGTGTGTGGAGGCGGAAGACGTGGGTATGGTCATGTATACTTTGCGTCTGTTTTCACAAAAGAGAGGGTTGAGGCAGACATTGCAATCAGGGAGGGGGAGTGTGAAATATTAGATGAAATAAACATAGTGAGAGAGGAAGTATTAAGGGGTTTAGCATCTTTCAAAATGGTTTGGAGATTGGTTAGACGGTAGAAGACAGAGAGTAGGGATAATGGGTATGTACTCGAAGGAAGTGTCCCACAAAGATCTGTGCTGGGGCCTCAACTATTCATTATATTTATTCATGACTTGGATAATGCAACAGAGAGCCATATATTGAAGTTTGCTGATGAAACAAAGATTGATGGCATAGTAAGTAGTATAGACGGGAGCATAAAATTACAAAGAAGCATTGATAGATTAAGTGAGTGGGCAAAACTGTGGCAGATGGATTTCAACGCAGGCAAGTGTGAGGTCATCCATTTTAGACCAAAAAAGGACAGAACAGAGTATTTTTTAAATGTGAAAATCTAGGAACAGTGGAGGTCAAAAGAGATTTAGATGTCCATTTACACAGATCTCTAAAATCTAGTAGTCAGGTACAAAAAATAATCAAAAAGGCTAATGGAATGTTAGCCTTTATAACGAGAGGGCTGGAATATAAAGGGGAGGAAGCTTTTCAACAGCTATCCAAAGCCCTGGTTAGACCACACCTGGAGCACTGTGTACAGTTCTGGGCACTGCCCCGTAGAAATGATAAACTGGCCTTGGAAGGAGCGCAGCGCAGATTCACCAGAATGTTACCTGGGCTCCAAGGGTTAGATTATGAGCAGAGATTACATCAACTAGGCTTGTATTCCCTGGAATATAGAAGGCTGAGGGGTGATTTGATTGAGGTTTTTAGGGTTTTGAAAGGAATTGAGAGGGTCGATAGAGAGAATCTTCATCCACTGGTGGGGGAGTCCAGGACAAGATGACATAAAATTAGAGCCAGGCCATTCAGGAGAGAAGTTAGGAAACACTTCGTCACACAAAAGGTGGTAGAAGTGTGGAACTCTGTCCTCCAAAAAGCAGTAAATGCTAGCTCAATTAATAATTTTAAATCTGAGATCGATAAGATTTTTGCTAGACAAGGCTATAAAAGGATATGGAGCAAAGGCAGGGGAGTTAAGATACAAATCAGCCATGATCTCATTGAATGCCAGAACAGGCTTGAGGGGCTGAATGGCCTCCTGTTCCGATGTTCTGATCTGTAAAACTGTTGTGTCAAAATGTCAATAAAATTAGAAAGCCATATTAAAGTCTAGATTGATTCTTGAACTTTCAAGCCCAATAAGCAAACCCTACATAGGTATACGGTGTAACAGTTTTTTATTGACAGTCCCTGGGTCAACACTCTCGTTTAACTAAATATTGGGCAGAAAAGGGTGCACTCCAGATCGTAGGTGCGTGAGGTCTATTTATGGGTTTGACGAATGACACTGAATCTGAGGCAATATCTAAGACAAAAATCTTTAGATGGTGGCACTTATCAACCAGCAAAGTCAGGGGTAAACCGTCACAGTCTCCAACCTTAGAATCCACTCTCAGCCTTCCACACATGATCAATCTGTACCAGTATCAATATGCGCGAGTCTGCGAATCTTGCTTCTAATGAACAGGCTGCCTCTGGGCAGCAGTGAAATTGAGGCTCAGTTAACCATGAATCCGCAGCTCAGGAGACGAGGCCGACAGTTCCCACAAACCCCAGCACGTGGCACCTCAGAAGTATGGTTCATTTCCAGCTGCGTTGTCGGCAACAAACTGAGTGTTCAAAAAGGATCTGGAGGAGTTTCTGAGAGTGGCCAACACAATGACATGTCGAAGGTCGGTGGGTAGAGGGTCACCATGGTCTCCTGGAGCTTACTTGGTCGCTTTTAGGCGACAATTAGAGGTTTTAACGCTGAAAGTAACAGATTTTTGTTGGGTAAAGGCAGGAAAATGGAGTTACGGTACAAATCAGCCATGATCTGCCTGAATGGCGAAACAGACTGGAGGGGCTGAATGGTATGGCGGGTGGGGAGAGGTGATCGGGGTGATGGTGTAAGGCGGTTTCACCAGGCCAGTATATGGCGGGCTCAATGGACCAGCTGGTTTGTTCCTGTCCTTCGTTTCTATACGTACATAATAAAAATGAGCTGGAACAGAATGTAGTATCTGACATCAACTCACCTCTTTATCAATCGTGCTTAAACTGTAAGACTGTGCTTTAGTCTGACTCCTCCTCACTTTGTTAGGTGAACAATTCTTTTTTTTACAGCTCCTAGAAATCGAGAGCAAGTAGAGTCAGTGTGGCTGACAGAGACAGGGACACAGTACAGGCAGTGTGGGCGAGAGAGACAGGGGCACAGTACAGGCAGTGTGGGCGAGAGAGACAGGGGCACAGTACAGGCAGTGTGGGTGACAGAGACAGGGACACAGTACAGGCAGTGTGGGCGAGAGAGACAGGGACACAGTACAGGCAGTGTGGGTGACAGAGACAGGGACACAGTACATGCAGTGTGGGCGAGAGAGACAGGGACACAGTACAGGCAGTGTGGGTGACAGAGACAGGGACACAGTACAGGCAGTGTGGGCGAGAGAGACAGGGACACAGTACAGGCAGTGTGGGTGACAGAGACAGGGACACAGTACATGCAGTGTGGGCGAGAGAGACAGGGACACAGTACAGGCAGTGTGGGTGACAGAGACAGGGACACAGTACAGGCAGTGTGAGAGAGAGAGACAGGGACACAGTACAGGCAGTGTGGGTGAGAGAGACAGGGACACAGTACAGGCAGTGTGGGTGACAGAGACAGGGACACAGTACAGGCAGTGTGGGCGAGAGAGACAGGGGCACAGTACAGGCAGTGTGGGTGACAGAGACAGGGACACAGTACAGGCAGTGTGGGCGAGAGAGACAGGGACACAGTACAGGCAGTGTGGGTGACAGAGACAGGGACACAGTACATGCAGTGTGGGCGAGAGAGACAGGGACACAGTACAGGCAGTGTGGGTGACAGAGACAGGGACACAGTACAGGCAGTGTGAGAGAGAGAGACAGGGACACAGTACAGGCAGTGTGGGTGAGAGAGACAGGGACACAGTACAGGCAGTGTGGGTGACAGAGACAGGGACACAGTACAGGCAGTGTGGGTGACAGAGACAGGGACACAGAACATGCAGTGTGGGCGAGAGAGACAGGGACACAGTACAGGCAATGCGGGTGTGAGAGACAGGGACACAGTACAGGCAGCGTGGGTGACAGAGACAAGGACACAGTACAGGCAGTGTGGGTGTGAGAGACAGGGACACAGTACAGGCAGTGTGGGTGAGACAGACAGGGATACAGTACAGGCAGTGTAGGCGAGAGAGATGGGGACACAGTACAGGCGGTGTGGGTGAGAGAGACAGGGACACATTACAGGCGGTGTGGGTGAGAGAGACACGGACACAGTACAGGCAGTGTGGGTGAGATAGACAGGGCCACAGTACAGGCAGTGTGGGTGAGAGAGACAGGGACACAGTACAGGCGGTGTGGGAGAGAGAGACAGGGACACAGTACAGGCGGTGTGGGTGAGATAGACAGGGACACAGTACAGGCAGTGTGGGTGAGAGAGACAGGGACACAGTACAGGCAGTGTGGGTGAGAGAGACAGGGACACAGTACAGGCGGTGTGGGAGAGAGAGACAGGGACACAGTACAGGCGGTGTGGGTGAGATAGACAGGGACACAGTACAGGCAGTGTGGGTGAGAGAGACAGGGACACAGTACAGGCAGTGTGGGTGAGAGAGACAGGGACACATTACAGGCGGTTTGGGTGAGATAGACAGGGACACAGTACAGGCAGTGTGGGTGAGAGAGACAGGGACACAGTACAGGCAGTGTGAGAGAGAGAGACAGGGACATAGTACAGGCACTGTGGGCGAGAGAGACAGGGACACATTACAGGCGGTGTGGTGACAGAGTGACACAATACAGGCGGTGTGGGTGACAGAGACAGGGACACAGTACAGGCGGTGTGGGTGATAGAGACAGGGACACAGTACAGGCAGTGTGGGTGAGAGAGACAGAGACACAGTACAGGCAGTGTGGTTGAGAGAGACAGGGACACAGTACAAGCAGTGTTGGCGAGAGAGACAGGGCCACAGAACAGGCGGTGTGGGTGAGAGAGACAGGAACCAGAACAGGCGGTGAGGGTGAGAGAGACATGGTCACAGTACAGACAGTGTGGGTGACACAGACAGGGACACAGTACAGGCAGTGTGGTTGAGAGAGACAGGGACAGGTAATGTGGCTGGCAGAGGCAGTACAGGCAGTGTGGGTGAGAGCGAAAGGGACACAGTACAGGCAGTGTGGGTGACAGAGGGAGGGAAACAGTACAGGCAGTGTGGGTGAGAGAAAGAGGGACACAGTACAGGCAGTGTGGGTGAGAGAGACAGGGACACAGTACAGGCAGTGTGGGCGAGAGAGACAGGGACACAGTACAGGCAGTGTGGGCGAGAGAGACAGGGACACAGTACAGGCGGTGTGGGTGAGAGAGACAGGGACACAGTACAGGCGGTGTGGGTGAGAGAGACAGGGACACAGTACAGGCACTGTGGGCGAGAGAGACGGGGACACAGTACAGGCACTGTGGGCGAGAGAGACGGGGACACATTACAGGCAGTGTGGGTGAGAGAGACAGAGACAGAGTACAGGCACTGTGGGCGAGAGAGACGGGGACACAGTACAGGCAGTGTGGTTGAGAGAGACAGGGACACAGTACAAGCAGTGTTGGCGAGAGAGACAGGGCCACAGAACAGGCGGTGTGGGTGAGAGAGACAGGAACCAGAACAGGCGGTGAGGGTTAGAGAGACATGGTCACAGTACAGACAGTGTGGGTGACACAGACAGGGACACAGTACAGGCAGTGTGGGTGAGAGAGACAGGGACACAGTACAGGCAGTGTGAGAGAGAGAGACAGGGACACAGTACAGGCAGTGTGGGTGACAGAGACAGGGACACAGTACAGGCAGTGTGGGTGACAGAGACAGGGACACGGAACATGCAGTGTGGGCGAGAGAGACAGGGACACAGTACAGGCAGTGTGGGTGAGAGAGACAGGGACACAGTACAGGCAGTGTGCATGAGAGAGACAGGGACACAGTACAGGCGGTGTGGGTGAGAGAGACAGGGACACAGTACAGGCAGTGTGGGTGAGAGAGACAGGGACACAGTACAGGCAGTGTGGGCGAGAGAGACAGGGACACAGTACAGGCAGTGTGGGCGAGAGAGACAGGGACACAGTACAGGCGGTGTGGGTGAGAGAGACAGGGACTCAGTACAGGCACTGTGGGCGAGAGAGACGGGGACACAGTACAGGCACTGTGGGCGAGAGAGACGGGGACACAGTACAGGCAGTGTGGTTGAGAGAGACAGGGACACAGTACAAGCAGTGTTGGCGAGAGAGACAGGGCCACAGAACAGGCGGTGTGGGTGAGAGAGACAGGGACTCAGTACAGGCAGTGTGTGTGATAAAAGACAGGGACACAGTACAGGCAGAGTGTGTGACAGAGACAGGGACACAGTACAGACGGTATGGCTGAGAGAGACAGAACAGGCAGTGTGGGTGAGAGAGACAGTACAGGCAGTGTGGGTTAGAGAGACAGTACAGGCAGTGTGGGTGAGACAGGGACTCAGTACCGGCGGTGTGGATGAGAGAGACAGGGACACAATACAGGCGGTGTGGGTGAGAGCGACAGGGACACAACATAGGCAGTGTGGGTAACAAGAAACAGGGACACAGTACAGGCAGCGTGGGTGAGAGAGGCAGGGACACAGCACAGGCAGAGTGGGTGAGAGACAGGGACGCAGTACAGGCGGTGTGGGTGAGAGAGACAGCAACCAGAAAAGGCGGTGAGGGTGAGAGAGACAGTACAGGCAGCGTAGTGAGAAAGGCAGCACAGGCAGTGTGGAAGAGAGAGACAGCACAGGCAGTGTGGGTGAGAGACTGTACAGGCAATGTGGGGGAGAGGCACAGTTCAAGCAGAGTAGTGAGACAGTACAGGCAGAGTGTGTGAGAGAGACAGTACAGGAAGTGTGGATTAAAGAGACAGTACAGGCAGTCTGTCAGAGAGACAGTACAGGCAGTGCAACTGAGAGAGACAGTACAGGCAGTGCAAGTGAAAGAGACAGTACAGGCAGTGTGGGCGAGAGTGACAGTACAGGCAGTGAGGGAGAGACAGTACAGGCAGTGCAAGTGAGACAGCACAGGCAGTGTGGAATAAAGAGACAGTACAGGCAGTGTGGGTGAGACAGTACAGGCAGTGTGGATTGAAAAGAGAGTACAGGCAGTGTGGGGTGAAGAAAGAGTAAAGGCAGTGTGGGTGAGAGCGACAGGGACACAATACAGGCGGTGTGGGTGAGAGCGACAGGGACACAATACAGGCGGTGTGGGTGAGAGAGACAGGAACCAGAACAGGCAGCGTGGCTGAGAGAGACAACTCAGGCATTATGGGTGAGAGAGACATTACATGCAGTGAGGCTGAGAGAGACAGTACAGGCAGCATAGTGAGAAAGACAGCACAGGCAGTGTGGATCAGAGAGACAGTACAGGCAGTGTGGGTGAGAAAGACTGTACAGGCAGTAAGTGAGAGACAGTACAGGCAGTGCAAGTGAGATAGACAGTTCAGGCAGTGTGGACACACTCACTGGAAGGAGACACACTATAAGGAGGTCGGGACCCAGGTGCTAGGACGGGGCCCAGGAGCGAGGTCGAGGCCCAGGAGCGATGACGGGACCCAGGTCGAGGCCCAGGGGTGAGTACAAGGCCCAGGAGCGAGGCCGGGACCCAGGAGCGAGGTCAAGGCCCAGGAGCGAGGACGGGACCCAGGTCGAGGCCCAGGGGTGAGTACAAGGCCCAGGAGCGAGGCCGGGACCCAGGAGCGAGGTCGAGGCCCAGGAGCGAGGTCGAGGCCCAGGAGCGAGGACAGGACCCAGGACGAGGCCCAGGGGCGAGGACAAGGCCCAGGAGCGAGGCCGGGACCCAGGAGCGAGGTCGAGGCCCAGGAGCGAGGACGGGACCCAGGACGAGGCCCAGGCCCAGGAGTGGCACAGCGTGGACCAGCAGCGGGGTTTGGAGGACCACACTGCAGCCTATGAAACCCAGGCAGAGAGGACCTGCGGGAAGGAGGGAGGAGGACAGTAGCAGTATGTTTGTGTGTGTGTGTGTGTGTGTGTGTGTGTGTGTGTGTGCTAGGCCGATGTAGCAGAGCCTGGTCTCCAATCGTCTTGGATCCCTTTACCATTGGACCAAGACCTTGCTCTGTCAAGCCCGTGTGGTAGCTGGTGTGCAACGGCCACCCCACGTTAAAAGAATTCACGCACAGGCATCTTCCACTCTTTAAAATGAAGTTCGGGACCTGGAACGCCAGGATCTTCATGGACAACCCCAACAGCGACAGACCGGAACGCTGTACTGCTATCGTTGCCCGGGAGCTCAGACGTTTCGACATTGACATCGCCGCCCTAAGCAAGACCCGGCAGGCAGGGGAAGGCCAGCTCAAGGAGCAAGGTGGTGGTTACACCTTCTTCTGGAAAGGCAAACCTGAAGAAGAACACCACCTCCATGGGGTAGGCTTTGCCAGAAAAAATGAGCTAGTTGAATGTCTCAGAGACTCTCCTTGTGGAATAAACGAACGCCTCATGACTCGACGGCTCACCCTAGCCCGGAACCAGTGCGCTACGGTCATCAGTGCGTACGCCCCAACACTGGAAGCCACAGACGAGACCAAAGAGGAATTCTACTCCAGCCTCGAACAATCCCTGTCCGAGTCCCAACGGGCGACAAGCTGATCCTCCTTGCCGACTTTAACGCCAGAGTTGGAAAGGACACAGACCTCTGGGGAGGTGTGATTGGCAGAGAAGGGGTAGGGAAAGCCACTCCAACGGTACCCTCCTCCTGACGAAATGCTTAGAACATGGCCTTGTCATAACCAACACCTTGTTCCGTCAGAGAGACAAGTACAAGGCTTCATGGCAACACCCTCGCTCCAAGCACTGGCATCTGCTGGACGACGTCATCGTCCGAGCGAGGGACCGCAAGGACGTCCGCATCACCCGCGCCATGACAGGAGCTGACGACTGCTGGACAGACCACCACCTAATCCGCTCTGTCATCTCCATCAACGTAACCCCAAAACAGCGGCGGCAACAGAAGCAATGCTGCAGGAAAATCAACGCTGGAGCACTCAAAGACCCTGCTATGAAAGCCCTATTCAGCCTGCGCCTCACAAACAACCTGACGACTCCCAGTGATGCAGAGACACAGAGTGTCCACAGCGCCTGGTCTGCACTCAAGGACTCCATAATTAGCACCTGTGAAGAGACGCTCGGTCACTCAACCAGGAAACACCAAGACTGGTTCGACGAGAACGACCAGGAGATCCAGGAGCTAATAAGCCGCAAGCGCAAGGCATTCCTGATCTGGAAATAGCAACAGAACTCGAGAGCAAGAAAGCAGCTCTACAGACGCCTGAAGGCCGAGGTCCAACAAAAAACTCGCGACCTAAAGAACAGATGGTGGGTGGAGAAAGCGCAGGAGATCCAGCAGCTAGCCGACAACCACGACGTGCGTGGATTCTTTAGCGCAGTCAAGACCACCTACGGCCCAAGCACCCAAGGCCCTACCCCACTGAGGGCCAAGAACAGAGAGGTACTCATCAAGGACAGAGAGCCAGTCAGTGCCTGCTGGAAGGAGCACTTCGAAGATCTCCTTAACCGAGACTCTGTCTTCGACGCGAGTGTCCTCAACTCCATCCCGCAGCATGCTACCCGCCACCACCTCAGCACAACCCCAGCCCGGCATGAGGTTGAAAAGGCCATCCGACAACTGAAGAACAACAAGGCCTCAGGAGCAGATGGAATCCCCGCCGAGGCACTAAAACATGGCGGAGAAGGACTATTGGTGCGAATACATGAACTCATTTCTCTTATTTGGAAGGAGGAGAGCATACCAGGTGATCTCAGAGACGCCGTAATTGTGACCATCTTCAAGAAAGGTGACAAGTCCGACTGCGGTAATTACAGAGGAGTTTCCCTGCTGTCTGCCACAGGGAAAATCATAGAGTCATAGGGGGAAAAATTCAGCTGCTTGCGCCTCCCGTTAGCGCCTTAAGAGGGCGCTAATGGGGCGTAAAGCAGCTAACGCCCGGGCGCAGCGCCGCCCACGCCTCCCGAAAAATTCAGCGGGAGGTTAGCGGCGGCGCCAGCCGGTAGCGCCCTGTGGCGCTGCGCCGCCGGCGATGACGTCATCGCCGTGCGCAGCACCCCGCTCGCGCTCCAGCCGCGATCTTCAGTCGCGCCCCCTGATTTACCGCCAGACGCTATGTCCGACGGGTTCAGGGAGGCGTACGTGCGGCCGGGGCGGCGATATTTAAAGGGGAGGTGGCAGGCGGCCATTTTTGTTGCTGGCCGCCTGCCAGCACCTGCCCCCGTTGCTGTCCCCGGCCCCCGTGAAGCCCCCCCACCGTGAAGTGCCGGCTGCGCTCCAAGAGCCCGGCACTTCTCTTGAGTGTCGGGCTCTTTTGCCGGCACTCCCGATCCCTGGGGGCCCAGCTGGGCCCCGGTTCGCGCTGCGCAGGGTCCCTCCCCTTTAAGAAGGGGAGGAAGGCCTGCAATACTGCGGCACGTAGCGCCAGGATATTCCCTCGCAGCGCCCCAAGAGGGATGCGGGGTGCTTCCAGTGGCGCCCCGCTTCCCTCTTGGGGCGTAACCACTGAAGTTCCGGCGCGGGGCCGCTAATTTTTTCGGGGCACTAAAAGTCGCGCCCCGGCGAGGTTAGCGCCCCAAATGGGGCGCGACTCAATTTTTACCCCATAGAGTTATACAGCACAGAAAGAGGCCCTTCGGCCCAATGTGTCTGCTCCGGCCATCAAGCCCTATCTATTCTAATCCCATTTTCCAGCACTTGGTCCGTAGCCTTCTATGCTATGGCGTTTCAAGTGCTCATCTAAATGCTTCTTGAATGTTGTGAGGGTTCCTGCCTCTACCACCCTTTCAGGCAGTGAGTTCCAGATTCCAACCACCCTCTGGGTGAAAAAGTTTTTCCTCAAATCCCCTCTAAAGCTCCAGCCCCTTACCTTGAAACTATGCCCCCTGGTTATTGACCCCTCTACTAAAGGGGAAAAGTTCCTTTCTATCTACCCTATCTATGCCCCTCATAATTTTGTACACCTCAAACAGGTCCCCCCTCAGCCTTCTCTGCTCTAAGGAAAACAATCCCAGCCTGTCCAGTCTCTCTTCATAGCTGAAGCGCTCCAGCCCAGGTAACATCCTGGTGAATCTCCTCTGCACCCTCACCAATGCAATCACATCCTTCCAATAGTGTGGCGACCAGAACTGCACACAGTATTCCAGCTGTGGCCTAACTAGCGTTTTGTACAGCTCCATCATAATCTCCCTGCTCTTATATTCTATGCCTCGGCTAATGAAGGCAAGTATCCCTCATCACCTTATCTACCTGTCCTGCTGCCTTCAGGGATCAATGTACATGCACACCAAGGTCCCTCTGATCCTCTGTCCTTCCTAAGGTCCTACCATTCATTGTGTATTCACTTGCCTTGTTAGTCCTTGCAAGATGCATCACCTCACACTTTTCAGGGTTAAATTCCATTTGCCACTGTTCTGCCCATCTGACCAACCCGTCTATATCGTCCTGTAGCCTGAGGCTTCCCTCCTCGCTATTTACCACTCCACCAATTTTCGTGTCATCTGCGAACTTACTGATCATACCTCCTACATTCATATCTAAATCATTAATGTACACTACAAACAGCAAAGGACCCAGCACCGATCCCTGGGGTACACCACTGGACACAGGCTTCCAGTCACAGAAACAACCTTCGACCATCACCCTCTGCCTCCTGCCACTAAGCCATCGCAAGAATCCTCCTCAATCGCCTTCTCCCAATGGCTGAAGAGCTCCTCCCAGAGTCGCAATGCGGATTCCGCCCAATAAGGGGCACAATGGACATGATCTTCACCGCGCGTCAATTACAAGAGAAATGCAGGGAACAGCACCAACCGCTGTACATGACCTACTTTGACCTCACAAAGGCCTTCGACACTGTCAACCGTGAGGGATTATGGAGTGTCCTCCTCAAATTCGGTTGCCCTCAAAAGTTTGTCACCATCCTCCGCCTGCTTCACGACGACATGCAAGCCGTGATCCTGACCAACGGTTCCACCACAGACCCAATTCACGTATGGACCGGGGTCAAGTAAGGCAGTGTCATCGCACCAATGCTCTTCTCAATCTTCCTTGCTGCAATGCTCCATCTCACCCTCAGTAAGCTCCCCGCTGGAGTGGAGCTAATCTACAGAACAAATGGGAAACTGTTCAACCTCCGTCGCCTCCAGTCCAGATCCAAGGTCGTCCCATCCTCTGTCATCGAATTACAGTATGCAGACGACGATTGCGTTTGCGCACACACTGAGGTTGAACTCCAAACCATCGTCAACAGCATGGGCCTTACACTAAACATCCGTAAGACAAAGATCCTGTACCAACCTGACCCCGCCACACAGTACTGCCCCCCGATTATCAAAATCCACGACGAGGCCTTGGACAACGTGGACCACTTTCCATATCTCGGGAGCCTACTATCAACAAGGTGTGGAGATGCCGGTGTTGGACTGGGGTGGACAAATGTGAGAAGTCGCACAACACCAGGTTATAGTCCAACAGCTTTATTTGAAATCACAAGCTTTCGGAGCGCTGCTCCTTCGTCAGGTGAAGTGAAGAGATGCATATAGGCACAGCATATATATTCAGAGAACACTGCCAGATGATTACAGTTAATCTTTCAAACTACTATCAACAAGGGCAGCCTTCGGTCGCCTGAGGAAGAGAGTGTTTGAAGACCAGGACCTCAAACCCAGCACCAAGCTCATGGTCTACAGAGCAGTAGTGATACCCGCCCTCCTGTATGCTTCAGAGACATGGACCATGTACAGCAGGCACCTCAAAGCACTGGAGAGGTACCACCAACGCTGCCTCCGCAAGATCCTGCAAATCCATTGGCAGGATAGGCGTACCAACGTCAGTGTTCTCGCTCAGGCCAACATCCCCAGCATCGAAGCTTTGACCACGTCGATCAGCTCCGATGGACGGGCCACGCTCGATCAGCTCCGATGGACGGGCCACATCATCCGCATGCCCGATACAAGAATCCCAAAACAAGCGCTCTACTCGGAGCTCCGACACGGCAAGAGAGCCCCAGGTGGGCAGAGGAAATGCTTCAAGGGCACTCTCAAAGCCTCCTTGAAAAAGTGCAACAGCCCCACCGACATCTGGGAATCCCTGGCCCAAGACCGCACAAAGTGGCGGAGAAGCATCCGGGAAGGCGCCGAACACCTCGAGTCTCTTCGCTGGGAGCAAGCGGAAGCCAAGCGCAAACAGCGGAAGGAGCGCACGTCAACCCAAGAACCCCGCCCACCCACCCCTTCAACCACCGTCTGCCCCACCTGTGACAGAGACTGTAGGTCCCGCATTGGACTCATCAGTCACCTGCGAACTCATTTTTAGTGTGGAAGCAAGTCATCCTCGGTTCCGAGGGACTGCCTAAGAAGATAGGCAGTGTGGGTGAGAGAGACAGTACAGGCGGTGTGGGTGAGAGCGACAGTACAGGCAGTGTGAGTGAGAGACAGCACAGGCATAGAAGCATAGAAACATAGAAGATAGGAGCAGGAGTAGGCCATTTGGCCCCTCAAGCCTGCTCCGCCATTTAATGAGATCATGGCTGATCATCCAAATTCAGTACCCTGTCCCTGCTTTCTCCCCATATCCCTTGATCCCTTTAGCCTTAAGAAATATATCTATCTCCTTCTTGAATATATTTAATGAATTGGCCTCAACTACCTTCTGTGGTAGAGAATTCCACAGGTTCACCACTCTCTGGGTGAAGAAATTCCTCCTCATCTCAGTCCTAAATGGCTTACCCCTTATCCTTAGACTGTGACCCCTGGTTCTGGACTCCCCCGCCATCGGGAACATCCTTCCTGCATCTAGTCTGTTTAGTCCTGTTAGAATTTTATAAGTTTCAATGAGATCCCCTCTCATTCTTCTAAACTCTAGCGAATATAAGCCTAATCGACCCAATCTCTCTTCATACGTCATTCCTGCCATCCCAGGTATCAGTCTGGTAAATCTTCGCTGCATTCCCTCCATGGCAAGAACATCCTTCCTCATATAAGGTGACCAAAACTGCACACAATACTCAAGGTGTGGTCTCACCAAGGCCTTGTACAACTGCAGCAAGACATCCTTGCTCCTGTACTCGAATCCTCTCGCTATGAAGGCCAACATACCATTTGCCTTCTTAACCGCCTGCTGCATCTGCATGCTTACCTTCAGCGACTGGTGCACAAGGACTCCCAGATCTCGTTGCACTTCCCCTTTTCCCAATCTATTGCCATTCAGGTAATAATCTGTCTTCCTGTTTTTGCCACCAAAGTGGATAACCTCGCATTTATCCACATTATACTGCATCTGCCCAATCACCCAACCTGTCCAAATCATACTGGAGTTTCGCTGCATCCTCCTCACAGCACACACGCCCACCCAGCTTTGTGTCGTCTGCAAACTTAGAGATATTACATCTAGTTCCCTCGTCTAGATCATTAATATATATTGTGAATAGCTGGGGTCCTAGAACCAATCCCTGCGGTACCCCACTAGTCACTGCTTGCCACTCGGAAAAAGACCATTTATTCCAACTCTTTGCTTCCTGTCTGCCAACCAGTTCTCCATCCAAATCAGTACCTTACCCCCAATCCCATGTGCTTTAACTTTACACGCTAATCTCTTATGCGGGACCTTATCGAAAGCCTTCTGAAAGTCCAAATACACCACATCCACTGGTTCTCCCTTATCTATTCTACCAGTTACATCCTCAAAAAATTCCAGTAGATTAGTCAGGCATGATTTACCTTTTGTAAATCCATGTTGACTTTGTCCGATCCTGTCACTGTTTTCCAAGTGCTCTGCTATTACATCTTCTCTAATGGACTCTAGCATTTTCCCCACAACCGATGTCAGGCTGTAATTCCCCGCTTTTTCTCTACCACCTTTTTTAAATAGTGGGGTTACATTAGCTACCCTCCAATCCATGGGAACTGTTCCAGAGTCTATAGAATTTTGAAAGATGACCAGCAATGCATCTACTATTTCTAGGGCCACTTCCTTAAGTACCCTAGGATGTAGATTATCAGGCCCTGGGGATTTATCGGCCTTCAATCCCGTCAATTTCCCTAACACCATTTCCCTACAAATACTGATTTCTTTCAATTCCTCCCTCTCATTAGACCCTATGTTCCCCGTCATCTCTGGGAGTTTATTTGTGTCCTCCTTTGTGAAGACAGAACCAAAGTATGTATTTAATTGGTCTGCCATTTCTTTGTTCCCCATTATAAATTCCCCTGATTCTGACTGCAAGGGACCGACACTTGACTTCACCAATCTTTTTCTCTTCACATATCTATAAAAGCTTTTACAGTCAGTTTTTATGTTCCCTGAAAGCATACTCTCATATTCTATTTTCCCCCTCTTAATTAATCCCTTTGTCCTCCTTTGCTGAATCCTAAACGGCTTCCAATCCTCAGGTTTGCTGCTTTTTCTGGCCAATTTATATGTCCTCTCCTTGGATCTTATGCTATCCCTAATTTCCCTTGTTAGCCACGGTTGAGTCACCTTTTTTGTTTTATTTTTATGCCAAACAGGGATGAACAAATTCTGTAGTTCATCCATGCGATCTTTAAATGTTTACCATTGCCTATCCACCGTCAACCCTTGAAGTAACACTCCCCAATCCATCCTAGCCAACTCGCGCCTCATACCATCGTAGTTTCCTTTATTTAAATTCAGGACTCTAGTCTCTGAGTCAACTACTTCACTCTCCATCTTAATGAAGAATTCTATCATATTATGATCGCTCCTCCCCAAGGGGCCTCGCACAACAAGATTGCTAATTAATCCTTTCTCATTACATAATACCCAGTCTAAGATGGCCTGATCTCTAGTTGGTTCCTCGACATATTGGTCCAGGAAACCATCCCGTATACACTCTAGGAATTCCTCCTCCACAGTATTGTTACTAATTTGGTAAGCCCAATCTATATGTAGATTAAAGTCACCCATGATAACTGCTGTGCCCTTATTGCACGCGTCTCTAATTTCCCATTTAATGCCATCCCCAACCTCAGCATTACTGTTTAGGGGTCTGTATACAACTCCCACTAATGTTTTCTGCCCCTTGGTATTTCTCAGCTCTACCCATACAGATTCCACATCATCAGAGCTAATATCCGTCCTTACTATTGTGTTAATCTCCTCTTTAACCAGCAATGCTAGCCCACCTCCTTTTCCTTTTTGTCTGTCCTTCCTGAATATTGAATACCCCTGGATGTTGAATTCCCAGCCTTGGTCACCCTGGAGCCATGTCTCCGTAATCTCAATTATATCATATCCGTTTAAATCTATTTGCGCAGCTAATTCATCCACCTTATTACGAACGCTTCTCGCATTAAGACACAAAGCCTTCAGGCTTGTTCTTTTAACACTCTTAGTCCTTTTAGAATTATTATTTACTGAAGCCCTGTTTGATTTACACCCTTGATTTCTCTACCTTCCACAGTGTGGATTAAATAAACAGTGAAGGCAGTGTGGGTGAGAGAGACAGTACAGGCAGAGTGGGTGAGAGAGACAGTACAGGCAGAGTGGGTGAGAGAGACAGTACAGGCAGAGTGGGTGAGAGAGACAGTACAGGCAGAGTGGGTGAGAGAGACAGTACAGGCAGTGTGGGTGAGAGAGACAGTACAGGCAGTGTGGGTGAGAGAGACAGTACAGGCAGTGTGGGTGAGAGAGACAGTACAGGCAGTGTGGGTGAGAGACAGTACAGGCAGTGTGGGTGAGAGAGACTGTACAGGCAGTGTGGGTGAGAGAGACAGTACAGGCAGTGTGGGTGAGAGAGACAGTACAGGCAGTGTGGGTGAGAGAGACAGTACAGGCAGTGTGGGTGAGAGAGACAGTACAGGCAGTGTGGGTGAGAGAGACAGTACAGGCAGTGTGGGTGAGAGAGACAGTACAGGCAGTGTGGGTGAAAGAGACAGTACAGGCAGTGTGGGTGAAAGAGACAGTACAGGCAGTGTGGGTGAGAGAGACAGTACAGGCAGTGTGGGTGAAAGAGACAGTACAGGCAGTGTGGGTGAGAGAGACAGTACAGGCAGTGTGGGTGAGAGAGACAGTACAGGCAGTGTGGGTGAGAGAGACAGTACAGGCAGTGTGGGTGAGAGAGACAGTACAGGCAGTGTGGGTGAGAGAGACAGTACAGGCAGTGTGGGTGAGAGACAGTACAGGCAGTGTGGGTGAGAGACAGTACAGGCAGTGTGGGTGAGAGAGACTGTACAGGCAGTGTGGGTGAGAGACACAGTACAGGCAGTGTGGGTGAGGGAGACTGTACAGGCAGTATGGGTGAGAGAGACAGTACAGGCAGTATGGGTGAGAGAGACAATACAGGCAATATGGGTGAGAGAGACAGTACAGGCAGTATGGGTGAGATAGACAGTACAGGCAGTATGGGTGAGAGAGACAATACAGGCAGTGTGGGTGAGAGAGACAGTACAGGCAGTGTGGGTGAGAGACAGTACAGGCAGTGTGGGTGAGAGAGACAGTACAGGCAGTGTGGGTGAGAGAGACAGTACAGGCAGTGTGGGTGAGGGAGACAGTACAGGCAGTGTGGGTGAGAGAGACAGTACAGGCAGTGTGGGTGAGAGACAGTACAGGCAGTGTGGGTGAGAGAGACAGTACAGGCAGTGTGGGTGAGGGAGACAGTACAGGCAGTGTGGGTTAGAGAGACAGTACAGGCAGTGTGGGTGAGAGAGACAGTACAGGCAGTGTGGGTGAGAGAGACAGTACAGGCAGTGTGGGTGAGAGAGACAGTACAGGCAGTGTGGGTGAGAGAGACAGTACAGGCAGTGTGGGTGAGAGAGACAGTACAGGCAGTGAGGGTGAGAGAGACAGTACAGGCAGTGTGGGTGAGAGAGTCAGTACAGGCAGTGTGGGTGAGAGAGACAGTACAGGCAGTGTGGGTGAGAGAGACAGTACAGGCAGTGTGGGTGAGAGAGACAGTACAGGCAGTGTGGGTGAGAGAGACTGTACAGGCTGTGCTGGTAAGAGATGGAGATATACTCTATGAATCTGAGCTGTGTTTAAAATGTGGAGCGTGCACGAGAGAACTGTGATCGTGGAGACAGTGATGGAGAGCAGTACTGCAGGATGCCACCCTGACCTGCTCAGGCTTCTGTTCGATTTGCCAGGTAGATGCAGGTGTCTGCATTCACTTTCTGACAAGACTGCCATTACCCAGGCTGCAGAGGGTAGCCTTTCTCTCCCAGGAGCCATCCTTCATGACTAACGTCTCGTTCAAATGACCCAGACACAGAGGGTTGTTCTGAAGTATAAAGGAGTGTGAGTGCAGCCTGGGGAGTGTGCACTGACCCGCACGGCCCTGTGCTGCTGGCCACTGAGCACCTGAACATGGGAGTGGAAGCTGTGGTGGGTGATGAGCATCATGGGATTGTGCCCAGAGGCCTGGACGGCCACATGCTGCCATCGACATCATCCTGAACTTTGCCGTGTTTGGTGTTGTGGAAGAATTCTCTGGTCGTTCTGTTTCTTGCTACTAGGAGAAGTGGAAATAGTGTTTTCCCTGGTAGTAAGCTCCATGCATTTATACACTGCTGACTGGCTGATGTTGTGGGCCTACCCTACATCGGTCTGGAGGGACTCTAAAGCACAGATGTTGGGGGCAGCTGTGAATGTTGCTGGTGGCCCCCATCAAGGCCCAAGACACAATGGCATTGGTTGAGATTGGCTGCTAGTCAACTCTGCCACTGGCCTCCCCACCAGTAAACCTCAACCTGCGAAGGCAGTTCATTCCTGACAGGCCCAGGTAGCTGAGCAGGGTCTGTAAGCATAGATTTGTGAAGAATGGTGGGTGCAGGCAGACCTCTGGTGCAGTAACTCTTCATTCATCCTCTAGAAATAACTCAGGGGTGAGGAACACTGAATGCTAATTAATCTTTAAGAAAGCACAGAGTGTGACTGGGCTTTAACGCCCCAGTTATATGGGGTGGCAGGGGGACGCACAGTGCGATCAGCTATTTGCATTGTGAAGTTACTCAGGAGTTCATTAGCATCATAAGGATGATGGAAATGGAGCTCTGCACCAATTACGAGCGAGCAATGTCTGTCCGAATAAAAGGTGCCCCCAGGAAATCGCACAATCCGTAACCAGAGCTGGCTTCAGGCAAACGTGTCACCGTGCCATTTCCTGGCATCTCCCTACCCAGATCCCGTTGGCCAGGAAATGTACCAGAGTCTCCTTGTCTAATTCGCTCGGTGCTTTCCTCCGGTGGAATGTGACTAGAGTTTACATAAACTCTTACCCAGTTGCATTCCCGGACGATGATCCTTTCCTGACCACAATTGGTTTGCTGCTCGTGTTGTGGAGTCCGCTGGCTTCCCAGGTGTCACAGGCCAAGGTCAGAACCGCCCGGTGCGGCAATCGATCAGGACCCATTGTATTGCACGCTGGAAAAAAAAAAGCACAAACACAGTGTACAGGAAAGAGTCAACAGCTAAAAATCAGAAGACCTTACAACCCAGTGTCTCGGACCTCACCCACATCATCGACAGAGCTTCTTTACAAGAATGCTGGGAGGGTCAATGTCCAGTGCCTCTCTTGTTGAACCCCCACTCCCTTCCCCCACCAGTGACAACCTTCAGCTGCCGAGGCCCTAAGCTCTGGAATTCCCTCCCTGAAGCTCCCTGCCTCTCTCCCTCTTGCTCCTCCTTTAAGATTCTCCTTAGTCTCAGCTGTGGCTCAGTGGGTAGCACCCTCGCTTCTGAGTCAGAAGGTCGTGGGTTCAAGTCCCACTCCAGAGACTTGAGCACATGAAGCTAGGCTGACACTCCAGTGCAGTGCTGAGGGAGTGCTGCACTGTCGGAGGTGCCATCTTTCGGATGAGACGTTAAACCGAGGCTCTGTCTGCTCTCTCAGGTGGACGTAAAAGATTCCATGACACTATTTTGAAGAAGAGCAGGGGAGTTCTCCCCGGTGTCCTGGCCAATATTTATCCCTCAACCAACATAACAAAAAAACAGATCATCTGCTCATTATCACATTGCTGTTTGTGGGAGCTTTCTGTGCACAAATTGGCTGCCGCGTTTCCCACATTACAACACTTCTAAAGTACTTCATTGGTTGTAAAGCGTTTTGAGACGTCTGGTGGTTGTGAAAGGCGCTATATAAATGCAAGTCTTTCTTTCTTTCTTTTTACCTCTTTGACCAAGCTTTTGGTCACTTGCCCTAATATCTCCTTATGTGGCTTGATGTCAAATTTTGTCTGATAATTGCTCCTGTGAAGCGCCTTGGAACATTTTACTACGTTAAAGGCGCTGTATAAATGCAAGTTGTTGTTGTCGTTGTGCCTTTTTTATTGTGCAAGTGTCACTTTCTCCTCTTGGGACTTCAGGTGACAGCTACTGTTTACAAAGACCTCAAATCACTCGTGGCATTTCAGCTTTCTAATCACTCCTAGGTATCTATGTTTGCCATGTAATACACTATGAGAGTTGCCTTATAATTCTGCAACAGCAAAATAATCAGCTTTTATTGCTCCGACATCCTTCAATCAGTGTCACCAGGCACAACTTGGGGCTGTCTCATTTATTACTCTTCACCGACGTCCCAGTGTGCTTTCTGCAGCAAGTGTCAGTCTGACTTTGTTCATAGATTCATAGAAACTTACAGCATCGAAGGAGGCCATTCGGCCTATCGTGCCTGTGCCGGCTCTTAGAAAGAGCAGTCGTGCTTGGTCCCACATCCCCGCTTTTTGTCCGTAACCCTGTGAGTTCCTCATCCTCCAGAACCTGTCCAACTCCCTTTTAAAATTATTGATGGAATCAGCTTCCACCACCTTTTCAGGTCGAGTGTTCCCGATCCCGACAACTCTCCGAGTGAAAGAAATTCTCCTCATCGCAGCTCGAGATCTTTTGCCAATGGTTCTGAATCTATGACTCTGGTTATTGACCCACTCGCCAGAGAGAATAGTTTTTTACTCCATCAAATCCTCTCATCATCTTGAAACCTCTATTAGGTCATCTTTTAACCTTCTCTGTTCCAAGGAGAACAGTCCTAACTTTTCCAACCTCTCCTCATAACTGAAGTCCCTCATCCTGGATAACATCCTCAGTACCCTTTTTAAGGCCTTTCCTGAAGTGTGGTGCCCAGAATTGTCCACAATACTCCAGCTGAGGCCTAACCAGTGATTTATAAAGTTCTAGCATGATCTGTTTGCTAATTAATGGAATGAAAATAGTGAACCTCAAGTATTCCTTTAAGTTAAATAGTGGGAATAGGACAAGGGACACAGATCACACAGTAAATCCATATTAATGGTGTGCATCGTACTGTAAATCTATATTAATACTGTAGTATATATCATGCAATGAATCTATATTATTATATATCATGCAGTTAATCTATATTAATGGTATACAGGAAACTCTTTATTAACCGGCACCAACGGGACCGGCGTGGTGCTGGTTGATCAAAAAGTCCGGATTACAGAGAGGTATACTTACCAAGGTACGAGAGCCCCGTACACGGCCACAGGTGCAGGAGCCCCGGTCACATTAAAGAATTTTCTTTTGAGTAGCCAGAATAAAATTTTAAACTACAGGTTTTTTGATTTAAAAAGTACTATTTCCAAACCTTAACCTTTGGTCTCAAACAGTATGTGTGGTGCCCTCGATCACAGCCATCACACAACAGCATGTTTTCTGCATCTCCCTTCTTGTGACAGATCTTACAGCGATCTTACAGCGAGCATTCAGCAAAGACTTGGCCCATATAATGCTACGATCCAGTGTAGAGAGATGAAGGAAAACCCCGGTTACATGGCCACAGATCCAGGAGTCCCTGGTGCACGGCCACAGGTGCAGGAACCCCGGTTACACGGCCACTAATATATAGTAAAACTTACCTGAACCTATTCCTGAATTTTGCCGGTTAAGAGAGATTTCCGGATATTTAGGTGCCGGTTAAAAGAGAGTTTCCTGTATATCACACAGTAAATTGATATTAATGGTATAGAACATGCAGAAAATCTATATTAATGGTATCTATCCCACAGCTAATCTATATTGATGGCATACATCACAAAGTAAATCTATATCAATGGTATAAACATATATTTTTTATTATTCATTCACGGGATGTGGGCGCCGCTGGCAAGGCCAGCATTTATTGCCTATCCCTAATTGCCTTGAGAAGGTGATGGTGAGCCGCCTTCTTGAACCACTGCAGACCGTGTGGTGAAGGTACTCTCACAGTGCTGTTCGGGAGGGAGTTCCAGGATTTTGACCCAGCGATGATGAAGGAACGGCGATATATTTCCAAGTCAGGATGTTGTGTGACTTGGAGGGGAATTTGGAGGTGATGGCGTTCCCATTCCCCTGCTGCCCTTGTCCTTCTAGCCGGTAGAGGTCGCGGGTTTGGGAGGTGCTGTCGAAGAAGCCTTGGCGAGTTGCTGCAGTGCATCCTGTAGATGGGACACACTGCAGCCACGGTGCGCCGGTGGTGGAGGGAGTGAATGTTTTAGGTGGTGGAAAGGCTTTGGGGAGTCAGGAGGTGAGTCACTCACTGCAGAATACCCAGCCTCTGACCTGCTCTTGTAACCACAGTATTTATGTGGCTGGTCCAGTTAAGTTTCTGGTCAATAGTGAATCGCAGGATGTTGATGGTGGGGGATTCGATGATGGTAATGCCACTGAATGTCATGGGGAGGTGGTTAGACTCTCTCTTGTTGGAGACGGTCATTGCCTGGCACTTGTGTGGCACGAACATTACTTGCTACTTATCAACCCAAGCCTGAATGTCATCCAGGTCTTGTTGCATGCAGGCATGGACTGCTTCATTATCTGAGGAGTTGTGAATGGCGCTGAACACTGTGCAGTCATCAGCAAACATCCCCATTTCTGACCTTATGATGGAGGGAAGGTCATTGATGAAGCAGCTGAAGATGGTTGGGCCTAGAACACTGCCCTGAGGAACTCCTGCAGCGATGTCCTGGGGCTGTGATGATTGACCTCCAACCACCACAACCATCTTCCTTTGTGCTAGGTATGACTCCAGCCAGTGGAGAGTTTTCCCCCTGTTCCCCATTGACTTCAATTTTACTAGAGCTCCTTGATGCCACACTCGGACAAAGCTGCCTTGATGTCAAGGGCAGTCACCCTCACCTCACCTCTGGAATTCAGCTCCTTTGTCCATGTTTGGACCAAGGCTGTAATGAGGTCTGGAGCAGTGTGGTCCTGGCAGAACCCAAACTGGACATCAGTTAGCAGGTTATTGGTGAGTAAGTGCCGCTTGATAGCACTGTCGATGACACCTTCCATCACTTTGCTGATGATTGAGAGTAGACTGATGGGGCGGTAATTGGCTGGGTTGGATTTGTCCTGCTTTTTGTGGAGTGGACAGGACATACCTGGGCAGTTTTCCACATTGTTGGATAGATGCCAGTGTTGTAGCTGTACTGGAACAGCTTGACTAGAGGCGCGCGTGGCTAGTTCTGGAGCACAAGTCTTCAACACGATAGCCGGGATGTTGTCGGGGCCCATAGCCTTTGCTGTATCCAGTGCGCTCAGCCGTTTCTTGATATCACGTGGAGTGAATCGAATTGGCTGAAGACGGACATCTGTAATGATGGGACCTCAGGAGGAAACCGATATGGATCATCCACTGGGCACTTCTGGCTGAAGATGGTTGCAAATGCTTCAGCCTTGTCTTTTGCACTCACATGCTGGGCTCCACCATCATTGAGGATTGGGATGTTCATGGAGCCTCCTCCTCCCGTTAGTTGTTTAATTGTCCACCACAATTCACAACTGGATGTGGCAGGACTGCAGAGCTTTAATCTGATCCATTGGTTGTGGGATCGCTTAGCTCTGTCTATAGCATGCTGCTTCCGCTGTTTAGCATGCATGTTGTCATGTGTTGCAGCTTCCCCAGGTTGGCGCCGCATTTTTAGGTACGCCTGGTGCTGCTCCTGCCATGCTCTTCTGCACTCCTTATTGAACCAGGGTTGGTCCCCTGGCTTGATGGTAATGGTAGAGTGAGGGATATGCCGGGCCATGAGGTTACAGATTGTGGTGGAATACAATTCTGCTGCTGCTACTGATGACCCACAGCGCCTCATGGATGCCCAGTTTTGAGCTGCTAGATCTATTCTGAATCTATCTCATTTAGTACGGTGATAGCGCCACACAACACGATGGAGGATGTCCTCAGTGTGAAGATGGGACTCCGTCTCCACAAGGTCACTCCTACCAATACGGTCATGGACAGATGCATCTGCAACAGGTAGATTGGTGAGGACGAGATCAAGTAAGTTTTTCCCTCGTGTTGGTTCTCTCAACACCTGCCGTAAGCCCAGTCTGAAACCATGTCCATCAGAACTTGGCCAGCTCGGTCAGTAGTGGTGCTACTGAGCCACTCTTGGTGATGGACATTGAAGTCTCATCCAGAGTGCACTCTGTGCCCTTCAGTGCTTCTTCCAAGTGGTGTTCAACATGGAAGTGTACAGATTCATCAGCTGAGGGAGAGCAGCAGGTGGTTTCGTTTCCCATGTTTGACTTGATGCCATGAGACTTCATGAGGACTCCCAGGGCCACTCCCTCCCGACTGTATACCACTGTGCCGCCACCTCTGGTGGGTCTGTCCTGCCGGTGGAACAGGACATACCCAGGGATGGTGAAGGAGGAGTCTGGGACATTGGCTGAAAGGTATGATTCTGTGAGTACGACTATGTCAGGCTGTTCCTTGACCAGTTTGTGGGACAGCTCTCCCAATTTTGGCACAAGTCCCCAGATGTTAGTGAGGAGCACTTTGCAGGGCCGACTGGGCTGGGTGTGCCTTTTTTTGTGTCCGAATCCGGTGCCTAGGTCGATGCCAGGTGATCCGTTCGGTTTTATTATTATACTTTTTCGTAGTGGCTTGCTGGGCCGTTTCAGAGGGCAGTTAAGAGTAACCACATTGCTGTGGGTCTGCAGTCACATATAGGCCAGACTGGGTAAGGACGGCAGGTTTCCTTCCCTAAAGGACATTACTGAACAAGATGGGTTTTTACAACAAACCGGTAGTTTTATGGTTACCATTACTGACACTAGCTTTTTAATTCCAGATTTATTTAATTAACTGAATTTAAATTCCCCAGCTGCCGTGGTGGGATTTGAACTCCCGTCTCCGGATCATTAGTCCAGGCCTCTGGATTACTAGTTCAGTAACATAACCACTATGCTACCGTTCCCACAAATAATCTATATTACTGGTATAAATCACAGTTCATTTATATATCACATAATGAATCTATATAAAAAGGAAAGAAAGGCTTGCATTTACATAGCGCCTTTCACGACCTTGGGGCAGACCAAAGCGCTTTACAGCCAATGAAGTACTTTTTGAAGTGTAGTCCGTGTTGTAATGTGGGAGACACAGCAGCCAATTTGTGCACAGCAAGCTTGCGCAAACAGCAATGTGAGAATGACCTGTTTTTAGTCGTGTTGGTTGAGGGATATATATTGGCCAGAACACAGTGGAGAACTCCATGGATTTCTTCCGTCCACCGAGAGGGCAGTTGGGACCTCGGTTTAATGTCTCATCCGAAAGACGGCACCCCTGACAGTGCAGCACTCCCTCAGTACTGCACTGGAGTGTCAGCCTGGATATCGTCTCTGGAGTTGGACTTGAACGCACAACCTTCTGAACCAGAGGTAACAGTGCTACCCACTGAGACACGTCTGACATCTACATATATCACACAATAAATCTATATTAATGGTATATATCAAACGGTAAATCTCTATTAATGGTATGTATCACACAATAAATCTATATTAATGGTATATATCACACAATAAATCTATATTAATGGTATATATCAAACAGTAAATCTATATTAATGGTATGTATCACACAATAAATCTATATTAATGGTATATATCACACAATAAATCTCTATTAATGGTATATATCACACAATAAATCTATATCAATGGTATATATCAAACGGTAAATCTCTATTAATGGTATGTATCACACAATAAATCTATATTAATGGTATATATCAGACAATAAATCTATATTAATGGTATATATCACACAATAAATCTCTATTAATGGTATATATATCACACAATAAATCTATATTAAAGTTATGTATCACATGGTAAATCTATATTAATGGTATAAATATCACACGGTAAATCTATATTATAGAAACATAGAAACATAGAAGATAGGAGCAGGAGTAGGCCATTCGGCCCCTCGAGCCTGCTCCGCCATTCAATGCGATCATGGCTGATCATCCAAATTCAGTACCCTGACCCTGCCTTCTCCCCATATCCCTTGATACCTTTAGCTTTAAGAAATATATCTAACTCATTCTTAAATATATTTAATGACTTGGCCTCAACTACCTTCTGTGGTAGAGAATTCCACAGGTTCACCACTCTCTGGGTGAAGAAATTCCTCCTCATTTCTGTCCTAAATGGCTTACCCGTTATCCTTAGATTATGACCCCTGGTTCTGGACTCTCCGACCATCGGGAACATTCTTCCTGCATCTAGTTTGTCCAGACCTGTCAGAATTTTATATGTTTCGATGAGATCCCCTCTCATTCTTCTATACTCCAGCGAGTATAAGCCCAATCGACCCAATCTCTCCTCATATGTCATTCCTGCCATCCCAGGTATCAGCCTTGTGAATCTTCGCTGAACTCCTTCCATGGCAAGAACATCCTTCCTCAGATAAGGCGACCAAAACTGCACACAGTACTCAAGGTGTGGTCTCACCAAGGCCCTGTACAACTGCAGCAGGACATCCCTGTTCCTATACTCAAACCCTTTCGCTATGAAGGCCAACAGACCATTTGCCTTCTTCACTGCCTGCTGCACCTGCATGCTTACTTTCAGCGACTGGTGCACAAGGACACCCAGGTCTCGTTGCACTTCCCCTTCTCCCAATCTATTGCCATTCAGATAATAGTCTGCCTTTCTGTTTTTGACACCAAAGTGGATAACCTTGCATTTATCCACGTTATATTGCATCTGCCACGCTTCTGCCCAATCTCCCAACCTGTCCAAATCATCCTGGAGTTTCTCGGTATCCTCCTCGCAGCACACACTCCCACCCAGCTTTGTGTCATCTGCAAACTTGGAGATATTACATTTAGTTCCCTTATCTAGATCATTAATGTATATTGTGAATAGCTGGGGTCCAAGGACCGATCCCTGCGGTACCCCACTAGTCACTGCTTGCCACTCGGAAAAAGACCCATTAATTCCTACTCTCTGCTTTCTGTCCGCCAACCAGTTCTCTATCCAAGTCAATACCTTGCCCCCAATCCCATGTGCCTTAACTTTACACGCTAATCTCTTATGCGGGACCTTATCGAAAGCCTTTTGAAAGTCCAAATACACCACATCTACTGGTTCTCCCTTATCTATTTTCCCAGTTACATCCTCAAAAAATTCCAGTAGATTAGTCAAGCACGATTTACCTTTTGTAAATCCATGTTGACTCTGTCCGATCCTGTCACTGTTTTTCAAGTGCTCAGCTATTACATCCTTTATAATGGACTCTAGCATTTTCCCCACTACCGATGTCATGCTTACTGGTCTGTAATTCCCCGCTTTCTCTCTACCACCCTTTTTGAATAGTGGGGTAACATTAGCTACCCTCCAATCCATAGGTACAGTTCCAGATTCCATCGAATGTTGGAAGATGATCAGCAATGCATCTACTATTTCTAGGGCCACTTCCTTAAGTACCCTAGGATGTAGATTATCAGGCCCTGGGGATTTATCGGCCTTCAATCCCGTCAATTTCCCTAACACCATTTCCCTGCAAATATTGATTTCTTTCAGTTCCTCCCTTTCATCAGACCGTATGTTCTCCAATATATCTGGGAGGTTATTTGTGTCCTCCTTTGTGAAGACAGAACCAAAATATGCATTTAATTGGTCTGCCATTTCTTTGTTCCCCATTATAACTTCCCCCACTTCTGACTGCAAGGGACCTACACTTGATTTCACTAATCTTTTTCTCTTCACATATCTATAAAAGCTCTTACAGTCAGTTTTTATGTTCCCAGCAAGCTTACTTTCATATTCTATTTTCCCCTTCTTAATTAATCCCTTTGTCCTCCTTTGTTGAATCCTAAACTGCTCCCAATCCTCAGGGTTACAGCTTTTTCTGGCCAATTTATATGCCCTCTCCTTGAATCTTATGCTATCCCTAATTTCCCTTGTTAGCCACGGTTGAGTCACCCTTTTTGTTTTATTCTTATGCCACACTGGGATGAACAAATTCTGTAGTTCATCCATGCAGTCTTTGAATGTTTGCCATTGCCTATCCACCGTCAACCCCTTGAGTGACATTCCCCAATCAATCCTACCCAATTTGCACCTCATACCATCGTAGTTTCCTTTATTTAAATTCAGGACCCTAGTCTCTGATTCAACTACTTCACTCTCCATCCTAATGAAGAATTCTATCATATTATGATCACTCTGACCCAAAGGGCCTCGTACAACAAGATTGCTAATTAATCCTTTCTCGTTACATAATACCCAGTCTAAGATGGCCTGATCTCTGGTTGGTTCCACGACATATTGTTCCAGAAAACCATCCCGTAAACATTCTAGGAATTCCTCCTCCACAGTATTTTTACTAATTTGGTTAGCCCAATCTATATGTAAATTAAAGTCACCCATGATGACTGCTGTGTCCTTACTGCATGCTTCTCTAATTTCCCTTTTAATGCCGTCCCCAACCTCCATATTACTGTTTGGAGGTCTATATACCACTCCCACTAACGTTTTCTGCCCCTTGTTATTTCTCAGTTCTACCCATACAGATTCCGCATCATCAGAGCTAATATCCTTCCTTTCAATTGTGTTAATCCCCTCTTTAACCAGCAATGCTACCACACCTCCCTTTCTTTTTTGCCTATCTTTCCTAAATATTGAATAACCCTGGCTGTTGAGTTCCCAGCCTTGGCCACCCTGGAGCCATGTTTCTGTAATCCCAATCAAATCATATTCATTTACCTCTATTTGCGCAGCTAATTCATCCACCTTGTTCCGAATGCTCCTTGCATTAAGACACAAAGCCTTCAGGCTTGTTTTTTTAACGCTCTCAGACCTATATGAATTATTATTTACTGTGACCATGTTTGATTTAAACCGTTGAGTTCTTTGCCTTCTACTTTTGTTTTTCTCCTTCCTGTCTTTAGCTTTTATCCTTGTTTCCCTTTCCTCTGTCTCCCTGCTCAGGTTCCCAACCCCCTGCCACTTTAGTTTAAACCCTCCCCAACAGCACTAGCAAACACTCCCCCTAGGACATCGGTCCCAGCCCTGCCCAGGTGCAGACCGTCCCGTTTGTACTGGTCCCACCTCCCCCAGAACCGGTTCCAATGTCCAAGGAATTTGAATCCCTCCCCCTTGCACCATTCCTCTAGCCACGTATTCATTTGAAATATCCTCCTATTTCTACTCTGACTAGCACGTGGTACTGGTAGCAATCCTGAGATTACTACCTTTGAGGTCCTATTTTTTAATTTACCTCCTAACTCCCTATATTCTGCTTTTAGGACCTCATCCCCTTTTTTACCTATATCGTTGATGCCTATGTGCACCACGACGTGGTATATGGCGTGGTATATGGCGTATATCACATGGTAAATCTATATTAATGGCATATATCACACAATAAATCTATATTAATGGTATGTATCACACAATAAATCTATATTAATGGTATGTATCACACAATAAATCTATATTAATGGTATGTATCAGACTAAATCTATATTAATTGCATATATCACAGAATAAATCTATATTAATGGTATATATCAGAGTAAATCTATATGAATGGCATATATCACAGAGTAAATCTATATGAATGGTATATATATCAGAGTAAATCTATATGAATGGCATATATCACAGAGTAAATCTATCTAAATGGCATATATCACAGAGTAAATCTATATGAATGGCATATATATCACAGAGTAAATATATATGAATGGCATATATCACAGATTAAATCTATATGAATGGCATATATCAGAGTAAATCTATATGAATGGCATATATCACAGAGTAAATCTATATGAATGGCATATATCACAGAGTAAATCTATATGAATGGTATATATATCACAGAGTAAATCTATATGAATGGCATATATCACAGAGTAAATCTATATGAATGGCATATATCACAGAGTAAATCTATATGAATGGCATATATATCACAGAGTAAATATATATGAATGGCATATATATCACAGATTAAATCTATATGAATGGCATATATCACAGAGTAAATCTATATGAATGGCATATATCACAGAGTAAATCTATATGAATGGCAATGAGACACGACATTTCTAATAGGAAAGGTCTATGATCCAGTAGCTGTTGTGATGATAAGCAGTGAGTGTTGCTGCACTCACCGGCCGGCACTGTGCAGTGCAGGCGATGGGAAACTCTCTCTCTCGATTCCTGCTCAATACTGAAAACAAACCGCGCCGATCAGGCCGCTTCACGTCGCGCACAGCCTCCAGGGAGCTGCAGTCTTTCTGCACGAGCCCCATCCGCCACAGAGCAGGAAGTAAACTACAGGTCCCAACATGCACGGCTGCCTGCTCCGACAGGGGGTCAATCGATCGCGCGGCTGATGGCCCGCCAACCGATCGTCATTGGCTTTCCGTTCCACTGATAGGTCAGAATTGATGGACATCTAGTGACGTCACTACTCGACTGGGGATGGAATGGCGCCAACCGTTTCCATGGGAACCAGTCATCCAGAGCAAGTGCCCGAGGGACGCGGTGAGCAACTCGCGAGTGCTAATACGATAGCAAAATACTGCGGATGCTGGAAATCCGAAATAACAACAGAAAACGCTGGAAAAACTCAGCAGGCCAGGCAGTATTCGTGGAGAGAGAAAGAGAGTTAACGTTTCAAGTCAATGACCTTTCATCAGAACTGGGAAGAGCCGAAATCAAATAGATTTAAGGCCAGAGTAAAGCTGGGAAAAGGGGGAGGGGATAAAGGAACAAAGGGGGAGATGAAGAGACATTAAGAGACATTAAGAGATATGCAAGGCTAGAGGTGGTGTTAATGTGACAGATTAAGGCTGAATGAAGTGTGAAATCCACTGGCAGAATGAAGGACAGCTGCCAGCTTCTAGGAGGAAAAAAAAAAGGTGGGGGGGGGGACAAATAAAAATAAAATATAAATGTGATTGGAGCTGAGGTTATGATCTAAAATTGTTGAACTCGATATTGAGTCCAGAGGGCTGTAGCGTGTAACTTTAATTCACCGCTTCACTCCCACTCTGACCTCACCGTCCTCGGCCAATTACACTGTTCCACGGAAGCGCAGCGTAAGCTCGAGGAACAGCACCTCATCTTTCGTTTAGGCACGCTACAGCCCTCTGGACTCAATATCGAGTTCAACAATTTTAGATCATAACCTCAGCTCCAATCACATTTATATTTTATTTTTATTTGTCCCCCCCCCCACCTTTTTTTTTTCCTCCTAGAAGCTGGCAGCTGTCCTTCATTCTGCCAGTGGATTTCACACTTCATTCAGCCTTAATCTGTCACATTAACACCACCTCTAGCCTTGCATATCTCTTAATGTCTCTTAATGTCTCTTCATCTCCCCCTTTGTTCCTTTATCCCCTCCCCCTTTTCCCAGCTTTACCCTGGCCTTAAATCTATTTGATTTCCGGCTCTTCCCAGTTCTGATGAAAGGTCATTGACTTGAAACGTTAACTCTCTTTCTCTCTCCACGGATGCTGCCTGGCCTGCTGAGTTTTTCCAGCGTTTTCTGTTGTTACTCGCAAGTGGGCCCGGCATAAACTAAACCCCTCACCCCTCAATATAACCCCTCACAATAACCCCACACCCCTCAATATAACCCCACACCCCTCAATATAACCCCTCACAATAACCCCACACCCCTCAATATAACCCCACACCCCTCAATATAACCCCACACCCCTCAATATAACCCCACACCCCTCAATATAACCCCACACCCCTCAATATAACTCACACCCTCAATATAACCCACACCCCTCAATATAACCTCACACCCCTCAATATAACCCCACACCCCTCAATATAACTCACACCCCTCAATATAACCCCACACCCCTCAATATAACCCCACACCCCTCAATATAACCCCACACCCCTCAATATAACCCCACACCCCTCAATATAACTCACACCCCTCAATATAACCCCACACCCTCAATATAACCCCACACCCCTCAATATAACCCCTCAATATAACCCCACACCCCTCAATATAACTCACACCCCTCAATATAACCCCACACCCCTCAATATAACCCCACACCCCTCAATATAACCCCGAACCCCTCAATATAACCCCACACACCTCAATATAACCCCACAAACCTCAATATAACTCACACCCCTCAATATAACCCCACACCGCTCAATATCACTCACACCCCTCAATATAACCCCACACCCCTCAATATAATCCCACACCCCTCAATATAACCCCACACCCCTCAATATAACCCCACACCCCTCAATATAACCCCTCACAATAACTCAGACCCCTCAATATAACCCCACACCCCTCAATAAAACTCACACCTTTCAATATAACCCCACACCCCTCAATATAACCCCACACCCCTCAATATAACTCACACCCCTCAATATAACCCCTCACAATAACCCCACACCCCTCAATATAACCCCACACCCCTCAATATAACCCCTCACAATAACTCACACCCCTCAATATAACCCCACACCCCTCAATATAACTCACACCCTTCAATATAACCCACACCCCTCAATATAACCCCACACCCCTCAATATAACTCACACCCCTCAATATAACCCCTCACAATAACCCCACACCCCTCAATATAACCCCAAACCCCTCAATATAACCCCACACCCCTTAATAAAACCCCACACCACTCAATACAACCCCTCACAATAACCCCACACCCCTCAATATAACTCACACCCCTCAATAGAACCCCACACCCCTCAATATAACTCACACCCCTCAATATAATCCCACACCCCTCAATATAACCCCACACCCCTCAATATAACCCCACACCCCTCAATATAACCCCACACCCCTCAATAAAACTCACACCCCTCAATATAACCCCACAACCCTCAATATAACCCCACACCCCTCAATATAACCCCACACCCCTCAATATAACCCCACACCCCTCAATATAACCCCACACCCCTAAATATAACCTCACATCCCTCAATATAACTCACACTCCTCAATATAACCCCACACCCCTCAATATAACCCCACACCCCTCAATATAACCCCACACCCGTCAATATAACCCCACACCACTCAATATAACTCACACCCCTCAATATAACCCCACACCCCTCAATATAACTCACACCCCTCAATATAACCCCACAACCCTCAATATAACTCACACCCCTCAATATAACTCCACACCCCTCAATATAACCCACACCCCTCAATATAACCCCACACCCCTCAATATAAATCACACCCTCAATATAACCCCACACCCCTCAATATAACTCACACCCCTCAATATAACTCACACCCCTCAATATAACTCACACCCCTCAATATAACCCCACACCCCTCAATATAACCCCACACCCCTCAATATAAATCACACCCTCAATATAACCCCACACCCCTCAATATAACTCACACCCCTAAATATAACCCCACACCCCTCAATATAACTCACACCCCTCAATATAACCCACACCCCTCAATATAACTCACACCCCTCAATATAACTCCACACCCCTCAATATAACCCACACCCCTCAATATAACCCCACACCCCTCAATATAACCCACACCCCTCAATATAACCCCACACCCCTCAATATAACTCACACCCCTCAATATAACCACACACCCCTCAATATAACTCACACCCCTCAATATAACCCCACACCCCTCAATATAACCCCACACCCCTCAATATAACCCCACACCCCTCAATATAACTCACACCCTCAATATAACCCCACACCCCTCAATATAACCCCACACCCCTCAATATAACTCACACCCCTCAATATAACCCCACACCCCTCAATATAACCCCACACCCCTCAATATAACTCACACCCCTCAATATAACCCCACACCCCTCAATATAACCCCACACCCCTCAATATAACCCCACACCCCTCAATATAACCCCACACCCCTCAATATAACCCCACACCCCTCAATATAACCCCACACCCCTCAATATAACTCACACCCCTCAATATAACCCCACACCCCTCAATATAACCCCACACCCCTCAATATAACCCCACACCCCTCAATATAACCCCACACCCCTCAATATAACTCACACCCCTCAATATAACCCACACCCCTCAATATAACCCACACCCCTCAATATAACTCACACCCCTCAATATAACCCCACACCCCTCAATATAACCCCACACCCCTCAATATAACCCCACACCCCTCAATATAACCCACACCCCTCAATATAACCCCACACCCCTCAATATAACCCCACACCCCTCAATATAACCCACACCCCTCAATATAACCCCACACCCCTCAATATAACCCCACACCCCTCAATATAACTCACACCCCTCAATATAACCCCACACCCCTCAATATAACCCCACACCCCTCAATATAACCCCACACCCCTCAATATAACCCCACACCCCTCAATATAACTCACACCCCTCAATATAACCCACACCCCTCAATATAACCGCACACCCCTCAATATAACCCCACACCCCTAAATATAAACCCACACCCCTCAATATAACACCACACCCTCAATATAACCTCACACCCCTCAATATAACCCACACCCCTCAATATAACCCACACCCTCAATATAACCCCACACCCCTCAATATAACCCCACACCCCTCAATATAACTCCACACCCCTCAATATAACCCCACAACCCTCAATATAACCCACACCCCTCAATATAACTCACACATACCCCTTAATATAACCCCACACCCCTCAATATAACCCCACACCCCTCAATATAACCCCACACACCCTCAATATAACCCCACACCCCTCAATATAACCCAACACCCCTCAATATAACCCCCACACCCCTCAATATAACCCACACCCCTCAATATAACCCCAACCCCGCAATATAACCCCACACCCTCATATACTCACACCCCTCAATATAACCCCACACCACCCCTCAATATAACTCACACCTCAATATACCCCAACCCCTTCTCACACCCCTAAATATAACCCCACACCCCTCATATCACTCACACCCCTCAATATACCCCACACCCCTCAATATAACCCCACACCCCTCAATATAACTCAGACACCTCAATATAACCCCTACACCCTCCATATAAAACCCCACACGCCCTCAATATAACTCACAACCCCTCCCATAAGGACCCCACAGAATCCCCCCTCAATGGTACCCCACACCCCCCCCCTTCCCAATTTTATTTTAACTCACACCCCTTAATATAACCCCCCACCCCTCAATACAACCCCACGCCCCTCAAGATAACCCCACACCCCTTCAATATAACCCCTCACCCCTCAATATAACCCCACACCCCTCAATAATAAATCACACCCCTCAAATAACCCACACCCTCAATAAACTCACATAACCCCTCAATATAACCCCACACCACTCAATATAACCCCACACCCCTCAATATAACCCCACACCCCTCAATATAACCCCACACCCCTCAATATAACCCCACACCCCTCAATATAACCCCACACCCCTCAATATAACCCCACACCCCTCAATATAACTCACACCCCTCAATATAACCCCACACCCCTCAATATAACCCCACACCCCTCAAGTATAACCCCACACCCCTCAATATAACCCCACACCCCTCTATATAACCCCACACCCCTCTATATAACCCCACACCCCTCAATATAACCCCACACCCCTCAATATAACTCACACCCCTCAATATAGCCCTCACACCCCTCAATATAACCCACACCCCTCAATATAACCCCACACCCCTCAATATAACCCCACACCCCTCAATATAACCCCACTCCCTCAATATAACCCCACACCCCTCAATATAACCCCACACCCCTCAATATAACCCCACACCCCTCAATATAACCCCACACCCCTCAATATAACCCCACACCCCTCAATATAACACCACACCCCTCAATATAACCCCACACCCCTCAATATAACACCACACCGCTCAAAGTAACCCCTCAATATAACCCCTTTTCTCATCCACACAACTTCGTGTCATCTGCAAGCTTGGATTTACATTTCTCTATTCCTTCATCCAAGCTGTTAATATATATGGGAAAAAGCTGAGGCTCCAGTACAGATCCCGGGGGAACATCACCTGGTACATCCTGCCAATCAGAGAACTAACACTGGTGTGGACAAATATGAGAAGTCGCACAACACCAGTTTATAGTCCAACAGTTTTATTTGAAATCACAAGCTTTCGGAGCGCTGCTCCTTCGTCACCTGAAGTCACCTTGGGGCAGAGACAGGCACTTTTGCGGGGGTGAATGAAGGTGGTCTTGATGATGGAGCGTATATAGGCGGAAACTCAGCCCTGATTCAATTAGGACGCTAAGGTTGCAAACAGTCTGGTTTAGCCTGAGACAGTGACCAGGGAGAGGGATGGAGTCGGGGGTCAGGGACAGGGATGGGGTCGGGGGTCAGGGAGAGGGATGGGTCGGGGGTCAGGGAGAGGGATGGGGTCTGGGGTCAGGGAGAGGGATGGAGTCTGGGGTCAGGGAGAGGGATGGAGTCGGGGGTCAGGGAGAGGGATGGGGTCGGGGGTCTGGGAGAGGGATGGAGTCTGGGGTCAGGGAGAGGGATGGAGTCGGGGGTCAGGGAGAGGGATGGGGTCGGGGGTCAGGGAGAGGGATGGAGTCGGGGGTCAGGGAGAGGGATGGAGTCGGGGGTCTGGGAGAGGGATGGGGTCGGGGGTCAGGGAGAGGGATGGAGTCGGGGTCAGGGAGAGGGATGGGGTCGGGGGTCAGGGAGAGGGATGGAGTCGGGGGTCAGGGACAGGGATGGCGTCGGGGGTCAGGGAGAGGGATGGGGTCGGGGGTCAGGGAGAGGGATGGAGTCGGGGGTCAGGGAGAGGGATGGAGTCGGGGGTCTGGGAGAGGGATGGGGTCGGGGGTCAGGGAGAGGGATGGAGTCGGGGGTCTGGGAGAGGGATGGGGTCGGGGGTCAGGGAGAGGGATGGAGTCGGGGGTCAGGGAGAGGGATGGAGTCGGGGGTCAGGGAGAGGGATGGAGTCGGGTGTCTGGGAGAGGGATGGGGTCGGGGGTCGGGGGTCAGGGAGAGGGATGGAGTCGGGGGTCAGGGACAGGGATGGAGTCGGGGGTCAGGGAGAGGGATGGGGTCGGGGGTCAGGGAGAGGGATGGGGTCGGGGGTCAGGGACAGGGATGGAGTCGGGGGTCAGGGAGTGGGATGGAGTCGGGGGTCAGGGAGAGGGATGGAATCTGGGGTCAGGGAGAGGGATGGAGTCGGGGGTCAGGGAGAGGGATGGGGTCTGGGGTCAGGGAGAGGGATGGAGTCGGGGGTCAGGGAGAGGGATGGGGTCTGGGGTCAGGGAGAGGGATGGGGTCGGGGGTCAGGGAGAGGGATGGAGTTGGGGGGTCAGGGACAGGGATGGAGTCGGGGGTCAGGGAGATGGATGGGGTCGGGGGTCAGGGACAGGGATGGAGTCGGGGGTCAGGGAGAGGGATGGAGTCGGGGGTCAGGGAGAGGGATGGGGTCTGGGGTCAGGGAGAGGGATGGAGTCGGGGGTCAGGGAGAGGGATGGAGTCGGGGGTCAGGGAGAGGGATGGAGTAGGGGGTCAGGGAGAGGGATGGAGTCGGGGGTCAGGGACAGGGACGGGGTCGGGGGTCAGGGAGAGGGATGGGGTCGGGGTTCAGGGAGAGGGATGGGGTCTGGGGTCAGGGAGAGGGATGGAGTCTGGGGTCAGGGACAGGGATGGGGTCGGGGGTCAGGGAGAGGGATGGGGTCGGGGGTCAGGGACAGGGATGGGGTCGGGGGTCAGGGAGAGGGATGGGGTCGGGGGTCAGGGAGAGGGATGGAGTCGGGGGTCAGGGAGAGGGATGGGGTCTGGGGTCAGGGAGAGGGATGTAGTCGTGGGTCAGCGAGAGGGATGGGTTCTGGGGTCAGGGAGAGGGATGGGGTTTGGGGTCAGGGAGAGGGATGGAGTCGGGGGTCAGGGACAGGGATGGGGTCTGGGGTCTGGGAGTGGGATGGGGTCGGGGGTCAGGGAAAGGGATGGAGTCGGGGGTCAGGGAGAGGGATGGGGTCGGGGGTCAGGGAGAGGGAAGGAGTCAGGGGTCAGGGAGATGGTTGGGGTCTGGGGTCAGGGAGAGGGATGGAGTCGGGGGTCAGGGAGAGGGTTGGGGTCTGGGGTCAGGGAGAGGGATGGAGTCGGGGAGAGGGATGGGGTCTGGGGTCTGGGAGAGGGATGGGGTCAGGGGTCTGGGAGAGGGACGGGGTCTGGGGTCAGGGAGAGGGATGGGATCTGGGGTTTGGGAGAGGGATGGAGTCGGGGGTCTGGGAGAGGGATGGAGTCGGGGGTCAGGGAGAGGGATGAAGTCGGGGTTCGGAGAGGGATGGAGTTGTGGTTCGGAGAGGGATGGGGTCGTGGGTCAGGGAGAGGGATGGAGTCGGGGGTCAAGGAGAGGGATGGGGTCTGGGGTCAGGGGGAGGGATGGAGTCTCGGGTCAGGGAGAGGGATGGAGTCGGGGGTCAGGGAGAGGGTTGGAGTCGGGGGTCGGGGAGAGGGATGGAATCGGGGAGAGGGATGGGGTCGGTGGTCAGGGAGAGGGATGGAGTCGGGGGTCAGGGAGAGGGATGGAGTCGGGGGTCAGGGAGAGGGATGGGGTCTGGGGTCAGGGAGAGGGATGGAGTCGGGGGTCAGGGAGAGGGATGGGGTCTGGGGTCAGGGAGAGGGTTGGGGTCTGGGGTCAGGGAGAGGGATGGGGTCTGGGGTCTGGGAGAGGGATGGGGTCGGGGGTCAGGGAAAGGGATGGGGTCTGGGGTCTGGGAGAGGGATGGGGTCGGGGGTCTGGGAGAGGGATGGGGTCTGGGGTCAGGGAGAGGGATGGAGTCGGGGGTCAGGGAGAGGGATGGGGTCTGGGGTCAGGGAGAGGGTTGGGGTCTGGGGTCAGGGAGAGGGATGGGGTCTGGGGTCTGGGAGAGGGATGGGGTCGGGGGTCAGGGAAAGGGATGGGGTCTGGGGTCTGGGAGAGGGATGGGGTCGGGGGTCAGGGAAAGGGATGGGGTCTGGGGTCAGGGAAAGGGATGGGGTCTGGGGTCTGGGAGAGGGATGGGGTCTGGGGTCAGGGAGAGGGATGGAGTCGGGGGTCAGGGAGAGGGATGGGGTCTGGGGTCTGGGAGAGGGATGGGGTCTGGGGTCAGGGAGAGGGATGGGGTCTGGGGTCTGGGAGAGGGATGGGGTCGGGGGTCAGGGAAAGGGATGGGGTCTGGGGTCTGGGAGAGGGATGGGGTCGGGGGTCAGGGAAAGGGATGGGGTCTGGGGTCTGGGAGAGGGATGGGGTCTGGGGTCAGGGAGAGGGATGGAGTCGGGGGTCAGGGAGAGGGATGGAGTAGGGGGTCAGGGAGAGGGATGGGGTCTGGTGTCAGGGAGAGGGATGGGGTCTGGGGTCAGGGAGAGGGATGGAGTCGGGGGTCAGGGAGAGGGATGGGGTCGGGGGTCAGGGAGAGGGATGGAGTCGGGGGTCAGGGAGAGGGATGGGGTCGGGGGTCAGGGAAAGGGATGGGGTCTGGGGTCTGGAGAGGGATGGGGTCTGGGGTCAGGGAGAGGGATGGAGTCGGGGGTCAGGGAGAGGGATGGAGTAGGGGGTCAGGGAGAGGGATGGGGTCTGGTGTCAGGGAGAGGGATGTAGTCGGTGGTCAGGGAGAGGGATGGGGTCTGGGGTCTGGGAGAGGGATGGGGTCGGTGGTCAGGGAGAGGGATGGGGTCTGGGGTCTGGGAGAGGGATGGGGTCGGGGGTCAGGGAGAGGGATGGAGTCGGGGGTCAGGGAGAGGGATGGAGTAGGGGGTCAGGGAGAGGGATGGAGTCGGGGGTCAGGGACAGGGACGGGGTCGGGGTCAGGGAGAGGGATGGGGTCGGGGTTCAGGGAGAGGGATGGGGTCTGGGGTCAGGGAGAGGGATGGAGTCTGGGGTCAGGGACAGGGATGGGGTCGGGGGGTCAGGGAGAGGGATGGGGTCGGGGGTCAGGGACAGGGATGGGGTCGGGGGTCAGGGAGAGGGATGGGGTCGGGGGTCAGGGAGAGGGATGGAGTCGGGGGTCAGGGAGAGGGATGGGGTCTGGGGTCAGGGAGAGGGATGTAGTCGTGGGTCAGCGAGAGGGATGGGTTCTGGGGTCAGGGAGAGGGATGGGGTTTGGGGTCAGGGAGAGGGATGGAGTCGGGGGTCAGGGACAGGGATGGGGTCTGGGGTCTGGGAGTGGGATGGGGTCGGGGGTCAGGGAAAGGGATGGAGTCGGGGGTCAGGGAGAGGGATGGGGTCGGGGGTCAGGGAGAGGGAAGGAGTCAGGGGTCAGGGAGATGGTTGGGGTCTGGGGTCAGGGAGAGGGATGGAGTCGGGGGTCAGGGAGAGGGTTGGGGTCTGGGGTCAGGGAGAGGGATGGAGTCGGGGAGAGGGATGGGGTCTGGGGTCTGGGAGAGGGATGGGGTCAGGGGTCTGGGAGAGGGACGGGGTCTGGGGTCAGGGAGAGGGATGGGATCTGGGGTTTGGGAGAGGGATGGAGTCGGGGGTCTGGGAGAGGGATGGAGTCGGGGGTCAGGGAGAGGGATGAAGTCGGGGTTCGGAGAGGGATGGAGTTGTGGTTCGGAGAGGGATGGGGTCGTGGGTCAGGGAGAGGGATGGAGTCGGGGGTCAAGGAGAGGGATGGGGTCTGGGGTCAGGGGGAGGGATGGAGTCTCGGGTCAGGGAGAGGGATGGAGTCGGGGGTCAGGGAGAGGGTTGGAGTCGGGGGTCGGGGAGAGGGATGGAATCGGGGAGAGGGATGGGGTCGGTGGTCAGGGAGAGGGATGGAGTCGGGGGTCAGGGAGAGGGATGGAGTCGGGGGTCAGGGAGAGGGATGGGGTCTGGGGTCAGGGAGAGGGATGGAGTCGGGGGTCAGGGAGAGGGATGGGGTCTGGGGTCAGGGAGAGGGTTGGGGTCTGGGGTCAGGGAGAGGGATGGGGTCTGGGGTCTGGGAGAGGGATGGGGTCGGGGGTCAGGGAAAGGGATGGGGTCTGGGGTCTGGGAGAGGGATGGGGTCGGGGGTCTGGGAGAGGGATGGCGGTCTGGGGTCAGGGAGATTGATGGGGTCTGGTGTCAGGGAGAGGGATGGGGTCTGGGGTCTGGGAGAGGGTTGGGGTCTGGGGTCAGGGAGAGGGATGGAGTCGGGGGTCTGGGAGTGGGATGGGGTCTGGGGTCTGGGAGAGGGTTGGGGTCTGGGGTCAGGGAGAGGAATGGAGTCTGGGGTCTGGGAGAGGGATGGAGTCGGGGGTCAGGGAGAGGGATGGGGTGGGGGTCAGGGAGAGGGATGGAGTCGGGGGTCAGGGAGAAGGTTGGAGTCTGGGGTCTGGGAGAGGGATGGAGTCGGGGGTCAGGGAGAGGGATGGGGTCTGGGGTCAGGGAGAGGGATGGAGTCGGGGGTCAGGGAGAGGGATGGTGTCGGGGGTCAGGGAGAGGAATGGGGTCTGGGGTCAGGGAGAGGGATGGAGTCGGGGATCAGGGAGAGGGATGGAGTCGGGCGTCAGGGAGTGGGATGGAGTCGGGGGTCTGGGAGAGGGATGGAGTCGGGGGTCAGGGAGAGGGATGGAGTCGGGGGTCAGGGAGAGGGATGAAGTCGGGGTTCGGAGAGGGATGGAGTTGGGGTTCGGAGAGGGATGGTGTCGTGGGTCAGGGAGAGGGATGGAGTCGGGGGTCAAGGAGAGGGATGGGGTCTGGGGTCAGGGGGAGGGATGGAGTCTCGGGTCAGGGAGAGGGTTGGAGTCGGGGGTCGGGGAGAGGGATGGAATCGGGGAGAGGGATGGGGTCGGTGGTCAGGGAAAGGGATGGAGTCGGGGGTCAGGGAGAGGGATGGAGTCGGTGGTCAGGGAGAGGGATGGAGTCGGGGGTCGGGGAGAGGGATGGAGTCGGGGGTCAGGGAGAGGGATGGAGTCGGGGGTCAGGGAGAGGGATGGAGTCGGGGGTCAGGGAGAGGGATGGAGTCGGGGGTCAGGGATAGGGATGGAGTCGGGGGTCAGGGAGAGGGATGGAGTCGGGGGTCAGGGAGTGGGATGGAGTCGGGGGTCAGGGAGAGGGATGGAATCTGGGGTCAGGGAGAGGGATGGAGTCGGGGGTCAGGGAGAGGGATGGGGTCTGGGGTCAGGGAGAGGGATGGAGTCGGGGGTCAGGGAGAGGGATGGGGTCTGGGGTCAGGGAGAGGGATGGGGTCGGGTGTCAGGGAGAGGGATGGAGTTGGGGGGTCAGGGACAGGGATGGAGTCGGGGGTCAGGGAGATGGATGGGGTCGGGGGTCAGGGACAGGGATGGAGTCGGGGGTCAGGGAGAGGGATGGAGTCGGGGGTCAGGGAGAGGGATGGGGTCTGGGGTCAGGGAGAGGGATGGAGTCGGGGGTCAGGGAGAGGGATGGGGTCTGGGGTCATGGAGAGGGATGGAGTCGGTGGTCAGGGAGAGGGATGGGGTCTGGGGTCTGGGAGAGGGATGGGGTCGGGGGTCAGGGAGAGGGATGGAGTCGGGGGTCAGGGAGAGGGATGGAGTCGGGGGTCAGGGAGAGGGATGGAGTCGGGGGTCAGGGACAGGGACGGGGTCGGGGGTCAGGGAGAGGGATGGGGTCGGGGTTCAGGGAGAGGGATGGGGTCTGGGGTCAGGGAGAGGGATGGAGTCTGGGGTCAGGGACAGGGATGGGGTCGGGGGTCAGGGAGAGGGATGGGGTCGGGGGTCAGGGACAGGGATGGGGTCGGGGGTCAGGGAGAGGGATGGGGTCGGGGGTCAGGGAGAGGGATGGAGTCGGGGGTCAGGGAGAGGGATGGGGTCTGGGGTCAGGGAGAGGGATGTAGTCGTGGGTCAGCGAGAGGGATGGGTTCTGGGGTCAGGGAGAGGGATGGGGTTTGGGGTCAGGGAGAGGGATGGAGTCGGGAGTCAGGGACAGGGATGGGGTCTGGGGTCTGGGAGTGGGATGGGGTCGGGGGTCAGGGAAAGGGATGGAGTCGGGGGTCAGGGAGAGGGATGGGGTCGGGGGTCAGGGAGAGGGAAGGAGTCAGGGGTCAGGGAGATGGTTGGGGTCTGGGGTCAGGGAGAGGGATGGAGTCGGGGGTCAGGGAGAGGGTTGGGGTCTGGGGTCAGGGAGAGGGATGGAGTCGGGGAGAGGGATGGGGTCTGGGGTCTGGGAGAGGGATGGGGTCAGGGGTCTGGGAGAGGGACGGGCTCTGGGGTCAGGGAGAGGGATGGGATCTGGGGTTTGGGAGAGGGATGGAGTCGGGGGTCTGGGAGAGGGATGGAGTCGGGGGTCAGGGAGAGGGATGAAGTCGGGGTTCGGAGAGGGATGGAGTTGTGGTTCGGAGAGGGATGGGGTCGTGGGTCAGGGAGAGGGATGGAGTCGGGGGTCAAGGAGAGGGATGGGGTCTGGGGTCAGGGGGAGGGATGGAGTCTCGGGTCAGGGAGAGGGATGGAGTCGGGGGTCAGGGAGAGGGTTGGAGTCGGGGGTCGGGGAGAGGGATGGAATCGGGGAGAGGGATGGGGTCGGTGGTCAGGGAGAGGGATGGAGTCGGGGGTCAGGGAGAGGGATGGAGTCGGGGGTCAGGGAGAGGGATGGGGTCTGGGGTCAGGGAGAGGGATGGAGTCGGGGGTCAGGGAGAGGGATGGGGTCTGGGGTCAGGGAGAGGGTTGGGGTCTGGGGTCAGGGAGAGGGATGGGGTCTGGGGTCTGGGAGAGGGATGGGGTCGGGGGTCAGGGAAAGGGATGGGGTCTGGGGTCTGGGAGAGGGATGGGGTCGGGGGTCTGGGAGAGGGATGGCGGTCTGGGGTCAGGGAGATTGATGGGGTCTGGTGTCAGGGAGAGGGATGGGGTCTGGGGTCTGGGAGAGGGTTGGGGTCTGGGGTCAGGGAGAGGGATTGAGTCGGGTGTCTGGGAGTGGGATGGGGTCTGGGGTCTGGGAGAGGGTTGGGGTCTGGGGTCAGGGAGAGGAATGGAGTCTGGGGTCTGGGAGAGGGATGGAGTTGGGGGTCAGGGAGAGGGATGGGGTGGGGGTCAGGGAGAGGGATGGAGTCGGGGGTCAGGGAGAAGGTTGGAGTCTGGGGTCTGGGAGAGGGATGGAGTCGGGGGTCAGGGAGAGGGATGGGGTCTGGGGTCAGGGAGAGGGATGGAGTCGGGGGTCAGGGAGAGGGATGGTGTCGGGGGTCAGGGAGAGGAATGGGGTCTGGGGTCAGGGAGAGGGATGGAGTCGGGGATCAGGGAGAGGGATGGAGTCGGGCGTCAGGGAGTGGGATGGAGTCGGGGGTCTGGGAGAGGGATGGAGTCGGGGGTCAGGGAGAGGGATGAAGTCGGGGTTCGGAGAGGGATGGAGTTGGGGTTCGGAGAGGGATGGGGTCGTGGGTCAGGGAGAGGGATGGAGTCGGGGGTCAAGGAGAGGGATGGGGTCTGGGGTCAGGGAGAGGGATGGATTCTCGGGTCAGGGAGAGGGTTGGAGTCGGGGGTCGGGGAGAGGGATGGAATCGGGGAGAGGGATGGGGTCGGTGGTCAGGGAGAGGGATGGAGTCGGGGGTCAGGGAGAGGGATGGAGTCGGGGGTCAGGGAGAGGGATGGAGTCGGGGGTCGGGGAGAGGGATGGAGTCGGGCGTCAGGGAGAGGGATGGAGTCGGGGGTCAGGGAGAGGGATGGAGTCGGGGGTCAGGGAGAGGGATGGAGTCGGGGGTCAGGGATAGGGATGGAGTCGGGGGTCAGGGAGAGGGATGGAGTCGGGGGTCAGGGAGAGGGATGGAGTCGGGGGTCAGGGAGAGGGATGGAGTCGGGGGTCAGGGAGAGGGATGGAGTCGGGGGTCAGGTTGAGGGATGGAGTCGGGGGTCAGGGAGAGGGATGGAGTCGGTGGTCTGGGAGAGGGATGGAGTCGGGGGTCAGGGAGAGGGATGGAGTCGGGGGTCAGGGAGAGGGATGGAGTCGGGGGTCAGGGAGAGGGATGGAGTCGGGGGTCAGGGAGAGGGATGGAGTCTGGGGTCAGGGAGAGGGATGGAGTCGGGGGGTCAGGGAGAGGGATGGAGTCGGGGGTCAGGGAGAGGGATGGAGTCGGGGGTCAGGGAGAGGGATGGAGTCGGGGGTCAGGGAGAGGGATGGAGTCGGTGGTTTGGGAGAGGGATGGAGTTGGTGGTTTGGGAATGGAGTTTGTGGAAGGGACCGAAGACGATGGCTTCAGTCGTCCCAATATTCAATTGGAGGAAATTTCTGCTCGTCCAATACTGGCTGTCGGACAAGCAGTGTGACAATGTAGAGACAATGGAGGGCTTGAGAGAGGTGGTGGTGAGGTAGAGCTGGGTGTCGTCAGCGTACATTGTGTTTTTGGATCATGTCACTGAGGGGCAACATGTAGATGAGAAATAGAAGGGGGCTAAGGCTAGATGCTTGGGGGACTCCAGAGGTAATGGTGCGAGAGTGGGAAGAGAAGTCATTGCAGAGATTCTCTGGCTATGACTGGATAGATAAGAATGGAACCAGGCGAGGGCAGTCCCACCCAGCTGGGCAACGATGGAGAGGCGTTGGAGGAGGATGGTGTGGTCAAGCACGTCAAAGGCTGCAGACAGGTCGAGAGGGATGAGAGGGATAGTTTACCACGGTCACAGTCACATAGGATGTCATTTGTGACTTTGAGGGACGTTTCAGTGCTGTGACAGGGACGGAAACCTGATTTGGGTGGGTTTCCGTCCCTGCCACAAAGAGCAATAAGAAATCCACATAAGGAAAGTTTGTCCAATATTGAATGGACACTGCCTTCCCTTAGGGAAACTTCCCACTGATGTCAATCTCAGGAGTTTGGGCACAGATTGGTAAGAGCCAATAGCACAGGGATATGCCTGAAATGTAACCAGCCTGCCCGCACAGAGCTTCTCATTGCATGTTCAGCTGAGATCACCCTACCTGATAATGCAGCGGCTTGTAAGTTAACTAGAGCCGAGTGGAGAGATTCAAGGGCTGAATGATGGGTCTACCTGTACAGATTACCTTGAAGCAGTAGGTTTACTGGTCAGTTGCCAGCAGTGCCCTGAGTACTACAGGCTTGCCTAGCTGAGGTACTCGACTACTGACTCTGCCACAGGGGATTGACTTAGTCCCAAATTTCCAGCGACGGGCTACCTCGATCACAGAGAAACTGTGCTGACCTCAACCCCACCCCAAAGGAGAAAATTGATGAATGTAACTACTTTATAAGAACATAAGAAATAGGAGCAGGAGTCAGCCATTCGACCCTTCGAGCCTGCTCCGCCATTCAATAAGATCACACCTGATCGTCTACCTCAACTCCACCTTCCCGCACTATCCCCGTATCCCTTGATTCCCTTAGTACCCAAAAATCTATCGAGCTCTGTCTTCAATATACTCAACGACTGAGCATCCAAAGCCCTCTGGGGTAGAGAATTCCAAAGATTCACAACCCTCTGAATGAAGAAATTTCTCTTCATCTCAGTCCTAAATGGCTGATCCCGTATTCTGAGACTGTGACCCCTGGTCTTTTTACTTCACCTGAGGAAGGAGCGATAGTTCCGAAAGCTTGTGATTTCAAATAAAACTGTTGGACTATAACCTGGTGTTGTGCGACCTCTCAATTTAGACTCCCCAGCCAGGGGAAACATCCTCCCAGCATCTACCCTGTAAGAATTTTATATGTTTCAATGAGATCACCTCTCATTCTTCTAAACTCTGGAGAATATAAGCCTAGTTTACTCAATCTCTCCTCATAGGACAATCCCCCCATCCCAGGAATCAGTCTGGTGAACCTTTGTTGCACTCCCTCTATGGCAAGTATATCCTTCCTCAGGTAAGGAGACTAAAACTGTACACAATACTCCAGGTGTGGTCTCACCAGGGCCCTAAAGACGTCTTTACTCTTATAAACCAATCCTCTTGTAATAAAGGCTGACATATCATTTGCTTTCCTAATTGCTTGCTGTTAACTTTCAGTGATTCGTGTACAAGGACACCCAGGTCCTTCTGAATATCAACATTTCCCAATCTCTCACCATTTAAAAGATACTCTGCTTTTCTATTTTTCCTACCAAAGTGGATAACTTCATATTTCCCCACATTATATTCCATCTGCCATGTTCTTGCCCACACTTAACCGGTCTATATCCCTTTGCAGCCTCTTTGTGTCCTCAACTTACATTCCCACCCAGCTTTGTATCATCAGCAAACTTGGATACATTACACTCGGTCCCCTCATCTAAGTCATTAATATAGATTGTGAATAGCTGAGGCCCCAGCACTGATCCTTGCGGCACCCCACTAGTTACAGCCTGCCAATTCAAAAATGACCCATTTATTCCTACTCTGTTTTCTGTCCGTTAACCAATCCTCAATCCATGCCAGTATATTACCCCCAATCCCATGAGTCCTAATTTTGTGTAATAACCTCTTGTGTGGCACCTTATCGAATGCCTTCTGAAAATCCAAATACACCACATCCACTGGTTCCCCCTTATCTATTCTGCTAGATACAACATCAAAAATCTCTAACAGATTTGTCAAACACGATTTTCCTTTCATAATCCGTGTTGACTCTGCCCAATCATATCAGTATTGCCATCGCAATTTTGGAGTGAAACAAAGCTTCGCTCGCGATGGAATGCCGAGATCTCAGGATTTTTCCGGAAAGAAAACGCCGTTTTGCACATGCGTGAAAAAATGCGCAAATCAGCGTATTTCCCCGCCCCCCGAGATTTAAGCGTTTCTGGATTCAAGGGGTGAGTCCAGGATCTCACCTCTGCAGTCACCTCTGTTCTTAATTTATACCAAATGCAATTATTTTCATAAAAGCTATTTGATGGACCCATTAACCTCTTTCAATGGAAGAGATTAGCCTTGAAACTACCCCATTAATGGTGCAGCTTTATCGGGGCTTGCTACTGTGTGGCTCACAGGGGCACACAGCTCTCTCTCTGCTCTCCCATAAAGTCATAGCCTAAATTATTGATCCTTTGATATGATCAGTATAACAGTCGCGTTTGTGGACAAGACCTTCACGGCAGACCCTTGGCTGCATCCTCTGAAATAATTAGGAGAAATTTATATGAAACTAAAGTGAAAGGTTCAGGGTTGGAGGCAGTGTGTGAAGTCTACAAGGTGATTAATGCCTTTGCAAGGGTGACGGGCTCGCTGCAATCGAATCCTGCAATCAGGCGGGGTAGTGACAGCTTATGATTTGCAAAATAAAATGAAACGCCTACATCAAAAAGAAGGGAAAGCAAATGAAAGAGAGAGACAGAGGTTAGTGACGGCCGAATACGGTTCCTGTCCGGGAGCAAAGGTCAGCGAGGGGTCGGGTTGGGAAAAAAAAGCAACTCGATTTCTATACCAAAGCTCATGATTTTTAAGAGTTTGTCTCCTGATTTATGAGGCTGTGGGGTTGGCAATACAGTATTATGATTTCTAAGTGCCCTGTTACCACGTCCCTAATAATAGATTCAAAATTTCACCACCAAAACCTGACTGAATAATGAGTCTGGTGGGACTCAAACTTTGAATGACTTTTGAACCATTAACCAGAAGTCCAATGCGCTATCCATTGCACCACAGAGCCAATTACTTCGCCAAAGGCACTACATTGCCCCTCTAAACACTCTTCCCGTACATCTTTCCTTTCTGTCGCCAGTTCTCTATAACTATGGATGAGTTTTCCTGAACATTTTAAGTTCACATCTATACACTTCTGGTGAAGCCAAACAATGAGAGAATTGTTTGTTTTTGGATCTACTCATGAACACGTTGTGAGCCACTCCGCTCCAAGAGGACATCCCACCAACCTCTCAGCCCAGCAACTTAACAATTCAAATGCTCTGAAAAATTTGTGTCTGTCACCCCCTTCCTCAAAATTAGGAGTAAGTTTAGATTTTAGTCTAATTAATTTGGGTGGAATCATGAGCTCAATCAAGTGGACCACTACTGTTGGCGAGCTTTTCTCCACGTCAGGTCCACACCAATGCTGCTTCTTCTGCCTCATATTTGTGCTGCTCCTTTATTGCCAGCTTCCAGATTCAACTTTGCATCAGTGCTGTCTTTTCTGCCACCAGTCAGGCCAATTCCAACTTTTTGTCTCGTTGTTTTTGCGATCTGATGCTCGTGGTCTCTGTCATTTGCCTCTAGCAATTTATTTTAATTTTCACACTTTCCCCAACACTTTCCCTCGTTCACAGCCGTACAACAGTTGTTCAACCAACTGGAGTATTGTGTCCAATTCTGGGCACCACAATTTAGGAGGGACTTCAAGGCCTTAGAGAGGGTGCAGAGGAGATTTACTAGAATGGTACCAGGGATGAAAGTTGTGTGGAGAGACTGGAGAAACTGGGATTGTTCTCCTTAGAGCAGAGAAGTAATAGGGAGATTTGATAGAGGTGTTCAAAATCATGGAGGGTTTTGTGCTGTATCATTCTATGATTCCAACAGACTGGGCTGTTTACGAACCAAAAACTCGCCCCTAATAATAGTAAATTGCTTGCTGGAGAATATGTGGGATGCCAACCATGTCACTACCCACACATCACACGACCTCTGCAGGGAGTAAATTGCTCGGTCAGATTTATTTACAGCCAAATTAGTTTTCAGAGCAGAAAGACATAGATACTAATGAGCATAATACTTGCACAGTAGAAGCGGAACCTGACCTGAGGGGTTAATTTACCATTTATCAGGAAGCTGCTTCTCAACCAGTTTTTGGAAACATATCCTCTGCTGGTAAATTAGATGAGGCAGTTCCTTGTAGAGCCCTATTGGACACAAGGTGAATGGAGAATAAGACTCCGAAAAGGTGTATGATTATATGGAAGTCCTTTCCTTGATATAGAAGCCCAACTGTTGATAATGAGTTTAGACTGAATTAACCATCAAGGCAACAATGGTGTCTTACTTCATGACAATAATACCGATCCAATAATCCACCTTACAATGGGTTTCTTAATAGCTTAGCTATCATGGAACACAAAGTTGTCAGCAACTAACAGATATGCCCCGTCATCACTGTCCGCCCGCAGTCAAAGAGAATCCTTTCATCAGTTATCTGTTTACTTGCAGACCGAGTGTTCGTCCACCATTTTGTAATTTTAATAGAGGACAGTCTCTTTTGACCCAAACTTATAGAAAATAAAGACAGAAATTTGTGGTTCTGTCTCAAACCCCACACCACTAAACCACAGGCGAAAACTACTATTCAGTTTATTTACAAGTAAAATGATACAATAGATGCAAAAGAAAATAGGTGAGATACTGAATAGCACAATACTTAAATAAGTAATAACAACAGAAAACGCTGGAAAAACTCAGCAGGCCAGGCAACATCCGTGGAGAGAGAAACAGAGTTAACGTTTCAGGTCGAAACCCTTCGTCGGAACTGAAAGAGCAGGAAATGAAACAGATAAAAATGCAAGGGGGAGGCTGGGGGGAGGAATAAAAGAACAAAAGGGGGGGTCTATGGTAAGTAGAGACATTAAGAGATGCTCAAGGCAAGACGAGATGGTAATAGGACAGGTTAAGAAACAAAAGGTAAGGTGTGAAATGCTGGCAGAATGAGAGACAGCTGCCGTGGGGGGAGAGAGAGAAAAAAAGGAAAAAGGCACGGACCAAAAGAGTGGATAAAATGTATATATATGTGGTAGGGGCCGGGGTTATGATCTGAAATTGTTGATCTCGATATTGAGTCCGGAAGGCTGTAAAGTGCCTAATCGAAAGATGAGGTGCTGTTCCTCGAGCTTACGCTGCGCTTCCGTGGAACAATGCAAGAGGCCGAGGATGGTGAGGTCTGAGTGGGCGTGGAGGGGTGAATTAAAATGACAAGCCACCGGGAGCTCGGGGTCCCCTTACGGACTGAACGGAGGTGTTCCGCAAAGCGGTCACCCAATCTGCGTTTGGTCTCCCCAATGTAGAGGAGACCACATCGTGAGCAGCGAATACTGTATACTAGATTGCAAGAAGTACAAGTAAATCGCTGTTTCACCTGGAAGGGGTGTTTGGGGCCCTGGAGAGTGGGAAGGGGGGATGTATAAGGGCAGGTGTTGCATCTCCTGCGCTTGCACGGGAAGGTGCCGGGTGAAGGGGAAGGGGTGCTGGGGGTGATAGAGGAGTGGACTAGGGTGTCTCGGAGGGAGCGGTCCCTACGGAATGCTGAAAGGGGAGGTGAGGGGAAGATACGTTTGGTGGTGGGATCACGTTGGAGGTGGCAGAAATGGCGGAGGATGATCCGTTGAATGTGGAGGCTGGTGGGGTGAAAGGTGAGGACAAGGGGAACTCTATCGTGGTTCCGGGAGGGAGGGGCTGGGGTGAGGGCAGAAGTGCGGGAGATGGAACGGACACGGTCGAGGGCCGTGTCGACCACGGTAGAGGGGAATCCTCGGTTGAGGAAAAAGGAAGACATGTCGGAAGCACTGGTATGGAAGGTGGCATCGTCGGAGCAGATGCGGCGGAGACGGAGAAACTGGGAGAAGGGAATAGAGTCCTTACAGGAGGCGGGGTGGGAGGAAGTGTAGTCCAGGTAGCTGTGGGAGTCAGTGGGCTTGTAGTGAATGTTGGTCAATAACCTATCCCCAGAGATGGAGACGGAGAAGTCGAGGAAGGGGAGGGAAGAGTCGGAGATGGACCATGTGAAGGTGAGGGAAGGGTGGAAATTGGAGGCAAAGTGAATGAAATTGTATAGTTCGGGGCGAGAGCAGGAAACGGCACCGATACAGTCGTCAATGTACCAGAAAAAGAGGTGAGGGAGGGGACCCGAGTAGGACTGGAACAAAGAGTGTTCCACATATCCCACGAAAAGGCAGGCATAGCTAGGACCCATGCAGGTACCCATAGCAACACCTTTGATTTGGAGGAAATGAGTGGAGTCAAAGGAGAAGTTGTTCAATGTGAGAACAAGTTCAGCCAGGCGGAGGAGGGTGGTGGTGGAAGGGGACTGGTTGGGCCTCTGTTCAAGGAAGAAGCGGAGCGCCCTCAGGCCATCCTGGTGGGGGATGGAGGTGTAGAGGGATTGTACGTCCATAGTGAAAAGGAGGCGGTTGGGGCCAGGAAACTGGAAACTGTTAAAATGGCGGAGGGCGTCAGAGGAATTGCGGATGTAGGTGGGAAGAGACTGGACAAGGGGAGAAAAAATAGAGTTGAGATAGGAAGAGATAAGTTCCGTGGGGCAAGAACAGGCTGAAACGATGGGTCTACCAGGGCAGTCCTGTTTGTGGATCTTGGGAAGGAGGTAGAAGCGGGCTGTGCGGGGTTGGGGAACTATGAGGTTGGCGGCCGTGGGGGGAAGATCTCCAGAGGAGATGAGGTCAGTGACAGTCTTGGACACGGTGGCTTGATGTTCGGTAGTGGGGTCATGGTCCAGGTGGAGGTAGGAGGAGGTGTCGGAGAGTTGGCGTTTAACTTCCGCTAGGTAGAGGTCGGTTCGCCAAACAACAACAGCACCACCCTTGTCAGCAGGTTTAATAAGTAAATGGGAATTGGTCTAAGAGGTCAATATATCCTTTCAGAAAACTGCCTCTCAGTCATTTGGCATGTAACACCAGTCCCTCCCTACCCACTTCCAACCCAACTACCGTCACTCCCTACCCCTGGAAGGAACCTCCTCCCAGCTCCCTCACCAACATTGAACAGCTGGAGACTCCTTTGAGTGGCTCCCGACTCAGGGCACTGGTTTTACACTCCTAGTTTGAAAACAGTAATAAAGATAAGTCAGAAAGTGCTGATTAAGTGACTCAAGCTTGGGTTTTATAAGCATGATGGTTGCAGGAGGAACAAAAGACTGTGGGGAGGAGAAGGAGTAGGTGTAAAGAGTTCCAGAGCTTGGGTCCCTCCTGGGAAAGGTTGAGTTGAAATAGAGGGCAATCTGGATTTGAAGATAGTGAGCATGCTGGGCGGAGGACGAGTGAGCAGGACAGTATGAAATTGTAGCTTAAGAGGAGCATGAGCAGAACGTCAGGGGGCATTGAACATGGTACAAATACAGAAAGGCAAGAAAGGTTGCAGGCGAGGGGTGGGGGGGGATGAATCCACGGACCGAGCCTGTCCTTGTGCTCTGTCCTCTGCAGCCAGAGGTCCTGGATGGGCGCAGGCTGACTCCCCGGGGGCAGGCTCCATGGCTGGGACACTGTGGGTAGGCTGGAGAAGATGGGCCCAAAGTGCGGCCCGATTGGCACCAATGGAGTCTGCAGCAGGTCCGGGGTGTTCCTATTGAAACAGGTTTCTGACACCGTAGAACCGGTGCGAGGAGCGCCGCCCACCTGCGAGGCTGCCTGCTGCTTATTTTTCTTTAAAAACGTCGGCTAAACTCCAATCGCTTTAAAAGGGCGGATCCCTTTCCCAGCAGGCGGTGACGTGTCCCGGGCTGGGTCACAAAGAGTCAGGTGATGGCCGGCAGTCCGCCTGTGGCCAGCAGCCGGCCGGGCACAGCCACAAGGAACAGGGGCTTCGGCAACAGGCAGCGAGTGGCAGTGCCGCACGGAGCGGAGACTGCAGCACGCCCCATGGCCACTCACCCAATGCCACTCGCACCGTGAATGGCAGCAGCGTCCCAGAGTCTGGGCGAACCCAGCACCATCCAAGGGCGCCCGGCGGCAGTGCCAGAGGCTCGGCCAGCCCCTGCCAATCGCTACACGGGCTTCAAGAACCAGATCCAGCATGTCCTGGGCTGGAAGAAAGGGGTAAAGCAGCAACCAGCAGCTGGGGAATCACAGTCAGACCCGGGCACCCAGCCTGTCCCGGGTGTTGGGTCAGAGCAGGGCCCCCAGCCTGTCCCGAGTAACTGTGCTGGGCCAGGGCAGGGCACCCAGTCTGTCCCGGTTAAGGGTGCTGGGTTAGAGCATGGCACCCAGTCTGTACTGGGTATGGGTGCTGGGTCTGTACTGGGTAAGGGTGCTGGGTTAGAGCAGGGCACCCAGTCTGTACTGGGTAAGGGTGCTGGGTCTGTACTGGGTAAGGGTGCTGGGTTAGAACAGGGCACCCAGTCTGTACTGGGTAAGGGTGCTGGGTTAGAACAGGGCCCCCAGCCTGTCCCGAGTAACTGTGCTGGGCCAGGGCAGGGCACCCAGTCTGTCCCGGTTAAGGGTGCTGGGTTAGAACAGGGCACCCAGTCTGTACTGGGTAAGGGTGCTGGGTTAGAACAGGGCACCCAGTCTGTACTGGGTAAGGGTGCTGGGTTAGAACAGGGCACCCAGTCTGTACTGGGTAAGGGTGCTGGGTTAGAGCAGGGCACCCAGTCTGTACTGGGTAAGGGTGCTGGGTTAAAGCAGGGCACCCAGTCTGTCCCGGTTAAGGGTGCTGGGTTAAAGCAGGGCACCCAGTCTGTACTGGGTAAGGGTGCTGGGTTAGAGCAGGGCACCCAGTCTGTACTGGGTAAGGGTGCTGGGTTAAAGCAGGGCACCCAGTCTGTACTGGGTAAGGGTGCTGGGTTAGAGCGAGACACCCAGTTATTACCGGGTAAGGGTGATGGGTTAGAACAGGGCACCCAGCCTGTTGGTAGTTGCAATTCAGGATCAGAAAAGCAGATTCACTTTGTTATTGGTGATTTGGAATCAGAAAAAGACATTCAGTCTGTCCTGGGTAAGGGCACAGGGTCAGAGCAGAGTGTTCAGCCTGTCCTGGGTAAGGGCACAGGGTCAGAGCAGAGTGTTCAGCCTGTCCTGGGTAAGGGCACAGGGTCAGATCAGAGTGTTCAGTCTGTCCTGGGTAAGGGCACAGGGTCAGAGCAAAGTGTTCAGCCTGTCCTGGGTAAGGGCACAGGGTCAGAGCAGAGTGTTCAGCCTGTCCTGGGTAAGGGCACAGGGTCAGATCAGAGTGTTCAGTCTGTCCTGGGTAAGGGCACAGGGTCAGAGCAAAGTGTTCAGCCTGTCCTGGGTAAGGGCACAGGGTCAGAGCAGAGTGTTCAGCCTGTCCTGGGTAAGGGCACAGGGTCAGATCAGAGTGTTCAGCCTGTCCTGGGTAAGGGCACAGGGTCAGAGCAGAGTGTTCAGCCTGTCCTGGGTAAGGGCACAGGGTCAGAGCAGAGTGTTCAGCCTGTCCTGGGTAAGGGCACAGGGTCAGAGCAGACTGGCCAGCTGATGATAGGTATGAATCTGGCGCCCGATCCAAAGACTCAGAGTGTTGTTGATTTGAAGCTGGAGTCAGAGGAGCCGCAGTGGGTTGTAGGGACGGGTTCTCGATCAGTGCAGCACACCCAGTCAGCTGTGGATCGAGGCACAAGATCAAAGCAGCGGATCAGGCCTGCTGTACTTCGGGATGTGAGGTCAGCACAGCACATGCAAGCTCTCCTGGCCTGGGACAAGAGGTCGGAGCAGTGCATTCATCTCCCCTTGGGTGTGAACAGGACGACCAAGCAGCACATGCAGCCTTTCAAGTGCCAGGATGTAGGGTTAGAGCCCCGGGCCCAGCCTGCACTAGCTGAGAATGCAGGGCTAGAACGACAAATCTTCATTACTCTCACTCGAAACCTGAGCTACATCTCGGGCCTATATGATAGTGTGCACCTGGCTGATGGATTCGGCCCACAGCATGACCAGCACAGTCCACGAGATGGATCCCACCTTGGTCCAGGTAAAAGGGACTTGCCACCACGTCCGACTGTGCGGAAGCGGGCAAAATCCTGCCCAGGTTCCCCAACAGAGAGACGGGTGAATAATAGAAGGACCAGCAGTAACAGAGTGAGATTTGCTGACTCGCTAGGGTTAGAGTTAACTGAAGTTCGAAGGTATGACACAGCAGAAGACCCAACTGTGCCCGCACATGTCTTCGCTAGCCTCAGTACGAGGGAGCCTACTGAACATGTTCTGTGGATGCAGAGTTTAAGACTCGAATTCACCAATCCCAAGGATGATGAAAACTTCAGTGAACGAGTGCACAGGCAGAAAGTGTGCCTGGAGACAGTGGCGGTGTCAGAAGTGATTATCAGTGGCACCATCCTGGTCATAAACCTGGCATATCATAAGGAGGTGACAGTCCGTTACACCTGCACTGACTGGAACCTTTTCACCGATGTTCCAGCCTTATTTGAAAGCAGCATTGAAGACACAATGGACCGCTTCACCTTCACACTAAGTCTATCAACTCACATGCTGCAGCCAGGTTCCAGCGTCCAGTTTGCTATCAAGTACACAGTCGACGGAATAGAGTTCTGGGACAACAACTACAGTAACAATTACAGGCTGACCTACCAGACTTTTCAGATCACTGTCCCCAACGACAGCGAGGACAGCTTGATCAATTTCATCTGACCATCGACACTTGCAACAACCGAGAACAGCGAGGCAAATCAACCTGGAGCAGCAGGAGTACAATCAGGAAAAGCCCATCAGCCCGGAGGGAAGAAACTCCAAAGATGCAGGAAGATCACCAGGAGCTGCCCGCAATACATCAGACGACTAGACATGCTTAATCTTCACAAGTGGAATTCATTTTGGAATCAAGAGGACAATCATGTGAGTTAATTGAAGGACCCCTAGAACAACCGAATCAAGATCTGCTGCTGAAATTGGCTGGGACCTCGTGGCAGCAACACCACACAGGCCTGTCCTGAGTTTCTGCAGGAAGTGTGGGCACATTCAAGGAGCTGATTTGCATAGTGTTGATTCAGTTAATACTGAGCAATATTTGGTTACAGGATAAGTAAGCAGTCTCACCTCGTGATCTCAGTACTGGTGTAAATAAGTGTTCTGTTCTGCACCTTAAGTAATGGCCCTGATCTAGGTGAAGGATGTTGGAAGTCTTTCTGTGCATCTGTCAAGCAGCGAAGTTCTCCAGATTTTGTTAATGTTTGGACCTAGGACTATGACACGATCTGATCTTGAACTGATGATTAAACTGTTAACCGGTATTCAGGACTGTCACAATCATTATTGTACTCCAAAAGTGTGTGAGGTATGTGAGGCAGAGTTTCAAGGTTAGAAATCTGGACTGATATGTAAATATATCTTTTATTTTTGAAATGCTTTTTTGCACCAGATTTCTCTGATGTTGGGAGAGGAATTCCCTGTGTGCCTATTGCACAATCAGCTATTTGCCATTTTTCAGGACCTGTGCTGCACATACAAATATAACGTGCTACTCATCAAGTACTGGACACTGGTGATCCGTGGTGCTTTGAAATACAACTATATATTTTATTATACATATATTAAAAAACAACCTTAAATAAGCCATTTGTAGCTTCAGAAAGTGTTGGTAAACTTCAGGGGATCTTGCTACCTGTGGCCATTTTATTCTGCAGTATTTTGTAGACAAATGCATTATTGAGTAACCTACTCCAGGACCTCAGCACATAATCTAAGCTGGTACTTCAGTGCAGTACTGAGCGTGCCATAGTTCGAATGGGATGTTAAACTGAGGCCTTGACTACCTACTCATGTGGATGTTAAATATCCCACAGTGTTATTAAAATAGGAGCAATGGAGCCCTCCCAGTGTCCTGGCCAAAACCCAGTGTCCTGGGTACCAACTACCCCAGTGTGCTGGCCAACGGCACTCCTGGTGTCCTGGCCAACGACACTCCCAGGATACTGGGATTATCCTGGCCAAAACCCAGTGTCCTGAGTATCAACTACCCCAGTGTCCTGGCCAAAACTGTTCCCAGTGTCCAGGCTAACACTATTCTGGCCAACAACTCTCCCAGTATCCTGGCCAACACCCCTTTCAAAGCCCTGACAAACAGCTCCGCCAGTGTCCTGACAAACAGCTCCGCCTGTGTCCTGACAAACAGCTCCGCCTGTGTCCTGACAAACAGCTCCGCCTGTGTCCTGACAAACAGCTCCGCCAGTGTCCTGACAAACAGCTCATACAGTGTCCTGACAAACAGCTCCGCCAGTGTCCTGACAAACAGCTCATACAGTGTCCTGACAAACCGCTCATACAGTGTCCTGACAAACAGCTCCGCCTGTGTCCTGACAAACAGCTCCGCCTGTGTCCTGACAAACAGCTCATACAGTGTCCTGACAAACAGCTCCGCCAGTGTCCTGACAAACAGCTCCACCAGTGTCCTGACAAACAGCTCCGCCAGTGTCCTGACAAACAGCTCCGCCAGTGTCCTGACAAACAGCTCCGCCAGTGTCCTGACAAACAGCTCATACAGTGTCCTGACAAACAGCTCCGCCTGTGTCCTGACAAACAGCTCCGCCTGTGTCCTGACAAACAGCTCATACAGTGTCCTGACAAACAGCTCATACAGTGTCCTGACAAACAGCTCATACAGTGTCCTGACAAACAGCTCCACCAGTGTCCTGACAAACAGCTCCGCCTGTGTCCTGACAAACAGCTCCGCCTGTGTCCTGACAAACAGCTCCACCAGTGTCCTGACAAACAGCTCATACAGTGTCCTGACAAACAGCTCCACCAGTGTCCTGACAAACAGCTCCGCCAGTGTCCTGACAAACAGCTCATACAGTGTCCTGACAAACAGCTCCGCCAGTGTCCTGACAAACAGCCCATATGGCCCCTCAAGCCTGCTCCGCCATTCAATAAGATCATGGCTGATCTTTGACCTCAACTCCCCTTTCCTGCCTGATCCCTACCCCTTGATTCCCCTAGAGTCCAAAAATCTATTTCAACCTTGAATATACTCAACAACTCAGCATCCACAGCCTTTTGGGGAAGAGAATTCCAAAGATTCACAACCCTCTCTGGGTGAAGAAATTCCTCCTCATCTCCGTCTTAAATGGCCGACGCCTTATCCTGAGACTACGACCCCTAGTTCTAGACTCTCCAGTCAGGGGAAACGATCTCTCAGCATCTACCCTGTCAATCCCCCTCAGAATCTTATATGTTTCAATGAGATCACCTCTCAATCTTCGAAACACCAGAGAATATAGGCCCAATCTACTCAATCTCTCCTCATAGGTCAACCCTCTCATCCCAGGAATCAATCGAGTGAACCTTCGTTGCACTCCCTCTATGGCAAGTATATCCTTCCTTAGATAAGGAGACCAAAACTGCACACAGTACTCCAGGTGTGGTCTCGCCAAGGCCCTGTACAATAATGGCAAGACTTCCCTACTCTTATACTCCAACCCTCTTACAATAAAGGCCAACATGCCATTTGCCTTCCTAATTGCTTGCTGTACCTGCATGCTAACTTTCTGTGTTTCTCGTACTGGACACCTAAATCTGAACACCAATAGTTTCTCACCATTTAAAAAAGAATCTGCTTTTTTATTATTCCTACATCCTAGGGTTCTAAAAGAGGTGGCTGCAGAGATAGTGGATGCATTGGTTGTGATCTTCCAAGATTCCTTAGATTCAGGAAGATTCAAAGTGAATAACCTCACATTTCCCCACATTATACTCCATCTGCCACGTTATTGCCCAATCACTAACCTGTCTATATTCCTTTGCAAGCTCTTAGCATCTTCCTCACAGCTTATTTTCCCACCTAGCCTTGTATCGTCCGCCAACTTGGATACATTGCACTCAGTCCCTTCATCTAAGTCAATGGGCCAAAAATTTGGCTGTTGCCGGGTGAGTACACGCTGTGTTTTCAACAAGGTAAGTGGTTAATTAAGTATAATTTTAAAAAAATTTCAACAGGTTTATCTTTTTTAGATACTTTAAAGAAAGGTAAGTTTATTTTTAGCACTGTTAAAAAGTATTTTAATTTTTTCAAAAATTTTAATTTTTGTTTAAAGTAGTTAATTTATTTAACTTATAGTTATTTTAAAAATGTGATGGTTTTTTAAAAAATTTATTGAAGTTTAGCTGTTCTTTTGGGGCCGATTTCAATTCATAGATTTGACAGGTCTTCCTGTCAAATCTATGAATGAAAGATGGTCTGCTGCCATTGGCTCTCCATGGCCCACGTGATCCCAGGGGACGCATCGCACTAACTACGCCCCTGGGATACACAAGCACTGCGCACCGGCAGCTGCAGGAGGCCCAGGACCTGAAGTCCCTGTGGGCCAGGAGCAGAACGGCAGACGCGGTAGGTAAGTGCGCGCGCGATCCTTACCCCCGCGGCAAGCCGGAGAGGTGAATTTCTGGGCCATTAATATAGATTGTAAATAGCTGAGGCCCCAACATTGATTCTTGCGGCACCCCACCAGTTACAGCCTGCCAACCTGAAAATGACCCGTTTATCCCTACTCTCTTTTCTGTTCGTTAACCAATCCTCTATCCATGCTAATACATTACCCCAACCCCATGAGCCCTTATCTTGTGTAATAACCTTTTATGTGGCACCTTATCGAATGCCTTTTGGAAATCCAAATATACTACATCCACTGATTCCCCTTTATCTACCCTGCTAGTTACACCCTCAAAAAACTCTTAATAAATTTGTCAAACACGATTTCCCTTTCATAAAACCATGCTGACTCTGCCTAATCATATTATAATTTTCAAAGTGCCCTGTTACCACTTCCTTAACAATGGATTCCAGCATTTTCCCGACGACCGATGTCAGGCTAACAGGCCTGTAGTTCCCTGTTTTCTCTCTCCCTCCTTTCTTGAATAGTGGGGTTACATTTGCTAACTTCCAATCCGCTGGGACCATTCCTGAATCTAGGGAATTTTGGAAGATCACAACCAATGCATCCACTATCTCTTCAGCCACCTCTTTTAGAACACTAGGATGCAGACTATCAGGTCCAGGGGATTTGTCGGCATTTCACAGAATCCCCACAGTGCAGATAGAGGCCATTTCGGCCCATCGAGCCTGCACCAACACATATCCCACCCTATCCCCGTAACCCCACGTATTTAATCCCCCAAACACTAAGGGTCAATTTATCATAGCCAAATCAACCTAACCCGCACATCTTTGGACATTTAGTCCCATCAGTTTCTCCATGAGTTTTTCTCGACTGATATTAATTATTTTAAGTTCCCTTGGTTCCCCACTATTTTTGGTACACATTTTTGTGTCTTCCACTGTGAAGACAGATACAAAATATTTGTTTAAAGTCTCTGCCATTTCCTTTTTCCCCAATATAATTTCTCCTGTCTCAGCCTCTAAGGGACCAATGCTTACTTTTGCTGCTTACTTCCTTTTTACATACTTGTAGAAGCTCTTACAATCTGTTTTTATATTTCTTGCTAATTTACTCTCATATTTGATTTTCTCCCTTTTTATCAGTTTTTTGGTCATCCTTTGCTGGTTTCTAAAGCTCTCCCAATCCTCAGGCTTACTACTATTCTTTGCGTCGACTATTATTGTGACACTACACACAGGGGAAAAATTCAGTTGGTTGCGCCTCCCGTTAGCGCCTTAAGAGGGCGCTAATGGGGCGCAAATCATCTAGCGCCCGGGCGCGGCGATGTTTGCGCCGCTCGCAAAATTAACTAGACACTCTGCGGCGGCGCTAAACACGACCGCCATGATCCCCTGCGCCGGCAGATCGTGACGTCAGTCGAGTGCGCAACGCCCCGGTATTGCCCCGGAGCGGATATTGAGTCGCGCCTCCTGCATTACCGCCTGCCGCTAGCAACGAAAGGTTGAGGGGAGCGTTTTGCAGTCATGAAGGGACTGGGGGAGTGCTATTTAAAGGCGACCGCTTCCTGCCTTTTATTGTTGGTGCCATTTTTGAAACATGCATTCTGAGAGAGAGGGAGAGAGTCATCTGGAGAGATTCAACGCTGTGTGAAGGAGTTTTGGGTACTGAGCAGCACTTTGCAGGTTCATTTTGATTTGCCATTCCTTGTATCAATTTAGAAGAGACTGTGGGGGCTGCACTCTGAGCTCTTTCCCTGGTACACTCCATTGTTCTTTCCAGCAGATTTGATGTGCAGGTCTCTCCAGGCCGAGATTCAAGGCTGCAATGAGCAGAATGTGGATGGAAAGCAAGATCAACCATCCCCTTTAAGAACTGGCCCGCGCCATTGTGTGTGTGTTCCGTTGCTGACTGACATGACATGAGCTTCGCCAGCGCTCTGAGGTAGCGCCTCGCTCCTCGGCCTTTGCACCTTAAGACAGCTGTGAAGCGCCTGATTTAGCGCTCCAATCACCTCCAGGGGTGATAAAAGTCAAGTTTGCAGTCGGTGGCGATAATTAGCGCCAGGCGCTAATCTTTGCGCCCGGCCGATAATTGCGCCCCAAATGGGGCGAGACTGAATTTCTCCCCCATAGTGTCCTGACCAACATCTCACCCAGTGTCCTAGTCAACAGACCGACACTGTCCTGATTTACAGTGAGTCACACTGGCACTGCCCTGATTTACAGTGAGTCACACTGGCTCTGCCCTGATTTACAGTGAGTCACACTGGCACGGCCGTGATTTACAGTGAGTCCCACTGGCACTGCCCTGATTTACAGTGAGGCACACTGGCACTGTCCTGATTTACAGTAAGTCACACTGGCACTGCTCTGATTTACAGTGAGTCACACTGGCACTGCCCTGATTTACAGTGAGTCACACTGGCACTGCCCTGATTTGCAGTGAGTCACACTGGCACTGCTCTGATTTACAGTGAGTCACACTGGCACTGCCCTGATTTACAGTGAGTCCCACTGGCACTGCCCTGATTTACAGTGAGTCACACTGGCACTGTCCTGATTTACAGTGAGTCACACTGGCACTGCCCTGATTTACAGTGAGTCACACTTGCACTGCCTGATTTACAGTGAGTCACACTGGCACTGCCCTGATTTACAGTGAGTCACACTGGCACTGCCCTGATTTACAGTGAGTCACACTGGCACTGTCCTGATTTACAGTGAGTCACACTGGCACTGCCCTGATTTACAGTGAGTCACACTGGCACTGCCCTGATTTACAGTGAGTCACACTGGCACTGCCCTGATTTACAGTGAGTCACACTGGCACTGCCCTGATTTACAGTGAGTCACACTGCCCTGATTTACAGTGAGTCACACTGGCACTGCCCTGATTTACAGTGAGTCCCACTGGCACTGCCCTGATTTACAGTGAGTCACACTGGCACTGTCCTGATTTACAGTGAGTCACACTGGCACTGCCCTGATTTAAAGTGAGTCACACTGGCACTGCCCTGATTTACAGTGAGTCACACTGGCACTGCCCTGATTTACACTGAGTCACACTGGCAATGCCCTGATTTACAGTGAGTCACACTGGCTCTGCCCTGATTTACAGTGAGTCACACAGGCACTGCCCTGATTTACAGTGAGTCACACTGGCACTGCCCTGATTTACAGTGAGTCACACTGGCACTGCCCTGATTTACAGTGAGTCCCACTGGCACTGCCCTGATTTACAGTGAGTCACACTGGCACTGTCCTGATTTACAGTGAGTCACACTGGCAGTGCTCTGATTTACAGTGAGTCACACTGGCACTGCCCTGATTTACAGTGAGTCACACTGGCACTGCCCTGATTTACAGTGAGTCACACTGGCACTGCTCTGATTTACAGTGAGTCACACTGGCACTGCCCTGATTTACAGTGAGTCACACTGGCACTGACCTGATTTACAGTGAGTCACACTGGCACTGCCCTGATTTACAGTGAGTCACACTGGCACTGCCCTGATTTACAGTGAGTCACACTGGCACTGTCCTGATTTACAGTGAGTCACACTGGCACTGCTCTGATTTACAGTGAGTCACACTGGCACTGCCCTGATTTACAGTGAGTCACACTGGCACTGCCCTGATTTACAGTGAGTCACACTGGCACTGCCCTGATTTACAGTGAGTCACACTGGCACTGCCCTGATTTACAGTGAGTCACACTGGCACTGCTCTGATTTACAGTGAGTCACACTGGCACTGCCCTGATTAACAGTGAGTCCCACTGGCACTGCCCTGATTTACAGTGAGTCACACTGGCACTGTCCTGATTTACAGTGAGTCACATTGGCACTGCCAAGATTTACAGTGAGTCACACTGGCACTGCCCTGATTTACAGTGAGTCACACTGGCACTGTACTGATTTATAGTGAGCCACACTGGCACTGCCCTGATTTACAGTGAGTCACACTGGCACTGCCCTGATTTACAGGGAGTCACACTGGCACTGTCCTGATTTACAGTGAGTCACACTGGCACTGCCCCGATATACAGTGAGTCACACTGGCACTGCCCTGATTTACAGTGAGTCACACTGGCACTGCCCTGATTTACAGTGAGTCACACTGACACTGTCCTGATTTACAGTGAGTCACACTGCCCTGATTTACAGTGAGTCACACTGGCACTGCCCTGATTTACAGTGAGTCACATTGCCCTGATTTACAGTGAGTCACACTGGCACTGTCCTGATTTACAGTGAGTCACACTGGCACTGTCCTGATTTACAGTGAGTCACACTGGCACTGCCCTGATTTACAATGAGTCACACTGGCACTGCCCTGATTTACAGGGAGTCACACTGGCACTGCCCTGATTTACAGTGAGCCACACTGGCACTGCCCTGATTTACAGTGAGCCACACTGGCACTGCCCTGATTTACACTGAGTCACACTGGCACTGCCCTGATTTACACTGAGTCACACTGGCACTGCCCTGATTTACAGTGAGTCACACTGCCCTGATTTACAGTGAGTCAAACTGTCACTGCCATGATTTACAGTGAGTCACACTGGCACTGTCCTGATTTACAGTGAGTCACACTGGCACTGCTCTGATTTACAGTGAGTCACACTGACACTGCCCTGATTTACAGTGAGTCACACTGGCACTGCCCTGATTTACAGTGAGTCACACTGGCACTGCCCTGATTTACAGTGAGTCACACTGGCACTGCCCTGATTTACAGTGAGTCACACTGGCACTGCTCTGATTTACAGTGAGTCACACTGGCACTGCTCTGATTTACAGTGAGTCATACTGGCACTGCCCTGATTTACAGTGAGTCCCACTGGCACTGCCCTGATTTACAGTGAGTCACACTGGCACTGTCCTGATATACAGTGAGTCACACTGGCACTGCCCTGATTTACAGTGAGTCACACTGGCACTGCACTGATTTACAGTGAGTCACACTGGCACTGTACTGATTTACAGTGAGCCACCTGGCACTGCCCTGATTTACAGTGAGTCACACTGGCACTGCCCTGATTTACATGGAGTCACACTGGCACTGTCCTGATTTACAGTGAGTCACACTGGCACTGCCCCGATTTACAGTGAGTCACACTGGCACTGCCCTGATTTGCAGTGAGTCACACTTGCACTGCCCTGATTTACAGTGAGTCACACTGGCACTGTCCTGATTTACAGTGAGTCGCACTGCTCTGATTTACAGTGAGTCACACTGGCACTGCCCTGATTTACAGTGAGTCACACTGCCCTGATTTATAGTGAGTCACACTGGCACTGTCCTGATTTACAGTGAGTCACACTGCCATGATTTACATTGAGTCACACTGGCACTGCCCTGATTTACAGTGAGTCACATTGCCCTGATTTACAGTGAGTCACACTGGCACTGTCCTGATTTACAGTGAGTCACACTGGCACTGCCCTGATTTACAGTGAGTCACACTGGCACTGCCCTGATTTACAGTGAGTCACACTGGCACTGTCCTGATTTACAGTGAGTCACACTGGCACTGCCCTGATTTACAGTGAGTCACACTGGCACTGCCCTGATTTACAGTGAGTCACACTGGCACTGCCCTGATTTACAGTGAGTCACACTGGCACTGCCCTGATTTACAGTGAGTCACACTGGCACTGCTCTGATTTACAGTGAGTCACACTGGCACTGCCCTGATTTACAGTGAGTCACACTGGCACTGCCCTGATTTACAGTGAGTCAAACTGGCACTGTCCTGATAAACAGTGAGTCACACTGGCACTGCCCTGATTTACAGTGAGTCACACTGGCACTGCACTGATTTACAGTGAGTCACACTGGCACTGTACTGATTTACAGTGAGCCACACTGGCACTGCCCTGATTTACAGTGAGTCACACTGGCACTGCTCTGATTTACAGGGAGTCACACTGGCACTGTCCTGATTTACAGTGAGTCACACTGGCACTGCCCCGATTTACAGTGAGTCACACTGGCTCTGCCCTGATTCGCAGTGAGTCACACTGGCACTGCCCTGATTTACAGTGAGTCACACTGCCCTGATTTACAGTGAGTCACACTGGCACTGCCCTGATTTACAGTGAGTCACACTGCCCTGATTTATAGTGAGTCACACTGGCACTGTCCTGATTTACAGTGAGTCACACTGCCATGATTTACATTGAGTCACACTGGCACTGCCCTGATTTACAGTGAGTCACATTGCCCTGATTTACAGTGAGTCACACTGGCACTGTCCTGATTTACAGTGAGTCACACTGGCACTGCCCTGATTTACAGTGAGTCACACTGGCACTGTCCTGATTTACAGTGAGTCACACTGGCACTGCCCTGATTTACAGTGAGTCACACTGGCACTGCCCTGATTTACAGTGAGTCACAATGGCACTGCCCTGATTTACAGTGAGTCACACTGGCACTGCCCTGATTTACAGTGAGTCACACTGGCACTGCTCTGATTTACAGTGAGTCACACTGGCACTGCCCTGATTTACAGTGAGTCACACTGGCACTGCCCTGATTTACAGTGACTCACACTGGCACTGTCCTGATATACAGTGAGTCACACTGGCACTGCCCTGATTTACAGTGAGTCACACTGGCACTGCACTGATTTACAGTGAGTCACACTGGCACTGCTCTGATTTACAGTGAGTCACACTGGCACTGCCCTGATTTACAGTGAGTCCCACTGGCACTGCCCTGATTTACAGTGAGTCACACTGGCACTGTCCTGATATACAGTGAGTCACACTGGCACTGCCCTGATTTACAGTGAGTCACACTGGCACTGCACTGATTTACAGTGAGTCACACTGGCACTGTACTGATTTACAGTGTGCCACCTGGCACTGCCCTGATTTACAGTGAGTCACACTGGCACTGCCCTGATTTACAGGGAGTCACACTGGCACTGTCCTGATTTACAGTGAGTCACACTGGCACTGCCCCGATTTACAGTGAGTCACACTGGCACTGCCCTGATTTGCAGTGAGTCACACTTGCACTGCCCTGATTTACAGTGAGTCACACTGGCACTGCCCTGATTTACAGTGAGTCACACTGGCACTGCCCTGATTTACAGTGAGTCACACTGGCACTGCTCTGATTTACAGTGAGTCACACTGGCACTGCCCTGATTTACAGTGAGTCACACTGGCACTGCCCTGATTTACAGTGAGTCAAACTGGCACTGTCCTGATATACAGTGAGTCACACTGGCACTGCCCTGATTTACAGTGAGTCACACTGGCACTGCACTGATTTACAGTGAGTCACACTGGCACTGTACTGATTTACAGTGAGCCACACTGGCACTGCCCTGATTTACAGTGAGTCACACTGGCACTGCTCTGATTTACAGGGAGTCACACTGGCACTGTCCTGATTTACAGTGAGTCACACTGGCACTGCCCCGATTTACAGTGAGTCACACTGGCTCTGCCCTGATTCGCAGTGAGTCACACTGGCACTGCCCTGATTTACAGTGAGTCACACTGCCCTGATTTACAGTGAGTCACACTGGCACTGCCCTGATTTACAGTGAGTCACACTGCCCTGATTTATAGTGAGTCACACTGGCACTGTCCTGATTTACAGTGAGTCACACTGCCATGATTTACATTGAGTCACACTGGCACTGCCCTGATTTACAGTGAGTCACATTGCCCTGATTTACAGTGAGTCACACTGGCACTGTCCTGATTTACAGTGAGTCACACTGGCACTGCCCTGATTTACAGTGAGTCACACTGGCACTGTCCTGATTTACAGTGAGTCACACTGGCACTGCCCTGATTTACAGTGAGTCACACTGGCACTGCCCTGATTTACAGTGAGTCACAATGGCACTGCCCTGATTTACAGTGAGTCACACTGGCACTGCCCTGATTTACAGTGAGTCACACTGGCACTGCTCTGATTTACAGTGAGTCACACTGGCACTGCCCTGATTTACAGTGAGTCACACTGGCACTGCCCTGATTTACAGTGAGTCGCACTGCTCTGATTTACAGTGAGTCACACTGGCACTGCCCTGATTTACAGTGAGTCACACTGCCCTGATTTATAGTGAGTCACACTGGCACTGTCCTGATTTACAGTGAGTCACACTGCCATGATTTACATTGAGTCACACTGGCACTGCCCTGATTTACAGTGAGTCACATTGCCCTGATTTACAGTGAGTCACACTGGCACTGTCCTGATTTACAGTGAGTCACACTGGCACTGCCCTGATTTACAGTGAGTCACACTGGCACTGCCCTGATTTACAGTGAGTCACACTGGCACTGTCCTGATTTACAGTGAGTCACACTGGCACTGCCCTGATTTACAGTGAGTCACACTGGCACTGCCCTGATTTACAGTGAGTCACACTGGCACTGCCCTGATTTACAGTGAGTCACACTGGCACTGCCCTGATTTACAGTGAGTCACACTGGCACTGCTCTGATTTACAGTGAGTCACACTGGCACTGCCCTGATTTACAGTGAGTCACACTGGCACTGCCCTGATTTACAGTGAGTCAAACTGGCACTGTCCTGATAAACAGTGAGTCACACTGGCACTGCCCTGATTTACAGTGAGTCACACTGGCACTGCACTGATTTACAGTGAGTCACACTGGCACTGTACTGATTTACAGTGAGCCACACTGGCACTGCCCTGATTTACAGTGAATCACACTGGCACTGCTCTGATTTACAGGGAGTCACACTGGCACTGTCCTGATTTACAGTGAGTCACACTGGCACTGCCCCGATTTACAGTGAGTCACACTGGCTCTGCCCTGATTCGCAGTGAGTCACACTGGCACTGCCCTGATTTACAGTGAGTCACACTGCCCTGATTTACAGTGAGTCACACTGGCACTGCCCTGATTTACAGTGAGTCACACTGCCCTGATTTATAGTGAGTCACACTGGCACTGTCCTGATTTACAGTGAGTCACACTGCCATGATTTACATTGAGTCACACTGGCACTGCCCTGATTTACAGTGAGTCACATTGCCCTGATTTACAGTGAGTCACACTGGCACTGTCCTGATTTACAGTGAGTCACACTGGCACTGCCCTGATTTACAGTGAGTCACACTGGCACTGTCCTGATTTACAGTGAGTCACACTGGCACTGCCCTGATTTACAGTGAGTCACACTGGCACTGCCCTGATTTACAGTGAGTCACAATGGCACTGCCCTGATTTACAGTGAGTCACACTGGCACTGCCCTGATTTACAGTGAGTCACACTGGCACTGCTCTGATTTACAGTGAGTCACACTGGCACTGCCCTGATTTACAGTGAGTCACACTGGCACTGCCCTGATTTACAGTGACTCACACTGGCACTGTCCTGATATACAGTGAGTCACACTGGCACTGCCCTGATTTACAGTGAGTCACACTGGCACTGCACTGATTTACAGTGAGTCACACTGGCACTGCTCTGATTTACAGTGAGTCACACTGGCACTGCCCTGATTTACAGTGAGTCCCACTGGCACTGCCCTGATTTACAGTGAGTCACACTGGCACTGTCCTGATATACAGTGAGTCACACTGGCACTGCCCTGATTTACAGTGAGTCACACTGGCACTGCACTGATTTACAGTGAGTCACACTGGCACTGTACTGATTTACAGTGTGCCACCTGGCACTGCCCTGATTTACAGTGAGTCACACTGGCACTGCCCTGATTTACAGGGAGTCACACTGGCACTGTCCTGATTTACAGTGAGTCACACTGGCACTGCCCCGATTTACAGTGAGTCACACTGGCACTGCCCTGATTTGCAGTGAGTCACACTTGCACTGCCCTGATTTACAGTGAGTCACACTGGCACTGCCCTGATTTACAGTGAGTCACACTGGCACTGCCCTGATTTACAGTGAGTCACACTGGCACTGCTCTGATTTACAGTGAGTCACACTGGCACTGCCCTGATTTACAGTGAGTCACACTGGCACTGCCCTGATTTACAGTGAGTCAAACTGGCACTGTCCTGATATACAGTGAGTCACACTGGCACTGCCCTGATTTACAGTGAGTCACACTGGCACTGCACTGATTTACAGTGAGTCACACTGGCACTGTACTGATTTACAGTGAGCCACACTGGCACTGCCCTGATTTACAGTGAGTCACACTGGCACTGCTCTGATTTACAGGGAGTCACACTGGCACTGTCCTGATTTACAGTGAGTCACACTGGCACTGCCCCGATTTACAGTGAGTCACACTGGCTCTGCCCTGATTCGCAGTGAGTCACACTGGCACTGCCCTGATTTACAGTGAGTCACACTGCCCTGATTTACAGTGAGTCACACTGGCACTGCCCTGATTTACAGTGAGTCACACTGCCCTGATTTATAGTGAGTCACACTGGCACTGTCCTGATTTACAGTGAGTCACACTGCCATGATTTACATTGAGTCACACTGGCACTGCCCTGATTTACAGTGAGTCACATTGCCCTGATTTACAGTGAGTCACACTGGCACTGTCCTGATTTACAGTGAGTCACACTGGCACTGCCCTGATTTACAGTGAGTCACACTGGCACTGTCCTGATTTACAGTGAGTCACACTGGCACTGCCCTGATTTACAGTGAGTCACACTGGCACTGCCCTGATTTACAGTGAGTCACAATGGCACTGCCCTGATTTACAGTGAGTCACACTGGCACTGCCCTGATTTACAGTGAGTCACACTGGCACTGCTCTGATTTACAGTGAGTCACACTGGCACTGCCCTGATTTACAGTGAGTCACACTGGCACTGCCCTGATTTACAGTGACTCACACTGGCACTGTCCTGATATACAGTGAGTCACACTGGCACTGCCCTGATTTACAGTGAGTCACACTGGCACTGCACTGATTTACAGTGAGTCACACTGGCACTGCTCTGATTTACAGTGAGTCACACTGGCACTGCCCTGATTTACAGTGAGTCCCACTGGCACTGCCCTGATTTACAGTGAGTCACACTGGCACTGTCCTGATATACAGTGAGTCACACTGGCACTGCCCTGATTTACAGTGAGTCACACTGGCACTGCACTGATTTACAGTGAGTCACACTGGCACTGTACTGATTTACAGTGTGCCACCTGGCACTGCCCTGATTTACAGTGAGTCACACTGGCACTGCCCTGATTTACAGGGAGTCACACTGGCACTGTCCTGATTTACAGTGAGTCACACTGGCACTGCCCCGATTTACAGTGAGTCACACTGGCACTGCCCTGATTTGCAGTGAGTCACACTTGCACTGCCCTGATTTACAGTGAGTCACACTGGCACTGTCCTGATTTACAGTGAGTCACACTGCTCTGATTTACAGTGAGTCACACTGGCACTGCCCTGATTTACAGTGAGTCACACTGCCCTGATTTATAGTGAGTCACACTGGCACTGTCCTGATTTACAGTGAGTCACACTGCCATGATTTACATTGAGTCACACTGGCACTGCCCTGATTTACAGTGAGTCACATTGCCCTGATTTACAGTGAGTCACACTGGCACTGTCCTGATTTACAGTGAGTCACACTGGCACTGCCCTGATTTACAGTGAGTCACACTGGCACTGTCCTGATTTACAGTGAGTCACACTGGCACTGCCCTGATTTACAGTGAGTCACACTGGCACTGCCCTGATTTACAGTGAGTCACACTGGCACTGCCCTGATTTACAGTGAGTCACACTGGCACTGCCCTGATTTACAGTGAGTCACACTGGCACTGCTCTGATTTACAGTGAGTCACACTGGCACTGCCCTGATTTACAGTGAGTCACACTGGCACTGCCCTGATTTACAGTGAGTCAAACTGGCACTGTCCTGATATACAGTGAGTCACACTGGCACTGCCCTGATTTACAGTGAGTCACACTGGCACTGCACTGATTTACAGTGAGTCACACTGGCACTGTACTGATTTACAGTGAGCCACACTGGCACTGCCCTGATTTACAGTGAGTCACACTGGCACTGCTCTGATTTACAGGGAGTCACACTGGCACTGTCCTGATTTCCAGTGAGTCACACTGGCACTGCCCCGATTTACAGTGAGTCACACTGGCACTGCCCTGATTCGCAGTGAGTCACACTTGCACTGCCCTGATTTACAGTGAGTCACACTGGCACTGTCCTGATTTACAGTGAGTCACACTGCCCTGATTTACAGTGAGTCACACTGGCACTGCCCTGATTTACAGTGAGTCACACTGCCCTGATTTATAGTGAGTCACACTGGCACTGTCCTGATTTACAGTGAGTCACACTGCCATGATTTACATTGAGTCACACTGGCACTGCCCTGATTTACAGTGAGTCACATTGCCCTGATTTACAGTGAGTCACACTGGCACTGTCCTGATTTACAGTGAGTCACACTGGCACTGCCCTGATTTACAGTGAGTCACACTGGCACTGTCCTGATTTACAGTGAGTCACACTGGCACTGCCCTGATTTACAGTGAGTCACACTGGCACTGCCCTGATTTACAGTGAGTCACAATGGCACTGCCCTGATTTACAGTGAGTCACACTGGCACTGCCCTGATTTACAGTGAGTCACACTGGCACTGCTCTGATTTACAGTGAGTCACACTGGCACTGCCCTGATTTACAGTGAGTCACACTGGCACTGCCCTGATTTACAGTGACTCACACTGGCACTGCCCCGATTTACAGTGAGTCACACTGGCACTGCCCTGATTTGCAGTGAGTCACACTTGCACTGCCCTGATTTACAGTGAGTCACACTGGCACTGTCCTGATTTACAGTGAGTCACACTGCCCTGATTTACAGTGAGTCACACTGGCACTGCCCTGATTTACAGTGAGTCACACTGCCCTGATTTATAGTGAGTCACACTGGCACTGTCCTGATTTACAGTGAGTCACACTGCCATGATTTACAGTGAGTCACACTGGCACTGCCCTGATTTACAGTGAGTCACATTGCCCTGATTTACAGTGAGTCACACTGGCACTGTCCTGATTTACAGTGAGTCACACTGGCACTGCCCTGATTTACAGTGAGTCACACTGGCACTGCCCTGATTTACAATGAGTCACACTGGCACTGCCCTGATTTACAGGGAGTCACACTGGCACTGCCCTGATTTACAGTGAGTCACACTGGCACTGCCCTGATTTACAGTGAGTCACACTGGCACTGCCCTGATTTACAGTGAGCCACACTGGCACTGCCCTGATTTACACTGAGTCACACTGGCACTGCCCTGATTTACAGTGAGTCACACTGGCACTGTCCTGATTTACAGTGAGTCACACTGGCACTGCCCTGATTTGCAGTGAGTCACACTGCCCTGATTTACAGTGAGTCACACTGGCACTGCCCTGATTTACAGTGAGTCACACTGGCACTGCCCTGATTTACAGTGAGTCACACTGGCACTGCCCTGATTTACAGTGAGTCACACTGGCACTGCTCTGATTTACAGTGAGTCACACTGGCACTGTTCTGATTTACAGTGAGTCCCACTGGCACTGCCCTGATTTACAGTGAGTCACACTGGCACTGTCCTGATACACAGTGAGTCACACTGGCACTGCCCTGATTTACAGTGAGTCACACTGGCACTGCCCTGATTTACAGTGAGTCCCACTGGCACTGCCCTGATTTACAGTGAGCCACACTGGCACTGCCCTGATTTACAGTGAGTCCCACTGGCACTGCCCTGATTTACAGTGAGTCACACTGGCACTGTCCTGATATACAGTGAGTCACACTGGCACTGCCCTGATTTACAGTGAGTCACACTGGCACTGCACTGATTTACAGTGAGTCACACTGGCACTGTACTGATTTACAGTGAGCCACCTGGCACTGCCCTGATTTACAGTGAGTCACACTGGCACTGCCCTGATTTACAGGGAGTCACACTGGCACTGTCCTGATTTACAGTGAGTCACACTGGCACTGCCCCGATTTACAGTGAGTCACACTGGCACTGCCCTGATTTGCAGTGAGTCACACTTGCACTGCCCTGATTTACAGTGAGTCACACTGGCACTGTCCTGATTTACAGTGAGTCACACTGCTCTGATTTACAGTGAGTCACACTGGCACTGCCCTGATTTACAGTGAGTCACACTGCCCTGATTTATAGTGAGTCACACTGGCACTGTCCTGATTTACAGTGAGTCACACTGCCATGATTTACATTGAGTCACACTGGCACTGCCCTGATTTACAGTGAGTCACATTGCCCTGATTTACAGTGAGTCACACTGGCACTGTCCTGATTTACAGTGAGTCACACTGGCACTGCCCTGATTTACAGTGAGTCACACTGGCACTGTCCTGATTTACAGTGAGTCACACTGGCACTGCCCTGATTTACAGTGAGTCACACTGGCACTGCCCTGATTTACAGTGAGTCACACTGGCACTGCCCTGATTTACAGTGAGTCACACTGGCACTGCCCTGATTTACAGTGAGTCACACTGGCACTGCTCTGATTTACAGTGAGTCACACTGGCACTGCCCTGATTTACAGTGAGTCACACTGGCACTGCCCTGATTTACAGTGAGTCAAACTGGCACTGTCCTGATATACAGTGAGTCACACTGGCACTGCCCTGATTTACAGTGAGTCACACTGGCACTGCACTGATTTACAGTGAGTCACACTGGCACTGTACTGATTTACAGTGAGCCACACTGGCACTGCCCTGATTTACAGTGAGTCACACTGGCACTGCTCTGATTTACAGGGAGTCACACTGGCACTGTCCTGATTTACAGTGAGTCACACTGGCACTGCCCTGATTTACAGTGAGTCACACTGGCACTGCCCTGATTCGCAGTGAGTCACACTTGCACTGCCCTGATTTACAGTGAGTCACACTGGCACTGTCCTGATTTACAGTGAGTCACACTGCCCTGATTTACAGTGAGTCACACTGGCACTGCCCTGATTTACAGTGAGTCACACTGCCCTGATTTATAGTGAGTCACACTGGCACTGTCCTGATTTACAGTGAGTCACACTGCCATGATTTACATTGAGTCACACTGGCACTGCCCTGATTTACAGTGAGTCACATTGCCCTGATTTACAGTGAGTCACACTGGCACTGTCCTGATTTACAGTGAGTCACACTGGCACTGCCCTGATTTACAGTGAGTCACACTGGCACTGTCCTGATTTACAGTGAGTCACACTGGCACTGCCCTGATTTACAGTGAGTCACACTGGCACTGCCCTGATTTACAGTGAGTCACACTGGCACTGCCCTGATTTACAGTGAGTCACACTGGCACTGCCCTGATTTACAGTGAGTCACACTGGCACTGCTCTGATTTACAGTGAGTCACACTGGCACTGTTCTGATTTACAGTGAGTCCCACTGGCACTGCCCTGATTTACAGTGAGTCACACTGGCACTGTCCTGATACACAGTGAGTCACACTGGCACTGCCCTGATTTACAGTGAGTCACACTGGCACTGCCCTGATTTACAGTGAGTCCCACTGGCACTGCCCTGATTTACAGTGAGCCACACTGGCACTGCCCTGATTTACAGTGAGTCCCACTGGCACTGCCCTGATTTACAGTGAGTCACACTGGCACTGTCCTGATATACAGTGAGTCACACTGGCACTGCCCTGATTTACAGTGAGTCACACTGGCACTGCACTGATTTACAGTGAGTCACACTGGCACTGCCCTGATTTGCAGTGAGTCACACTGCCCTGATTTACAGTGAGTCACACTGGCACTGCCCTGATTTACAGTGAGTCACACTGGCACTGCCCTGATTTACAGTGAGTCACACTGGCACTGCCCTGATTTACAGTGAGTCACACTGGCACTGCTCTGATTTACAGTGAGTCACACTGGCACTGTTCTGATTTACAGTGAGTCCCACTGGCACTGCCCTGATTTACAGTGAGTCACACTGGCACTGTCCTGATACACAGTGAGTCACACTGGCACTGCCCTGATTTACAGTGAGTCACACTGGCACTGCCCTGATTTACAGTGAGTCCCACTGGCACTGCCCTGATTTACAGTGAGCCACACTGGCACTGCCCTGATTTACAGTGAGTCCCACTGGCACTGCCCTGATTTACAGTGAGTCACACTGGCACTGTCCTGATATACAGTGAGTCACACTGGCACTGCCCTGATTTACAGTGAGTCACACTGGCACTGCACTGATTTACAGTGAGTCACACTGGCACTGTACTGATTTACAGTGAGCCACCTGGCACTGCCCTGATTTACAGTGAGTCACACTGGCACTGCCCTGATTTACAGTGAGTCACACTGGCACTGTCCTGATTTACAGTGAGTCACACTGGCACTGCCCCGATTTACAGTGAGTCACACTGGCACTGCCCTGATTTGCAGTGAGTCACACTTGCACTGCCCTGATTTACAGTGAGTCACACTGGCACTGTCCTGATTTACAGTGAGTCACACTGCTCTGATTTACAGTGAGTCACACTGGCACTGCCCTGATTTACAGTGAGTCACACTGCCCTGATTTATAGTGAGTCACACTGGCACTGTCCTGATTTACAGTGAGTCACACTGCCATGATTTACATTGAGTCACACTGGCACTGCCCTGATTTACAGTGAGTCACATTGCCCTGATTTACAGTGAGTCACACTGGCACTGTCCCTGATTTACAGTGAGTCACACTGGCACTGCCCTGATTTACAGTGAGTCACACTGGCACTGTCCTGATTTACAGTGAGTCACACTGGCACTGCCCTGATTTACAGTGAGTCACACTGGCACTGCCCTGACTTACAGTGAGTCACACTGGCACTGCCCTGATTTACAGTGAGTCACACTGGCACTGCCCTGATTTACAGTGAGTCACACTGGCACTGCTCTGATTTACAGTGAGTCACACTGGCACTGCCCTGATTTACAGTGAGTCACACTGGCACTGCCCTGATTTACAGTGAGTCAAACTGGCACTGTCCTGATTTACAGTGAGTCACACTGGCACTGCCCTGATTTACAGTGAGTCACACTGGCACTGCACTGATTTACAGTGAGTCACACTGGCACTGTACTGATTTACAGTGAGCCACACTGGCACTGCCCTGATTTACAGTGAGTCACACTGGCACTGCTCTGATTTACAGGGAGTCACACTGGCACTGTCCTGATTTACAGTGAGTCACACTGGCACTGCCCCGATTTACAGTGAGTCACACTGGCACTGCCCTGATTCGCAGTGAGTCACACTGGCACTGCCCTGATTTACAGTGAGTCACACTGGCACTGCCCCGATTTACAGTGAGTCACACTGGCACTGCCCTGATTTACAGTGAGTCACACTGGCACTGTCCTGATTTACAGTGAGTCACACTGCCCTGATTTACAGTGAGTCACACTGGCACTGTCCTGATTTACAGTGAGTCACACTGGCACTGCCCCGATTTACAGTGAGTCACACTGGCACTGCCCTGATTTACAGTGAGTCACACTGGCACTGTCCTGATTTACAGTGAGTCACACTGCCCTGATTTACAGTGAGTCACACTGGCACTGCCCTGATTTACAGTGAGTCACACTGCCCTGATTTATAGTGAGTCACACTGGCACTGTCCTGATTTACAGTGAGTCACACTGCCATGATTTACATTGAGTCACACTGGCACTGCCCTGATTTACAGTGAGTCACACTGGCACTGCCCCGATTTACAGTGAGTCACACTGGCACTGCCCTGATTTACAGTGAGTCACACTGGCACTGCACTGATTTACAGTGAGTCACACTGGCACTGCTCTGATTTACAGTGAGTCACACTGGCACTGCCCTGATTTACAGTGAGTCCCACTGGCACTGCCCTGATTTACAGTGAGTCACACTGGCACTGTCCTGATATACAGTGAGTCACACTGGCACTGCCCTGATTTACAGTGAGTCACACTGGCACTGCACTGATTTACAGTGAGTCACACTGGCACTGTACTGATTTACAGTGAGTCACACTGGCACTGCCCTGATTTACAGTGAGTCACACTGGCACTGCCCTGATTTACAGGGAGTCACACTGGCACTGTCCTGATTTACAGTGAGTCACACTGGCACTGCCCCGATTTACAGTGAGTCACACTGGCACTGCCCTGATTTGCAGTGAGTCACACTTGCACTGCCCTGATTTACAGTGAGTCACACTGGCACTGTCCTGATTTACAGTGAGTCACACTGCTCTGATTTACAGTGAGTCACACTGGCACTGCCCTGATTTACAGTGAGTCACACTGCCCTGATTTATAGTGAGTCACACTGGCACTGTCCTGATTTACAGTGAGTCACACTGCCATGATTTACATTGAGTCACACTGGCACTGCCCTGATTTACAGTGAGTCACATTGCCCTGATTTACAGTGAGTCACACTGGCACTGTCCTGATTTACAGTGAGTCACACTGGCACTGCCCTGATTTACAGTGAGTCACACTGGCACTGTCCTGATTTACAGTGAGTCACACTGGCACTGCCCTGATTTACAGTGAGTCACACTGGCACTGCCCTGATTTACAGTGAGTCACACTGGCACTGCCCTGATTTACAGTGAGTCACACTGGCACTGCCCTGATTTACAGTGAGTCACACTGGCACTGCTCTGATTTACAGTGAGTCACACTGGCACTGCCCTGATTTACAGTGAGTCACACTGGCACTGCCCTGATTTACAGTGAGTCACACTGGCACTGTCCTGATATACAGTGAGTCACACTGGCACTGCCCTGATTTACAGTGAGTCACACTGGCACTGCACTGATTTACAGTGAGTCACACTGGCACTGTACTGATTTACAGTGAGCCACACTGGCACTGCCCTGATTTACAGTGAGTCACACTGGCACTGCTCTGATTTACAGGGAGTCACACTGGCACTGTCCTGATTTACAGTGAGTCACACTGGCACTGCCCCGATTTACAGTGAGTCACACTGGCACTGCCCTGATTTGCAGTGAGTCACACTTGCACTGCCCTGATTTACAGTGAGTCACACTGGCACTGTCCTGATTTACAGTGAGTCACACTGCCCTGATTTACAGTGAGTCACACTGGCACTGCCCTGATTTACAGTGAGTCACACTGCCCTGATTTATAGTGAGTCACACTGGCACTGTCCTGATTTACAGTGAGTCACACTGCCATGATTTACAGTGAGTCACACTGGCACTGCCCTGATTTACAGTGAGTCACATTGCCCTGATTTACAGTGAGTCACACTGGCACTGTCCTGATTTACAGTGAGTCACACTGGCACTGCCCTGATTTACAGTGAGTCACACTGGCACTGTCCTGATTTACAGTGAGTCACACTGGCACTGCCCTGATTTACAGTGAGTCACACTGGCACTGCCCTGATTTACAGTGAGTCACAATGGCACTGCCCTGATTTACAGTGAGTCACACTGGCACTGCCCTGATTTACAGTGAGTCACACTGGCACTGCCCTGATTTACAGTGAGTCACACTGGCACTGCCCTGATTTACAGTGAGTCACACTGGCACTGCCCTGATTTACAGTGAGTCACACTGGCACTGCCCTGATTTACAGTGAGTCACACTGGCACTGCCCTGATTTGCAGTGAGTCACACTGCACTGCCCTGATTTACAGTGAGTCACACTGGCACTGTCCTGATTTACAGTGAGTCACACTGCCTGCCTGATTTACAGTGAGTCACACTGGCACTGCCCTGATTTACAGTGAGTCACACTGCCCTGATTTATAGTGAGTCACACTGGCACTGTCCTGATTTACAGTGAGTCACACTGCCATGATTTACAGTGAGTCACACTGGCACTGCCCTGATTTACAGTGAGTCACATTGCCCTGATTTACAGTGAGTCACACTGGCACTGTCCTGATTTACAGTGAGTCACACTGGCACTGCCCTGATTTACAGTGAGTCACACTGGCACTGCCCTGATTTACAGTGAGTCACACTGGCACTGCCCTGATTTACAGGGAGTCACACTGGCACTGCCCTGATTTACAGTGAGTCACACTGGCACTGCCCTGATTTACAGTGAGTCACACTGGCACTGCCCTGATTTACAGTGAGTCACACTGGCACTGCCCTGATTTACAGTGAGTCACACTGGCACTGCCCTGATTTACAGTGAGTCACACTGGCACTGCCCTGATTTACAGTGAGTCACACTGGCACTGCCCTGATTTACAGTGAGTCACACTGGCACTGCCTGATTTACAGTGAGTCACACTGGCACTGCCCTGATTTACAGTGAGTCACACTGGCACTGCCCTGATTTACAGTGAGTCACACTGGCACTGCCCTGATTTACAGTGAGTCACACTGGCACTGCCCTGATTTACAGTGAGTCACACTGGCACTGCCCTGATTTACAGTGAGTCACACTGGCACTGCCCTGATTTACAGTGAGTCACACTGGCACTGTCCTGATTTACAGTGAGTCACACTGGCACTGCCCTGATTTACAGTGAGTCACACTGGCACTGCCCTGATTTACAGTGAGTCACACTGGCACTGCCCTGATTTACAGTGAGTCACACTGGCACTGCCCTGATTTACAGTGAGTCACACTGGCACTGCCCTGATTTACAGTGAGTCACACTGGCACTGCCTGATTTACAGTGAGTCACACTGGCACTGCCCTGATTTACAGTGAGTCACACTGGCACTGCCTGATTTACAGTGAGTCACACTGGCACTGCCCTGATTTACAGTGAGTCACACTGGCACTGCCCTGATTTACAGTGAGTCACACTGGCACTGCCCTGATTTACAGTGAGTCACACTGGCACTGCCCTGATTTACAGTGAGTCACACTGGCACTGCCCTGATTTACAGTGAGTCACACTGGCACTGCCCTGATTTACAGTGAGTCACACTGGCACTGCCCTGATTTACAGTGAGTCACACTGGCACTGCCCTGATTTACAGTGAGTCACACTGCACTGCCCTGATTTACAGTGAGTCACACTGGCACTGCCCTGATTTACAGTGAGTCACACTGCCCTGATTTACAGTGAGTCACACTGGCACTGCACTGATTTACAGTGAGTCACACTGGCACTGTACTGATTTACAGTGAGTCACACTGGCACTGCCCTGATTTACAGTGAGTCACATGGCCTCTGATTTACAGGGAGTCACACTGGCACTGTCCTGATTTACAGTGAGTCACACTGGCACTGCCCCGATTTACAGTGAGTCACACTGGCACTGCCCTGATTTACAGTGAGTCACACTGCACTGCCCTGATTTACAGTGAGTCACACTGGCACTGTCCTGATTTACAGTGAGTCACACTGCCCTGATTTACAGTGAGTCACACTGGCACTGCCCTGATTTACAGTGAGTCACACTGCCCTGATTTATAGTGAGTCACACTGGCACTGTCCTGATTTACAGTGAGTCACACTGCCATGATTTACAGTGAGTCACACTGGCACTGTCCTGATTTACAGTGAGTCACACTGGCACTGCCCCGATTTACAGTGAGTCACACTGGCACTGCCCTGATTTACAGTGAGTCACACTTGCACTGCCCTGATTTACAGTGAGTCACACTGGCACTGTCCTGATTTACAGTGAGTCACACTGCCCTGATTTACAGTGAGTCACACTGGCACTGCCCTGATTTACAGTGAGTCACACTGCCCTGATTTATAGTGAGTCACACTGGCACTGTCCTGATTTACAGTGAGTCACACTGCCATGATTTACAGTGAGTCACACTGGCACTGCCCTGATTTACAGTGAGTCACATTGCCCTGATTTACAGTGAGTCACACTGGCACTGTCCTGATTTACAGTGAGTCACACTGGCACTGCCCTGATTTACAGTGTGTCACACTGGCACTGTCCTGATTTACAGTGAGTCACACTGGCACTGCCCTGATTTACAGTGAGTCACACTGGCACTGCCCTGATTTACAGGGAGTCACACTGGCACTGCCCTGATTTACAGTGAGTCACACTGGCACTGCCCTGATTTACAGTGAGTCACACTGGCACTGCCCTGATTTACAGTGAGCCACACTGGCACTGCCCTGATTTACAGTGAGTCACACTGGCACTGCCCTGATTTACAGTGAGTCACACTGGCACTGCCCTGATTTACAGTGAGTCACACTGGCACTGCCCTGATTTACAGTGAGTCACACTGGCACTGCCCTGATTTACAGTGAGTCACACTGGCACTGCCCTGATTTACAGTGAGTCACACTGGCACTGCCCTGATTTACAGTGAGTCACACTGGCACTGCCCTGATTTACAGTGAGTCACACTGGCACTGTCCTGATTTACAGTGAGTCACACTGGCACTGCCCTGATTTACAGTGAGTCACACTGGCACTGCCCTGATTTACAGTGAGTCACACTGGCACTGCCCTGATTTACAGTGAGTCACACTGGCACTGCCCTGATTTACAGTGAGTCACACTGGCACTGCCCTGATTTACAGTGAGTCACACTGGCACTGCCCTGATTTACAGTGAGTCACACTGGCACTGCCCTGATTTACAGTGAGTCACACTGCCCTGATTTACAGTGAGTCACACTGGCACTGCCCTGATTTACAGTGAGTCACACTGCCCTGATTTACAGTGAGTCACACTGGCACTGCCCTGATTTACAGTGAGTCACACTGCCCTGATTTACAGTGAGTCACACTGGCACTGCCCTGATTTACAGTGAGTCACACTGGCACTGCACTGATTTACAGTGAGTCACACTGGCACTGCCCTGATTTACAGTGAGTCACACTGGCACTGCCCTGATTTACAGTGAGTCACACTTGCACTGCCCTGATTTACAGTGAGTCACACTGGCACTGCCCTGATTTACAGTGAGTCACACTGGCACTGCCCTGATTTACAGTGAGTCACACTGGCACTGCCCTGATTTACAGTGAGTCACACTGGCACTGCCCTGATTTACAGTGAGTCACACTGGCACTGCCCTGATTTACAGTGAGTCACACTGGCACTGCCTGATTTACAGTGAGTCACACTGGCACTGCCCTGATTTACAGTGAGTCACACTGGCACTGCCCTGATTTACAGTGAGTCACACTGGCACTGCCCTGATTTACAGTGAGTCACACTGGCACTGCCCTGATTTACAGTGAGTCACACTGGCACTGCCCTGATTTACAGTGAGTCACACTGGCACTGTCCTGATTTACAGTGAGTCACACTGGCACTGCCCTGATTTACAGTGAGTCACACTGGCACTGCCCTGATTTACAGTGAGTCACACTGGCACTGCCCTGATTTACAGTGAGTCACACTGGCACTGTCCCTGATTTACAGTGAGTCACATCTGCTCCTGATTTACAGTGAGTCACACTGGCACTGCCCTGATTTACAGTGAGTCACACTGCCCTGATTTATAGTGAGTCACACTGGCACTGTCCTGATTTACAGTGAGTCACACTGCCCTGATTTACAGTGAGTCACACTGGCACTGCCCTGATTTACAGTGAGTCACATTGCCCTGATTTACAGTGAGTCACACTGGCACTGTCCTGATTTACAGTGAGTCACACTGGCACTGCCCTGATTTACAGTGAGTCACACTGGCACTGCCCTGATTTACAGTGAGTCACACTGGCACTGCCCTGATTTACAGTGAGTCACACTGGCACTGCCCTGATTTACAGTGAGTCACACTGGCACTGCCCTGATTTACAGTGAGTCACACTGGCACTGCCCTGATTTACAGTGAGTCACACTGGCACTGCCCTGATTTACAGTGAGTCACACTGGCACTGCCCTGATTTACAGTGAGTCACACTGGCACTGCCTGATTTACAGTGAGTCACACTGGCACTGCCCTGATTTACAGTGAGTCACACTGGCACTGCCCTGATTTACAGTGAGTCACACTGGCACTGCCCTGATTTACAGTGAGTCACACTGGCACTGCCCTGATTTACAGTGAGTCACACTGGCACTGCCCTGATTTACAGTGAGTCACACTGGCACTGCCCTGATTTACAGTGAGTCACACTGGCACTGCCCTGATTTACAGTGAGTCACACTGGCACTGCCCTGATTTACAGTGAGTCACACTGGCACTGCCCTGATTTACAGTGAGTCACACTGGCACTGTCCTGATTTACAGTGAGTCACACTGGCACTGCCCTGATTTACAGTGAGTCACACTGCACTGCCTGATTTACAGTGAGTCACACTGGCACTGCCTGATTTACAGTGAGTCACACTGGCACTGCCCTGATTTACAGTGAGTCACACTGGCACTGCACTGATTTACAGTGAGTCACACTGGCACTGTCCTGATTTACAGTGAGTCACACTGGCACTGCCCTGATTTACAGTGAGTCACACTGGCACTGCCCTGATTTACAGTGAGTCACACTGGCACTGTCCTGATTTACAGTGAGTCACACTGGCACTGCCCGATTTACAGTGAGTCACACTGGCACTGCCCTGATTTGCAGTGAGTCACACTGGCACTGCCCTGATTTACAGTGAGTCACACTGGCACTGTCCTGATTTACAGTGAGTCACACTGCCCTGATTTACAGTGAGTCACACTGGCACTGCCCTGATTTACAGTGAGTCACACTGCCCTGATTTACAGTGAGTCACACTGGCACTGTCCTGATTTACAGTGAGTCACACTGGCACTGCCCTGATTTACAGTGAGTCACACTGGCACTGTCCTGATTTACAGTGAGTCACACTGGCACTGCCCTGATTTACAGTGAGTCACACTGGCACTGCCCTGATTTACAGTGAGTCACACTGGCACTGCCCTGATTTACAGTGAGTCACACTGGCACTGCCCTGATTTACAGTGAGTCACACTGGCACTGCCCTGATTTACAGTGAGTCACACTGGCACTGCCCTGATTTACAGTGAGTCACACTGGCACTGCCCTGATTTACAGTGAGTCACACTGGCACTGCCTGATTTACAGTGAGTCACACTGGCACTGCCCTGATTTACAGTGAGTCACACTGGCACTGCCTGATTTACAGTGAGTCACACTGGCACTGCCCTGATTTACAGTGAGTCACACTGGCACTGCCCTGATTTACAGTGAGTCACACTGGCACTGCTCTGATTTACAGGGAGTCACACTGGCACTGCCCTGATTTACAGTGAGTCACACTGGCACTGCCCCGATTTACAGTGAGTCACACTGGCACTGCCCTGATTTACAGTGAGTCACACTGGCACTGCCCTGATTTACAGTGAGTCACACTGGCACTGCCCTGATTTACAGTGAGTCACACTGCCCTGATTTACAGTGAGTCACACTGGCACTGCCCTGATTTACAGTGAGTCACACTGCCCTGATTTACAGTGAGTCACACTGGCACTGTCCTGATTTACAGTGAGTCACACTGCCCTGATTTACAGTGAGTCACACTGGCACTGCCTGATTTACAGTGAGTCACATGCCCTGATTTACAGTGAGTCACACTGGCACTGCCTGATTTACAGTGAGTCACACTGGCACTGCCCTGATTTACAGTGAGTCACACTGGCACTGTCCTGATTTACAGTGAGTCACACTGGCACTGCCCTGATTTACAGTGAGTCACACTGGCACTGCCCTGATTTACAGTGAGTCACACTGGCACTGCCCTGATTTACAGTGAGTCACACTGGCACTGCCCTGATTTACAGTGAGTCACACTGGCACTGCCCTGATTTACAGTGAGTCACACTGGCACTGCCCTGATTTACAGTGAGTCACACTGGCACTGCCCTGATTTACAGTGAGTCACACTGGCACTGCCTGATTTACAGTGAGTCACACTGGCACTGCCCTGATTTACAGTGAGTCACACTGCCCTGATTTACAGTGAGTCACACTGGCACTGCCCTGATTTACAGTGAGTCACACTGGCACTGCCCTGATTTACAGTGAGTCACACTGGCACTGCCCTGATTTACAGTGAGTCACACTGGCACTGCCCTGATTTACAGTGAGTCACACTGGCACTGCCCTGATTTACAGTGAGTCACACTGGCACTGCCCTGATTTACAGTGAGTCACACTGGCACTGCCCTGATTTACAGTGAGTCACACTGGCACTGCCCTGATTTACAGTGAGTCACACTGGCACTGCCCTGATTTACAGTGAGTCACACTGGCACTGCCCTGATTTACAGTGAGTCACACTGGCACTGCCCTGATTTACAGTGAGTCACACTGGCACTGCCCTGATTTACAGTGAGTCACACTGGCACTGCCCTGATTTACAGTGAGTCACACTGGCACTGCCCTGATTTACAGTGAGTCACACTGGCACTGCCCTGATTTACAGTGAGTCACACTGGCACTGCCCTGATTTACAGTGAGTCACACTGGCACTGCCCTGATTTACAGTGAGTCACACTGGCACTGCCCTGATTTACAGTGAGTCACACTGGCACTGCCCTGATTTACAGTGAGTCACACTGGCACTGCCCTGATTTACAGTGAGTCACACTGGCACTGCCTGATTTACAGTGAGTCACACTGGCACTGCCCTGATTTACAGTGAGTCACACTGGCACTGCCCTGATTTACAGTGAGTCACACTGGCACTGCCCTGATTACAGTGAGTCACACTGGCACTGCCCTGATTTACAGTGAGTCACACTGGCACTGCCCTGATTTACAGTGAGTCACACTGCACTGCCCTGATTTACAGTGAGTCACACTGGCACTGCCCTGATTTACAGTGAGTCACGCTGCCCTGATTTACAGTGAGTCACACTGGCACTGCCCTGATTTACAGTGAGTCACACTGCCCTGATTTACAGTGAGTCACACTGGCACTGCCCTGATTTACAGTGAGTCACACTGCCCTGATTTACAGTGAGTCACACTGGCACTGTCCTGATTTACAGTGAGTCACACTGGCACTGCCCTGATTTACAGTGAGTCACACTGGCACTGTCCTGATTTACAGTGAGTCACACTGGCACTGCCCTGATTTACAGTGAGTCACACTGGCACTGCCCTGATTTACAGTGAGTCACACTGGCACTGCCCTGATTTACAGTGAGTCACACTGGCACTGCCCTGATTTACAGTGAGTCACACTGGCACTGCCCTGATTTACAGTGAGTCACACTGGCACTGCCCTGATTTACAGTGAGTCACACTGGCACTGCCCTGATTTACAGTGAGTCACACTGGCACTGCCTGATTTACAGTGAGTCACACTGGCACTGCCCTGATTTACAGTGAGTCACACTGGCACTGCCCTGATTTACAGTGAGTCACACTGGCACTGCCCTGATTTACAGTGAGTCACACTGGCACTGCCCTGATTTACAGTGAGTCACACTGGCACTGCCTGATTTACAGTGAGTCACACTGGCACTGCCCTGATTTACAGTGAGTCACACTGGCACTGCCCTGATTTACAGTGAGTCACACTGGCACTGCCCTGATTTACAGTGAGTCACACTGGCACTGCCCTGATTTACAGTGAGTCACACTGGCACTGCCCTGATTTACAGTGAGTCACACTGGCACTGCCCTGATTTACAGTGAGTCACACTGGCACTGCCCTGATTTACAGTGAGTCACACTGCACTGCCTGATTTACAGTGAGTCACACTGGCACTGCCCTGATTTACAGTGAGTCACACTGGCACTGCCTGATTTACAGTGAGTCACACTGGCACTGCCTGATTTACAGTGAGTCACACTGGCACTGCCCTGATTTACAGTGAGTCACACTGGCACTGCCCTGATTTACAGTGAGTCACACTGGCACTGCCCTGATTTACAGTGAGTCACACTGGCACTGCCCTGATTTACAGTGAGTCACACTGGCACTGCCCTGATTTACAGTGAGTCACACTGGCACTGCCCTGATTTACAGTGAGTCACACTGGCACTGCCCTGATTTACAGTGAGTCACACTGGCACTGCCCTGATTTACAGTGAGTCACACTGGCACTGCCCTGATTTACAGTGAGTCACACTGGCACTGCCCTGATTTACAGTGAGTCACACTGGCACTGCCCTGATTTACAGTGAGTCACACTGGCACTGCCCTGATTTACAGTGAGTCACACTGGCACTGCCCTGATTTACAGTGAGTCACACTGGCACTGCCCTGATTTACAGTGAGTCACACTGGCACTGCCCTGATTTACAGTGAGTCACACTGGCACTGCCCTGATTTACAGTGAGTCACACTGGCACTGCCCTGATTTACAGTGAGTCACACTGGCACTGCCCTGATTTACAGTGAGTCACACTGGCACTGCCCTGATTTACAGTGAGTCACACTGGCACTGCCCTGATTTACAGTGAGTCACACTGGCACTGCCCTGATTTACAGTGAGTCACACTGGCACTGCCCTGATTTACAGTGAGTCACACTGGCACTGCCCTGATTTACAGTGAGTCACACTGCACTGCCTGATTTACAGTGAGTCACACTGGCACTGCCCTGATTTACAGTGAGTCACACTGGCACTGCCCTGATTTACAGTGAGTCACACTGGCACTGCCCTGATTTACAGTGAGTCACACTGGCACTGCCGTGATTTACAGTGAGTCACACTGGCACTGCCCTGATTTACAGTGAGTCACACTGGCACTGCCCTGATTTACAGGGAGTCACACTGGCACAGTCCTGATTTACAGTGAGTCACACTGGCACTGCCCCGATTTACAGTGAGTCACACTGGCACTGCCCTGATTTGCAGTGAGTCACACTTGCACTGCCCTGATTTACAGTGAGTCACACTGGCACTGTCCTGATTTACAGTGAGTCACACTGCCCTGATTTACAGTGAGTCACACTGGCACTGCCCTGATTTACAGCGAGTCATACTGCCCTGATTTATAGTGAGTCACACTGGCACTGTCCTGATTTACAGTGAGTCACATTGCCCTGAATTACAGTGAGTCACACTGGCACTGCCCTGATTTACAGTGAGTCACACTGGCACTGTCCTGATTTACAGTGAGTCACACTGGCACTGCCCTGATTTACAATGAGTCACACTGGCACTGCCCTGATTTACAGGGAGTCACACTTGCACTGCCCTGATTTACAGTGAGTCACACTGGCACTGCCCTGATTTACAGTGAGCCACACTGGCACTGCCCTGATTTACACTGAGTCACACTGGCACTGCCCTGATTTACAGTGAGTCACACTGGCACTGCCCTGATTTACAGTGAGTCACACTGCCCTGATTTACAGTCAGTCAAACTGTCACTGCCGTGATTTACAGTGAGTCACACTGGCACTGCCCTGATTTACACTGAGTCACACGTGCACTGCCCTGATTTACAGTAAGTCACACTGGCACTGCCCTGATTTACAGTGATTCACACTGGCGCTGCCCTGATTTATAGTGAGTCACACTGGCACTGCCCTGACTTACAGTGAGTCACCCTGCCCTGATTTACAGTGAGTCACACTGCCCTGATTTACAGTGAGTCACACTGCCCTGATTTACAGTGAGTCACACTGCCCTGATTTACAGTCAGTTACACTGACACTGCCCTGATTTATAGTGAGTCACACTGGCACTGCCCTGATTTACAGTGAGTCACACTGCCCTGATTTACAGTGAGTCACACTGCCCTGATTTACAGTGAGTCACACTGCTCTGATTTACAGTGAGTCACACTGGCACTGCCCTGATTTACAGTGAGTCACACTGCCCTGATTTACAGTGAGTCACACTGGCACTGCCCTGATTTACAGTGAGTCACACTGGCACTGCCCTGATTTACAGTGAGTCACACTGGCACTGCCCTGATTTTCAGTGAGTCACACTGGCACTGCCCTGATTTACAGTGAGTCACACTGGCACTGCCCTGATTTACAGTGAGTCATACTGGCACTGTCCTGATTTACAGTGAGTCACACTGGCACTGCCCTGATTTACAGTGAGTCATACTGGCACTGTCCTGATTTACAGTGAGTCACACTGGCACTGCCCTGATTTACAGTGAGTCATACTGGCACTGTCCTGATTTACAGTGAGTCACACTGGCACTGCCCTGATTTACAGTGTGTCACACTGGCACTGTCCTGATTTACACTGAGTCACACTGGCACTGCCCTGATTTACAATGAGTCACACTGGCACTGCCCTGATTTACAGGGAGTCACACTGGCACTGCCCTCATTTACAGTGAGTCACACTGGCACTGCCCTGATTTACAGTGAGTCACACTGGCACTGCCCTGATTTACAGTGAGCCACACTGGCACTGCCCTGATTTACACTGAGTCACACTGGCACTGCCCTGATTTACAGTGAGTCACACTGGCACTGTCCTGATTTACAGTGAGTCACACTGGCACTGCCCTGATTTGCAGTGAGTCACACTGCCCTGATTTACAGTGAGTCACACTGGCACTGTCCTGATACACAGTGAGTCACACTGGCACTGCCCTGATTTACAGTGAGTCACACTGGCACTGCACTGATTTACAGTGAGTCACACTGGCACTGTACTGATTTACAGTGAGCCACACTGGCACTGCCCTGATTTACAGTGAGTCACACTGGCACTGCCCTGATTTACAGTGAGTCACACTGGCACAGTCCTGATTTACAGTGAGTCACACTGGCACTGCCCCGATTTACAGTGAGTCACACTGGCACTGCCCTGATTTGCAGTGAGTCACACTTGCACTGCCCTGATTTACAGTGAGTCACACTGGCACTGTCCTGATTTACAGTGAGTCACACTGCCCTGATTTACAGTGAGTCACACTGGCACTGCCCTGATTTACAGCGAGTCATACTGCCCTGATTTATAGTGAGTCACACTGGCACTGTCCTGATTTACAGTGAGTCACATTGCCCTGAATTACAGTGAGTCACACTGGCACTGCCCTGATTTACAGTGAGTCACACTGGCACTGTCCTGATTTACAGTGAGTCACACTGGCACTGCCCTGATTTACAATGAGTCACACTGGCACTGCCCTGATTTACAGGGAGTCACACTTGCACTGCCCTGATTTACAGTGAGTCACACTGGCACTGCCCTGATTTACAGTGAGCCACACTGGCACTGCCCTGATTTACACTGAGTCACACTGGCACTGCCCTGATTTACAGTGAGTCACACTGGCACTGCCCTGATTTACAGTGAGTCACACTGCCCTGATTTACAGTCAGGTCAAACTGTCACTGCCGTGATTTACAGTGAGTCACACTGGCACTGCCCTGATTTACACTGAGTCACACGTGCACTGCCCTGATTTACAGTAAGTCACACTGGCACTGCCCTGATTTACAGTGATTCACACTGGCGCTGCCCTGATTTATAGTGAGTCACACTGGCACTGCCCTGACTTACAGTGAGTCACCCTGCCCTGATTTACAGTGAGTCACACTGCCCTGATTTACAGTGAGTCACACTGCCCTGATTTACAGTGAGTCACACTGCCCTGATTTACAGTCAGTTACACTGACACTGCCCTGATTTATAGTGAGTCACACTGGCACTGCCCTGATTTACAGTGAGTCACACTGCCCTGATTTACAGTGAGTCACACTGCCCTGATTTACAGTGAGTCACACTGCTCTGATTTACAGTGAGTCACACTGGCACTGCCCTGATTTACAGTGAGTCACACTGCCCTGATTTACAGTGAGTCACACTGGCACTGCCCTGATTTACAGTGAGTCACACTGGCACTGCCCTGATTTACAGTGAGTCACACTGGCACTGCCCTGATTTACAGTGAGTCACACTGGCACTGCCCTGATTTACAGTGAGTCACACTGGCACTGCCCTGATTTACAGTGAGTCATACTGGCACTGTCCTGATTTACACTGAGTCACACTGGCACTGCCCTGATTTACAGTGAGTCACACTGGCACTGCCCTGATTTACAGTGAGTCACACTGGCACTGCTCTGATTTACAGTGAGTCACACTGGAACTGCCTTAATTTATAGTGAGTCACACTGCACTGATTTACAGTGAGTCACACTGGCACTGCCCCGATTTACGTGAGTCACACTAGGCACTGCCCCGATTTACAGTGAGTCACACTGGCACTGCCCTGATTTACAGTGAGTCACACTGGCACTGCCCTGATTTACAGTGAGTCACACTGGCACTGCCTTCCTTTACAGTGAGTCACACTGCCCTGATTTACAGTGAGTCACACTGGCACTGCCCTGATTTATAGTGAGTCACACTGGCACTGCCCTGATTTATAGTGAGTCACACTGACACTGCCCTGATTTACAGTGAGTCACACTGGCACTGCCCCAATTTACAGTGAGTCACACTGGCACTGCCCCGATTTACAGTGAGTCACACTGGCACTGCCCTGATTTACAGTGAGTCACACTGGCACTGCCCTGCTTTACAGTGAGTCACACTGGCACTGCCCTGATTTACAGTGAGTCACACTGGCACTGCCCTGATTTACAGTGAGTCACAGTGGCACTGCCCTGATTTACAGTGAGTCACACTGGCTCTGCCCTGATTTACAGTGAGTCACACTAGCACTGCCCTGATTTGCACTGAGTCACACTGGCACTGCCGTGATTTAGAGTGAGTCACACTGGCTCTGCCCTGATTTACATTGAGTCACACTGGCACTGCCCTGATTTACAGTGAGTCACACTGGCACTGCCCTGATTTACAGTGAGTCACACTGGCACTGCCCTGATTGAAAGTTAGTCAAACTGGCACTACCCTGATTTACAGTGAGTCACACTGGCACTGCTCTGATTTAAAGTGAGTCACACGGGCACTGCCCTGAATTACAGTGAGTCCCACTGGCACTGCCCTGATTTACAGTAAGTCACACTGGCACTGCTCTGATTTACAGTGAGTCACACTGGCACTGCCCTGATTTACAGTGAGTCACACTGGCACTGCCCTGATTTACACTGAGTCACACTGGCACTGCCCTGATTTTCAGTGAGTCACACTGGCACTGCCCTGATTTACAGTGAGTCACACTGGCACTGCTCTGATTTACTGTGATTCCCACTGGCACTGCCCTGATTAACAGTGAGTCCCACTGGCACTGCCCTGATATACAGTGAGTCACAGTGGCACTGCCCTGATTTACAGTGAGTCACACTGGCACTGCCCTGATTTACAGTGAGTCACACTGGCACTGCCCTGATTTACAGTGAGTCACACTGGCACTGCCCTGATTTACAGTGAGTCACACTGCCACTGCCCTGATTTACAGTGAGTCACACTGGCACTGCCCTGATTTACAGTGAAGCACACTGGCACTGCCCTGATTTACAGGGAGTCACACTGCCCTGATTTACAGTGAGTCACACTAGCACTGCCCTGATTTACAGCGAGTCACACTGGCACTGCCCTGATTTACAGTGAGTCACACTGGCACTGCCCTGATTTATAGTGAGTCACACTGGAACTGCCCTGATTTACAGTGAGTCACGCTGCCCTGATTTACAGTGAGTCACACTGGCACTGCCCTGATTTACAGTGAGTCACACTGGCACTGCCCTGATTTACAGTGAGTCACACTGGCACTGCCCTGATTTACAGTGAGTCACACTGGCACTGTCCTGATTTACAGTGAGTCACACTGGCACTGCCCTGATTTACCGTGAGTCACACTGGCACTGCCCTGATTTACAGTGAGTCACACTGGCACTGCCCTGATTTACAGTGAGTCACACTGGCACTGCCCTGATTTACAGTGAGTCACACTGGCATTGCCCTGATTTACAGTGAGTCACACTGGCACTGCCCTGATTTACAGTGAGTCACACTGGCACTGCCCTGCTTTACAGTGAGTCACACTGGCACTGCCCTGATTTACAGTGAGTCACACTGGCACTGCCCTGATTTACAGTGAGTCACAGTGGCACTGCCCTGATTTACAGTGAGTCACACTGGCTCTGCCCTGATTTACAGTGAGTCACACTAGCACTGCCCTGATTTACAGTGAGTCACACTGACTCTGCCCTGATTTACATTGAGTCACACTGGCACTGCCCTGATTTACAGTGAGTCACACTGGCACTGCCCTGATTGACAGTGAGTCACACTGGCACTGCATTGATTTACAGTGTGTCACACTGGCACTGCTCTGATTTAAAGTGAGTCACACAGGCACTGCCCTGAATTACAGTGAGTCACACTGGCACTGCCCTGATTTACAGTGAGTCACACTGGCACTGTCCTGATTTACAGTAAGTCACACTGGCACTGCTCTGATTTACAGTGAGTCACACTGGCACTGCCCTGATTTACAGTGAGTCACACTGGAACTGCCCTGATTTACAGTGAGTCACACTGGCACTGCCTTGATTTACAGTGAGTCACACTGGCACTGTCCTGATTTACAGTGAGTCACACTCGCACTGCCCTGATTTACAAGGAGTCACACTGGCACTGCCCTGATTTACAGGGAGTTACACTGGCACTGCCCTGATTTACATTGAGTCACACTGGCACTGCCCTGATTTTCAGTGAGCCACACTGGCACTGCCCTGATTTACACTGAGTCACACTGGCACTGCCCTGATTTACACTGAGTCACACTGGCACTGCCCTGATTTACAGTGAGTCACACTGCCCTGATTTACAGTGAGTCACACTGGCACTGCCCTGATTTACAGTGAGTCACACTGGCACTGCCCTGATTTACAGTGAGTCACACTGGCACTGCCCTGATTTACAGTGAGTCACACTGGCACTGCTCTGATTTACAGTGAGTCACACTGGCACTGCCCTGATTTACAGTGAGTCACACTGGCACTGCCCTGATTTACAGTGAGTCACACTGGCACTGCCCTGATTTACAGTGAGTCACACTGGCACTGCCCTGATTTACAGTGAGTCACACTGGCACTGCCCTGACTTACAGTGAGTCACACTTGCACTGCCCTGATTTACAGTGAGTCACACTGGCACTGCCGTGATTTACAGTGAGTCACACTGACACTGCCCTGATTTACAGTGAGTCACACTGGCACTGCCCTGATTTACAGTGAGTCACACTGGCACTGCCCTGATTTACAGTGAGTCACACTTGCACTGCCCTGATTTACAGTGAGTCACACTGGCACTGCCCTGATTTACAGTGAGTCACACTGGCACTGCCCTGATTTACAGTGAGTCACACTGGCACTGCCCTGATTTACAGTGAGTCACACTGGCACTGCCCTGATTTACAGTGAGTCACACTGGCACTGCCTGATTTACAGTGAGTCACACTGGCACTGCCCTGATTTACAGTGAGTCACACTGGCACTGCCCTGATTTACAGTGAGTCACACTGGCACTGCCCTGATTTACAGTGAGTCACACTGGCACTGCCCTGATTTACAGTGAGTCACACTGGCACTGCCTGATTTACAGTGAGTCACACTGGCACTGCCCTGATTTACAGTGAGTCACACTGGCACTGCCCTGATTTACAGTGAGTCACACTGGCACTGCCTGATTTACAGTGAGTCACACTGGCACTGCCCTGATTTACAGTGAGTCACACTGGCACTGCCCTGATTTACAGTGAGTCACACTGGCACTGCCCTGATTTACAGTGAGTCACACTGGCACTGCCCTGATTTACAGTGAGTCACACTGGCACTGCCCTGATTTACAGTGAGTCACACTGGCACTGCCCTGATTTACAGTGAGTCACACTGGCACTGCCTGATTTACAGTGAGTCACACTGGCACTGCCCTGATTTACAGTGAGTCACACTGGCACTGCCCTGATTTACAGTGAGTCACACTGGCACTGCCCTGATTTACAGTGAGTCACACTGGCACTGCCCTGATTTACAGTGAGTCACACTGGCACTGCCCTGATTTACAGTGAGTCACACTGGCACTGCCCTGATTTACAGTGAGTCACACTGGCACTGCCCTGATTTACAGTGAGTCACACTGGCACTGCCCTGATTTACAGTGAGTCACACTGGCACTGCCCTGATTTACAGTGAGTCACACTGGCACTGCCCTGATTTACAGTGAGTCACACTGGCACTGCCCTGATTTACAGTGAGTCACACTGGCACTGCCCTGATTTACAGTGAGTCACACTGGCACTGCCTGATTTACAGTGAGTCACACTGGCACTGCCCTGATTTACAGTGAGTCACACTGGCACTGCCCTGATTTACAGTGAGTCACACTGGCACTGCCCTGATTTACAGTGAGTCACACTGGCACTGCCCTGATTTACAGTGAGTCACACTGGCACTGCCCTGATTTACAGTGAGTCACACTGGCACTGCTCTGATTTACAGTGAGTCACACTGGAACTGCCTGATTTACAGTGAGTCACACTGGCACTGCCCTGATTTACAGTGAGTCACACTGGCACTGCCCTGATTTACAGTGAGTCACACTGGCACTGCCTGATTTACAGTGAGTCACACTGGCACTGCCCTGATTTACAGTGAGTCACACTGGCACTGCCCTGATTTACAGTGAGTCACACTGGCACTGCCTGATTTACAGTGAGTCACACTGGCACTGCCCTGATTTACAGTGAGTCACACTGGCACTGCCCTGATTTACAGTGAGTCACACTGGCACTGCCCTGATTTACAGTGAGTCACACTGGCACTGCCCTGATTTACAGTGAGTCACACTGGCACTGCCCTGATTTACAGTGAGTCACACTGGCACTGCCCTGATTTACAGTGAGTCACACTGGCACTGCCTGATTTACAGTGAGTCACACTGGCACTGCCCTGATTTACAGTGAGTCACACTGGCACTGCCCTGATTTACAGTGAGTCACACTGGCACTGCCCTGATTTACAGTGAGTCACACTGGCACTGCTGATTTACAGTGAGTCACACTGGCACTGCCCTGATTTACAGTGAGTCACACTGGCACTGCCCTGATTTACAGTGAGTCACACTGGCACTGCCCTGATTTACAGTGAGTCACACTGGCACTGCCCTGATTTACAGTGAGTCACACTGGCACTGCCCTGATTTACAGTGAGTCACACTGGCACTGCCCTGATTTACAGTGAGTCACACTGGCACTGCCCTGATTTACAGTGAGTCACACTGGCACTGCCCTGATTTACAGTGAGTCACACTGGCACTGCCCTGATTTACAGTGAGTCACACTGGCACTGCCCTGATTTACAGTGAGTCACACTGGCACTGCCCTGATTTACAGTGAGTCACACTGGCACTGCCCTGATTTACAGTGAGTCACACTGGCACTGCCCTGATTTACAGTGAGTCACACTGGCACTGCCCTGATTTACAGTGAGTCACACTGGCACTGCCCTGATTTACAGTGAGTCCCACTGGCACTGCCCTGATTTACAGTGAGTCACACTGGCACTGCCCTGATTACAGTGAGTCACACTGGCACTGCCTGATTTACAGTGAGTCACACTGGCACTGCCCTGATTTACAGTGAGTCACACTGGCACTGCCCTGATTTACAGTGAGTCACACTGGCACTGCCCCTGATTTACAGTGAGTCACACTGGCACTGCCCTGATTTACAGTGAGTCACACTGGCACTGCCCTGATTTACAGTGAGTCACACTGGCACTGCCCTGATTTACACTGAGTCACACTGGCACTGCCCTGATTTACAGTGAGTCACACTGGCACTGCCCTGATTTACAGTGAGTCACACTGCACTGCCTGATTTACAGTGAGTCACACTGGCACTGCCCTGATTTACAGTGAGTCACACTGGCACTGCCCTGATTTACAGTGAGTCACACTGGCACTGCCCTGATTTACAGTGAGTCACACTGGCACTGCCCTGATTTACAGTGAGTCACACTGGCACTGCCCTGATTTACAGTGAGTCACACTGGCACTGTCCTGATTTACAGTGAGTCACACTGGCACTGCCCTGATTTACAGTGAGTCACACTGGCACTGCCCTGATTTACAGTGAGTCACACTGGCACTGCCCTGATTTACAGTGAGTCACACTGGCACTGCCTGATTTACAGTGAGTCACACTGGCACTGCCTGATTTACAGTGAGTCACACTGGCACTGCCCCTGATTTACGTGAGTCACACTGGCACTGCCCCTGATTTACAGTGAGTCACACTGGCACTGCCCTGATTTACAGTGAGTCACACTGGCACTGCCCTGATTTACAGTGAGTCACACTGGCACTGCCCTGATTTACAGTGAGTCACACTGGCACTGCCTGATTTACAGTGAGTCACACTGGCACTGCCCTGATTTACAGTGAGTCACACTGGCACTGCCCTGATTTACAGTGAGTCACACTGGCACTGCCCTGATTTACAGTGAGTCACACTGGCACTGCCCTGATTTACAGTGAGTCACACTGGCACTGCCCTGATTTACAGTGAGTCACACTGGCACTGCCCTGATTTACAGTGAGTCACACTGGCACTGCCCTGATTTACAGTGAGTCACACTGGCACTGCCCTGATTTACAGTGAGTCACACTGGCACTGCCCTGATTTACAGTGAGTCACACTGGCACTGCCCTGATTTACAGTGAGTCACACTGGCACTGCCCTGATTTACAGTGAGTCACACTGGCACTGCCCTGATTTACAGTGAGTCACACTGGCACTGCCTGATTTACAGTGAGTCACACTGGCACTGCCCTGATTTACAGTGAGTCACACTGGCACTGCCCTGATTTACAGTGAGTCACACTGGCACTGCCCTGATTTACAGTGAGTCACACTGGCACTGCCCTGATTTACAGTGAGTCACACTGGCACTGCCCTGATTTACAGTGAGTCACACTGGCACTGCTCTGATTTACAGTGAGTCACACTGGCACTGCCCTGATTTACAGTGAGTCACACTGGCACTGCCCTGATTTACAGTGAGTCACACTGGCACTGCCCTGATTTACAGTGAGTCACACTGGCACTGCCCTGATTTACAGTGAGTCACACTGGCACTGCCCTGATTTACAGTGAGTCACACTGGCACTGCCCTGATTTACAGTGAGTCACACTGGCACTGCCCTGATTTACAGTGAGTCACACTGGCACTGCCCTGATTTACAGTGAGTCACACTGGCACTGCCCTGATTTACAGTGAGTCACACTGGCACTGCCCTGATTTACAGTGAGTCACACTGGCACTGCCCTGATTTACAGTGAGTCACACTGGCACTGCCCTGATTTACAGTGAGTCACACTGGCACTGCCCTGATTTACAGTGAGTCACACTGGCACTGCCCTGATTTACAGTGAGTCACACTGGCACTGCCCTGATTTACAGTGAGTCACACTGGCACTGCCCTGATTTACAGTGAGTCACACTGGCACTGCCCTGATTTACAGTGAGTCACACTGGCCTGCCCTGATTTACAGTGAGTCACACTGGCACTGCCCTGATTTACAGTGAGTCACACTGGCACTGCCCTGATTTACAGTGAGTCACACTGGCACTGCCCTGATTTACAGTGAGTCACACTGGCACTGCCCTGATTTACAGTGAGTCACACTGGCACTGCCCTGATTTACAGTGAGTCACACTGGCACTGCCCTGATTTACAGTGAGTCACACTGGCACTGCCCTGATTTACAGTGAGTCACACTGGCACTGCCCTGATTTACAGTGAGTCACACTGGCACTGCCCTGATTTACAGTGAGTCACACTGGCACTGCCCTGATTTACAGTGAGTCACACTGGCACTGCCCTGATTTACAGTGAGTCACACTGGCACTGCCCTGATTTACAGTGAGTCACACTGGCACTGCCCTGATTTACAGTGAGTCACACTGGCACTGCCCTGATTTACAGTGAGTCACACTGGCACTGCCCTGATTTACAGTGAGTCACACTGGCACTGCCCTGATTTACAGTGAGTCACACTGGCACTGCCCTGATTTACAGTGAGTCACACTGGCACTGCCCTGATTTACAGTGAGTCACACTGGCACTGCCCTGATTTACAGTGAGTCACACTGGCTCTGCCCTGATTTACAGTGAGTCACACTGGCACTGCCCTGATTTACAGTGAGTCACACTGGCACTGCCCTGATTTACAGTGAGTCACACTGGCACTGCCCTGATTTACAGTGAGTCACACTGGCACTGCCCTGATTTACAGTGAGTCACACTGGCACTGCCTGATTTACAGTGAGTCACACTGGCACTGCCCTGATTTACAGTGAGTCACACTGGCACTGCCCTGATTTACAGTGAGTCACACTGGCACTGCCCTGATTTACAGTGAGTCACACTGGCACTGTCCTGATTTACAGTGAGTCACACTGGCACTGCCCTGATTTACAGTGAGTCACACTGGCACTGCCCTGATTTACAGTGAGTCACACTGGCACTGCCCTGATTTACAGTGAGTCACACTGGCACTGCCTGATTTACAGTGAGTCACACTGGCACTGCCTGATTTACAGTGAGTCACACTGGCACTGCCCTGATTTACAAGGAGTCACACTGGCACTGCCTGATTTACAGTGAGTCACACTGGCACTGCCCTGATTTACAGTGAGTCACACTGGCACTGCCCTGATTTACAGTGAGTCACACTGGCACTGCCCTGATTTACAGTGAGTCACACTGGCACTGCCCTGATTTACAGCTGAGTCACACTGGCACTGCCCTGATTTACAGTGAGTCACACTGGCACTGCCCTGATTTACAGTGAGTCACACTGGCACTGCCCTGATTTACAGTGAGTCACACTGGCACTGCCCTGATTTACAGTGAGTCACACTGGCACTGCCCTGAATTACAGTGAGTCACACTGGCACTGCTCTGATTTACAGTGAGTCACACTGGCACTGCCCTGATTTACAGTGAGTCACACTGGCACTGCCCTGATTTACATTGAGTCACACTGGCACTGCCCTGATTTACAGTGAGTCACACTGGCACTGCCTGATTTACAGTGAGTCACACTGGCACTGCCCTGATTTACAGTGAGTCACACTGGCACTGCCTGATTTACAGTGAGTCACACTGGCACTGCTCTGATTTACAGTGAGTCACACTGGCACTGCCCTGATTTACAGTGAGTCACACTGGCACTGCCCTGATTTACAGTGAGTCACACTGGCACTGCCCTGATTTACAGTGAGTCACACTGGCACTGCCCTGATTTACAGTGAGTCACACTGGCACTGCCCTGATTTACAGTGAGTCACACTGGCTCTGCCCTGATTTACAGTGAGTCACACTGGCACTGCCCTGATTTACAGTGAGTCACACTGGCACTGCCCTGATTTACAGTGAGTCACACTGGCACTGCCCTGATTTACAGTGAGTCACACTGGCACTGCCCTGATTACAGTGAGTCACACTGGCACTGCCCTGATTTACAGTGAGTCACACTGGCACTGCCCTGATTTACAGTGAGTCACACTGGCACTGCCCTGATTTACAGTGAGTCACACTGGCACTGCCCTGATTTACAGTGAGTCACACTGGCACTGCCCTGATTTACAGTGAGGTCACACTGGCACTGCCCTGATTTACAGTGAGTCACACTGGCACTGCCCTGATTTACAGTGAGTCACACTGGCACTGCCCTGATTTACAGTGAGTCACACTGGCACTGCCCTGATTTACAGTGAGTCACACTGCACTGCCTGATTTACAGTGAGTCACACTGGCACTGCCCTGATTTACAGTGAGTCACACTGGCACTGCCCTGATTTACAGTGAGTCACACTGGCACTGCCTGATTTACAGTGAGTCACACTGGCACTGCCCTGATTTACAGTGAGTCACACTGGCACTGCCCTGATTTACAGTGAGTCACACTGGCACTGCCCTGATTTACAGTGAGTCACACTGGCACTGCCCTGATTTACAGTGAGTCACACTGGCACTGCCCTGATTTACAGTGAGTCACACTGGCACTGCCCTGACTTTACAGTGAGTCACACTGGCACTGCCCTGATTTACAGTGAGTCACACTGGCACTGCCCTGATTTACAGTGAGTCACACTGGCACTGCCCTGATTTACAGTGAGTCACACTGGCACTGCCCTGAATTACAGTGAGTCACACTGGCACTGCCCTGATTTACAGTGAGTCACACTTGCACTGCCCTGATTTACAGTGAGTCAACTGGCACTGCCGTGATTTACAGTGAGTCACACTGGCACTGCCCTGATTTACAGTGAGTCACACTGGCACTGCCCTGATTTACAGTGAGTCACACTGGCACTGCCCTGATTTACAGTGAGTCACACTGCCACTGCCTGATTTACAGTGAGTCACACTGGCACTGCTCTGATTTACAGTGAGTCACACTGGCACTGCCCTGATTTACAGTGAGTCACACGGCACTGCCCTGATTTACAGTGAGTCACACTGGCACTGCCTGATTTACAGTGAGTCACACTGGCACGTCCTGATTTACAGTGAGTCACACTGGCACTGCCCTGATTTACAGTGAGTCACACTGGCACTGCCCTGATTTACAGTGAGTCACACTGGCACTGCCCTGATTTACAGTGAGTCACACTGGCACTGCCCTGATTTACAGTGAGTCACACTGGCACTGCCCTGATTTACAGTGAGTCACACTGGCACTGCCCTGATTTACAGTGAGTCACACTGGCACTGCCCTGATTTACAGTGAGTCACACTGGCACTGCCCTGATTTACAGTGAGTCACACTGGCACTGCCCTGATTTACAGTGAGTCACACTGGCACTGCCCTGATTTACAGTGAGTCACACTGGCACTGCCCTGATTTACAGTGAGTCACACTGGCACTGCCCTGATTTACAGTGAGTCACACTGGCACTGCCCTGATTTACAGTGAGTCACACTGGCACTGCCCTGATTTACAGTGAGTCACACTGGCACTGCCCTGATTTACAGTGAGTCACACTGGCACTGCCCTGATTTACAGTGAGTCACACTGGCACTGCCCTGATTTACAGTGAGTCACACTGGCACTGCCCTGATTTACAGTGAGTCACACTGGCACTGCCCTGATTTACAGTGAGTCACACTGGCACTGCCCTGATTTACAGTGAGTCACACTGGCACTGCCCTGATTTACAGTGAGTCACACTGGCACTGCCCTGATTTACAGTGAGTCACACTGGCACTGCCCTGATTTACAGTGAGTCACACTGGCACTGCCCTGATTTACAGTGAGTCACACTGGCACTGCCCTGATTTACAGTGAGTCACACTGGCACTGCCCTGATTTACAGTGAGTCACACTGGCACTGCCCTGATTTACAGTGAGTCACACTGGCACTGCCCTGATTTACAGTGAGTCACACTGGCACTGCCCTGATTTACAGTGAGTCACACTGGCACTGCCCTGATTTACAGTGAGTCACACTGGCACTGCCCTGATTTACAGTGAGTCACACTGGCACTGCCCTGATTTACAGTGAGTCACACTGGCACTGCCCTGATTTACAGTGAGTCACACTGGCACTGCCCTGATTTACAGTGAGTCACACTGGCACTGCCCTGATTTACAGTGAGTCACACTGGCACTGCCCTGATTTACAGTGAGTCACACTGGCACTGCCCTGATTTACAGTGAGTCACACTGGCACTGCCCTGATTTACAGTGAGTCACACTGGCACTGCCCTGATTTACAGTGAGTCACACTGGCACTGCCCTGATTTACAGTGAGTCACACTGGCACTGCCCTGATTTACAGTGAGTCACACTGGCACTGCCCTGATTTACAGTGAGTCACACTGGCACTGCCCTGATTTACAGTGAGTCACACTGGCACTGCCCTGATTTACAGTGAGTCACACTGGCACTGCCCTGATTTACAGTGAGTCACACTGGCACTGCCCTGATTTACAGTGAGTCACACTGGCACTGCCCTGATTTACAGTGAGTCACACTGGCACTGCCCTGATTTACAGTGAGTCACACTGGCACTGCCCTGATTTACAGTGAGTCACACTGGCACTGCCCTGATTTACAGTGAGTCACACTGGCACTGCCCTGATTTACAGTGAGTCACACTGGCACTGCCCTGATTTACAGTGAGTCACACTGGCACTGCCCTGATTTACAGTGAGTCACACTGGCACTGCCCTGATTTACAGTGAGTCACACTGGCACTGCCCTGATTTACAGTGAGTCACACTGGCACTGCCCTGATTTACAGTGAGTCACACTGGCACTGCCCTGATTTACAGTGAGTCACACTGGCACTGCCCTGATTTACAGTGAGTCACACTGGCACTGCCCTGATTTACAGTGAGTCACACTGGCACTGCCCTGATTTACAGTGAGTCACACTGGCACTGCCCTGATTTACAGTGAGTCACACTGGCACTGCCCTGATTTACAGTGAGTCACACTGGCACTGCCCTGATTTACAGTGAGTCACACTGGCACTGCCCTGATTTACAGTGAGTCACACTGGCACTGCCCTGATTTACAGTGAGTCACACTGGCACTGCCCTGATTTACAGTGAGTCACACTGGCACTGCCCTGATTTACAGTGAGTCACACTGGCACTGCCCTGATTTACAGTGAGTCACACTGGCACTGCCCTGATTTACAGTGAGTCACACTGGCACTGCCCTGATTTACAGTGAGTCACACTGGCACTGCCCTGATTTACAGTGAGTCACACTGGCACTGCCCTGATTTACAGTGAGTCACACTGGCACTGCCCTGATTTACAGTGAGTCACACTGGCACTGCCCTGATTTACAGTGAGTCACACTGGCACTGCCCTGATTTACAGTGAGTCACACTGGCACTGCCCTGATTTACAGTGAGTCACACTGGCACTGCCCTGATTTACAGTGAGTCACACTGGCACTGCCCTGATTTACAGTGAGTCACACTGGCACTGCCCTGATTTACAGTGAGTCACACTGGCACTGCCCTGATTTACAGTGAGTCACACTGGCACTGCCCTGATTTACAGTGAGTCACACTGGCACTGCCCTGATTTACAGTGAGTCACACTGGCACTGCCCTGATTTACAGTGAGTCACACTGGCACTGCCCTGATTTACAGTGAGTCACACTGGCACTGCCCTGATTTACAGTGAGTCACACTGGCACTGCCCTGATTTACAGTGAGTCACACTGGCACTGCCCTGATTTACAGTGAGTCACACTGGCACTGCCCTGATTTACAGTGAGTCACACTGGCACTGCCCTGATTTACAGTGAGTCACACTGGCACTGCCCTGATTTACAGTGAGTCACACTGGCACTGCCCTGATTTACAGTGAGTCACACTGGCACTGCCCTGATTTACAGTGAGTCACACTGGCACTGCCCTGATTTACAGTGAGTCACACTGGCACTGCCCTGATTTACAGTGAGTCACACTGGCACTGCCCTGATTTACAGTGAGTCACACTGGCACTGCCCTGATTTACAGTGAGTCACACACTGCCCTGATTTACAGTGAGTCACACTGGCACTGCCCTGATTTACAGTGAGTCACACTGGCACTGCCCTGATTTACAGTGAGTCACACTGGCACTGCCCTGATTTACAGTGAGTCACACTGGCACTGCCCTGATTTACAGTGAGTCACACTGGCACTGCCCTGATTTACAGTGAGTCACACTGGCACTGCCCTGATTTACAGTGAGTCACACTGGCACTGCCCTGATTTACAGTGAGTCACACTGGCACTGCCCTGATTTACAGTGAGTCACACTGGCACTGCCCTGATTTACAGTGAGTCACACTGGCACTGCCCTGATTTACAGTGAGTCACACTGGCACTGCCCTGATTTACAGTGAGTCACACTGGCACTGCCCTGATTTACAGTGAGTCACACTGGCACTGCCCTGATTTACAGTGAGTCACACTGGCACTGCCCTGATTTACAGTGAGTCACACTGGCACTGCCCTGATTTACAGTGAGTCACACTGGCACTGCCCTGATTTACAGTGAGTCACACTGGCACTGCCCTGATTTACAGTGAGTCACACTGGCACTGCCCTGATTTACAGTGAGTCACACTGGCACTGCCCTGATTTACAGTGAGTCACACTGGCACTGCCCTGATTTACAGTGAGTCACACTGGCACTGCCCTGATTTACAGTGAGTCACACTGGCACTGCCCTGATTTACAGTGAGTCACACTGGCACTGCCCTGATTTACAGTGAGTCACACTGGCACTGCCCTGATTTACAGTGAGTCACACTGGCACTGCCCTGATTTACAGTGAGTCACACTGGCACTGCCCTGATTTACAGTGAGTCACACTGGCACTGCCCTGATTTACAGTGAGTCACACTGGCACTGCCCTGATTTACAGTGAGTCACACTGGCACTGCCCTGATTTACAGTGAGTCACACTGGCACTGCCCTGATTTACAGTGAGTCACACTGGCACTGCCCTGATTTACAGTGAGTCACACTGGCACTGCCCTGATTTACAGTGAGTCACACTGGCACTGCCCTGATTTACAGTGAGTCACACTGGCACTGCCCTGATTTACAGTGAGTCACACTGGCACTGCCCTGATTTACAGTGAGTCACACTGGCACTGCCCTGATTTACAGTGAGTCACACTGGCACTGCCCTGATTTACAGTGAGTCACACTGGCACTGCCCTGATTTACAGTGAGTCACACTGGCACTGCCCTGATTTACAGTGAGTCACACTGGCACTGCCCTGATTTACAGTGAGTCACACTGGCACTGCCCTGATTTACAGTGAGTCACACTGGCACTGCCCTGATTTACAGTGAGTCACACTGGCACTGCCCTGATTTACAGTGAGTCACACTGGCACTGCCCTGATTTACAGTGAGTCACACTGGCACTGCCCTGATTTACAGTGAGTCACACTGGCACTGCCCTGATTTACAGTGAGTCACACTGGCACTGCCCTGATTTACAGTGAGTCACACTGGCACTGCCCTGATTTACAGTGAGTCACACTGGCACTGCCCTGATTTACAGTGAGTCACACTGGCACTGCCCTGATTTACAGTGAGTCACACTGGCACTGCCCTGATTTACAGTGAGTCACACTGGCACTGCCCTGATTTACAGTGAGTCACACTGGCACTGCCCTGATTTACAGTGAGTCACACTGGCACTGCCCTGATTTACAGTGAGTCACACTGGCACTGCCCTGATTTACAGTGAGTCACACTGGCACTGCCCTGATTTACAGTGAGTCACACTGGCACTGCCCTGATTTACAGTGAGTCACACTGGCACTGCCCTGATTTACAGTGAGTCACACTGGCACTGCCCTGATTTACAGTGAGTCACACTGGCACTGCCCTGATTTACAGTGAGTCACACTGGCACTGCCCTGATTTACAGTGAGTCACACTGGCACTGCCCTGATTTACAGTGAGTCACACTGGCACTGCCCTGATTTACAGTGAGTCACACTGGCACTGCCCTGATTTACAGTGAGTCACACTGGCACTGCCCTGATTTACAGTGAGTCACACTGGCACTGCCCTGATTTACAGTGAGTCACACTGGCACTGCCCTGATTTACAGTGAGTCACACTGGCACTGCCCTGATTTACAGTGAGTCACACTGGCACTGCCCTGATTTACAGTGAGTCACACTGGCACTGCCCTGATTTACAGTGAGTCACACTGGCACTGCCCTGATTTACAGTGAGTCACACTGGCACTGCCCTGATTTACAGTGAGTCACACTGGCACTGCCCTGATTTACAGTGAGTCACACTGGCACTGCCCTGATTTACAGTGAGTCACACTGGCACTGCCCTGATTTACAGTGAGTCACACTGGCACTGCCCTGATTTACAGTGAGTCACACTGGCACTGCCCTGATTTACAGTGAGTCACACTGGCACTGCCCTGATTTACAGTGAGTCACACTGGCACTGCCCTGATTTACAGTGAGTCACACTGGCACTGCCCTGATTTACAGTGAGTCACACTGGCACTGCCCTGATTTACAGTGAGTCACACTGGCACTGCCCTGATTTACAGTGAGTCACACTGGCACTGCCCTGATTTACAGTGAGTCACACTGGCACTGCCCTGATTTACAGTGAGTCACACTGGCACTGCCCTGATTTACAGTGAGTCACACTGGCACTGCCCTGATTTACAGTGAGTCACACTGGCACTGCCCTGATTTACAGTGAGTCACACTGGCACTGCCCTGATTTACAGTGAGTCACACTGGCACTGCCCTGATTTACAGTGAGTCACACTGGCACTGCCCTGATTTACAGTGAGTCACACTGGCACTGCCCTGATTTACAGTGAGTCACACTGGCACTGCCCTGATTTACAGTGAGTCACACTGGCACTGCCCTGATTTACAGTGAGTCACACTGGCACTGCCCTGATTTACAGTGAGTCACACTGGCACTGCCCTGATTTACAGTGAGTCACACTGGCACTGCCCTGATTTACAGTGAGTCACACTGGCACTGCCCTGATTTACAGTGAGTCACACTGGCACTGCCCTGATTTACAGTGAGTCACACTGGCACTGCCCTGATTTACAGTGAGTCACACTGGCACTGCCCTGATTTACAGTGAGTCACACTGGCACTGCCCTGATTTACAGTGAGTCACACTGGCACTGCCCTGATTTACAGTGAGTCACACTGGCACTGCCCTGATTTACAGTGAGTCACACTGGCACTGCCCTGATTTACAGTGAGTCACACTGGCACTGCCCTGATTTACAGTGAGTCACACTGGCACTGCCCTGATTTACAGTGAGTCACACTGGCACTGCCCTGATTTACAGTGAGTCACACTGGCACTGCCCTGATTTACAGTGAGTCACACTGGCACTGCCCTGATTTACAGTGAGTCACACTGGCACTGCCCTGATTTACAGTGAGTCACACTGGCACTGCCCTGATTTACAGTGAGTCACACTGGCACTGCCCTGATTTACAGTGAGTCACACTGGCACTGCCCTGATTTACAGTGAGTCACACTGGCACTGCCCTGATTTACAGTGAGTCACACTGGCACTGCCCTGATTTACAGTGAGTCACACTGGCACTGCCCTGATTTACAGTGAGTCACACTGGCACTGCCCTGATTTACAGTGAGTCACACTGGCACTGCCCTGATTTACAGTGAGTCACACTGGCACTGCCCTGATTTACAGTGAGTCACACTGGCACTGCCCTGATTTACAGTGAGTCACACTGGCACTGCCCTGATTTACAGTGAGTCACACTGGCACTGCCCTGATTTACAGTGAGTCACACTGGCACTGCCCTGATTTACAGTGAGTCACACTGGCACTGCCCTGATTTACAGTGAGTCACACTGGCACTGCCCTGATTTACAGTGAGTCACACTGGCACTGCCCTGATTTACAGTGAGTCACACTGGCACTGCCCTGATTTACAGTGAGTCACACTGGCACTGCCCTGATTTACAGTGAGTCACACTGGCACTGCCCTGATTTACAGTGAGTCACACTGGCACTGCCCTGATTTACAGTGAGTCACACTGGCACTGCCCTGATTTACAGTGAGTCACACTGGCACTGCCCTGATTTACAGTGAGTCACACTGGCACTGCCCTGATTTACAGTGAGTCACACTGGCACTGCCCTGATTTACAGTGAGTCACACTGGCACTGCCCTGATTTACAGTGAGTCACACTGGCACTGCCCTGATTTACAGTGAGTCACACTGGCACTGCCCTGATTTACAGTGAGTCACACTGGCACTGCCCTGATTTACAGTGAGTCACACTGGCACTGCCCTGATTTACAGTGAGTCACACTGGCACTGCCCTGATTTACAGTGAGTCACACTGGCACTGCCCTGATTTACAGTGAGTCACACTGGCACTGCCCTGATTTACAGTGAGTCACACTGGCACTGCCCTGATTTACAGTGAGTCACACTGGCACTGCCCTGATTTACAGTGAGTCACACTGGCACTGCCCTGATTTACAGTGAGTCACACTGGCACTGCCCTGATTTACAGTGAGTCACACTGGCACTGCCCTGATTTACAGTGAGTCACACTGGCACTGCCCTGATTTACAGTGAGTCACACTGCCCTGATTTACAGTGAGTCACACTGGCACTGCCCTGATTTACAGTGAGTCACACTGGCACTGCCCTGATTTACAGTGAGTCACACTGGCACTGCCCTGATTTACAGTGAGTCACACTGGCACTGCCCTGATTTACAGTGAGTCACACTGGCACTGCCCTGATTTACAGTGAGTCACACTGGCACTGCCCTGATTTACAGTGAGTCACACTGGCACTGCCCTGATTTACAGTGAGTCACACTGGCACTGCCCTGATTTACAGTGAGTCACACTGGCACTGCCCTGATTTACAGTGAGTCACACTGGCACTGCCCTGATTTACAGTGAGTCACACTGGCACTGCCCTGATTTACAGTGAGTCACACTGGCACTGCCCTGATTTACAGTGAGTCACACTGGCACTGCCCTGATTTACAGTGAGTCACACTGGCACTGCCCTGATTTACAGTGAGTCACACTGGCACTGCCCTGATTTACAGTGAGTCACACTGGCACTGCCCTGATTTACAGTGAGTCACACTGGCACTGCCCTGATTTACAGTGAGTCACACTGGCACTGCCCTGATTTACAGTGAGTCACACTGGCACTGCCCTGATTTACAGTGAGTCACACTGGCACTGCCCTGATTTACAGTGAGTCACACTGGCACTGCCCTGATTTACAGTGAGTCACACTGGCACTGCCCTGATTTACAGTGAGTCACACTGGCACTGCCCTGATTTACAGTGAGTCACACTGGCACTGCCCTGATTTACAGTGAGTCACACTGGCACTGCCCTGATTTACAGTGAGTCACACTGGCACTGCCCTGATTTACAGTGAGTCACACTGGCACTGCCCTGATTTACAGTGAGTCACACTGGCACTGCCCTGATTTACAGTGAGTCACACTGGCACTGCCCTGATTTACAGTGAGTCACACTGGCACTGCCCTGATTTACAGTGAGTCACACTGGCACTGCCCTGATTTACAGTGAGTCACACTGGCACTGCCCTGATTTACAGTGAGTCACACTGGCACTGCCCTGATTTACAGTGAGTCACACTGGCACTGCCCTGATTTACAGTGAGTCACACTGGCACTGCCCTGATTTACAGTGAGTCACACTGGCACTGCCCTGATTTACAGTGAGTCACACTGGCACTGCCCTGATTTACAGTGAGTCACACTGGCACTGCCCTGATTTACAGTGAGTCACACTGGCACTGCCCTGATTTACAGTGAGTCACACTGGCACTGCCCTGATTTACAGTGAGTCACACTGGCACTGCCCTGATTTACAGTGAGTCACACTGGCACTGCCCTGATTTACAGTGAGTCACACTGGCACTGCCCTGATTTACAGTGAGTCACACTGGCACTGCCCTGATTTACAGTGAGTCACACTGGCACTGCCCTGATTTACAGTGAGTCACACTGGCACTGCCCTGATTTACAGTGAGTCACACTGGCACTGCCCTGATTTACAGTGAGTCACACTGGCACTGCCCTGATTTACAGTGAGTCACACTGGCACTGCCCTGATTTACAGTGAGTCACACTGGCACTGCCCTGATTTACAGTGAGTCACACTGGCACTGCCCTGATTTACAGTGAGTCACACTGGCACTGCCCTGATTTACAGTGAGTCACACTGGCACTGCCCTGATTTACAGTGAGTCACACTGGCACTGCCCTGATTTACAGTGAGTCACACTGGCACTGCCCTGATTTACAGTGAGTCACACTGGCACTGCCCTGATTTACAGTGAGTCACACTGGCACTGCCCTGATTTACAGTGAGTCACACTGGCACTGCCCTGATTTACAGTGAGTCACACTGGCACTGCCCTGATTTACAGTGAGTCACACTGGCACTGCCCTGATTTACAGTGAGTCACACTGGCACTGCCCTGATTTACAGTGAGTCACACTGGCACTGCCCTGATTTACAGTGAGTCACACTGGCACTGCCCTGATTTACAGTGAGTCACACTGGCACTGCCCTGATTTACAGTGAGTCACACTGGCACTGCCCTGATTTACAGTGAGTCACACTGGCACTGCCCTGATTTACAGTGAGTCACACTGGCACTGCCCTGATTTACAGTGAGTCACACTGGCACTGCCCTGATTTACAGTGAGTCACACTGGCACTGCCCTGATTTACAGTGAGTCACACTGGCACTGCCCTGATTTACAGTGAGTCACACTGGCACTGCCCTGATTTACAGTGAGTCACACTGGCACTGCCCTGATTTACAGTGAGTCACACTGGCACTGCCCTGATTTACAGTGAGTCACACTGCCCTGATTTACAGTGAGTCACACTGGCACTGCCCTGATTTACAGTGAGTCACACTGGCACTGCCCTGATTTACAGTGAGTCACACTGGCACTGCCCTGATTTACAGTGAGTCACACTGGCACTGCCCTGATTTACAGTGAGTCACACTGGCACTGCCCTGATTTACAGTGAGTCACACTGGCACTGCCCTGATTTACAGTGAGTCACACTGGCACTGCCCTGATTTACAGTGAGTCACACTGGCACTGCCCTGATTTACAGTGAGTCACACTGGCACTGCCCTGATTTACAGTGAGTCACACTGGCACTGCCCTGATTTACAGTGAGTCACACTGGCACTGCCCTGATTTACAGTGAGTCACACTGGCACTGCCCTGATTTACAGTGAGTCACACTGGCACTGCCCTGATTTACAGTGAGTCACACTGGCACTGCCCTGATTTACAGTGAGTCACACTGGCACTGCCCTGATTTACAGTGAGTCACACTGGCACTGCCCTGATTTACAGTGAGTCACACTGGCACTGCCCTGATTTACAGTGAGTCACACTGGCACTGCCCTGATTTACAGTGAGTCACACTGGCACTGCCCTGATTTACAGTGAGTCACACTGGCACTGCCCTGATTTACAGTGAGTCACACTGCCCTGATTTACAGTGAGTCACACTGGCACTGCCCTGATTTACAGTGAGTCACACTGGCACTGCCCTGATTTACAGTGAGTCACACTGGCACTGCCCTGATTTACAGTGAGTCACACTGGCACTGCCCTGATTTACAGTGAGTCACACTGGCACTGCCCTGATTTACAGTGAGTCACACTGGCACTGCCCTGATTTACAGTGAGTCACACTGGCACTGCCCTGATTTACAGTGAGTCACACTGGCACTGCCCTGATTTACAGTGAGTCACACTGGCACTGCCCTGATTTACAGTGAGTCACACTGGCACTGCCCTGATTTACAGTGAGTCACACTGGCACTGCCCTGATTTACAGTGAGTCACACTGGCACTGCCCTGATTTACAGTGAGTCACACTGGCACTGCCCTGATTTACAGTGAGTCACACTGGCACTGCCCTGATTTACAGTGAGTCACACTGGCACTGCCCTGATTTACAGTGAGTCACACTGGCACTGCCCTGATTTACAGTGAGTCACACTGGCACTGCCCTGATTTACAGTGAGTCACACTGGCACTGCCCTGATTTACAGTGAGTCACACTGGCACTGCCCTGATTTACAGTGAGTCACACTGGCACTGCCCTGATTTACAGTGAGTCACACTGGCACTGCCCTGATTTACAGTGAGTCACACTGGCACTGCCCTGATTTACAGTGAGTCACACTGCCCTGATTTACAGTGAGTCACACTGGCACTGCCCTGATTTACAGTGAGTCACACTGGCACTGCCCTGATTTACAGTGAGTCACACTGGCACTGCCCTGATTTACAGTGAGTCACACTGGCACTGCCCTGATTTACAGTGAGTCACACTGGCACTGCCCTGATTTACAGTGAGTCACACTGGCACTGCCCTGATTTACAGTGAGTCACACTGGCACTGCCCTGATTTACAGTGAGTCACACTGGCACTGCCCTGATTTACAGTGAGTCACACTGGCACTGCCCTGATTTACAGTGAGTCACACTGGCACTGCCCTGATTTACAGTGAGTCACACTGGCACTGCCCTGATTTACAGTGAGTCACACTGGCACTGCCCTGATTTACAGTGAGTCACACTGGCACTGCCCTGATTTACAGTGAGTCACACTGGCACTGCCCTGATTTACAGTGAGTCACACTGGCACTGCCCTGATTTACAGTGAGTCACACTGCCCTGATTTACAGTGAGTCACACTGGCACTGCCCTGATTTACAGTGAGTCACACTGGCACTGCCCTGATTTACAGTGAGTCACACTGGCACTGCCCTGATTTACAGTGAGTCACACTGGCACTGCCCTGATTTACAGTGAGTCACACTGGCACTGCCCTGATTTACAGTGAGTCACACTGGCACTGCCCTGATTTACAGTGAGTCACACTGGCACTGCCCTGATTTACAGTGAGTCACACTGGCACTGCCCTGATTTACAGTGAGTCACACTGGCACTGCCCTGATTTACAGTGAGTCACACTGGCACTGCCCTGATTTACAGTGAGTCACACTGGCACTGCCCTGATTTACAGTGAGTCACACTGGCACTGCCCTGATTTACAGTGAGTCACACTGGCACTGCCCTGATTTACAGTGAGTCACACTGGCACTGCCCTGATTTACAGTGAGTCACACTGGCACTGCCCTGATTTACAGTGAGTCACACTGGCACTGCCCTGATTTACAGTGAGTCACACTGCCCTGATTTACAGTGAGTCACACTGGCACTGCCCTGATTTACAGTGAGTCACACTGGCACTGCCCTGATTTACAGTGAGTCACACTGGCACTGCCCTGATTTACAGTGAGTCACACTGGCACTGCCCTGATTTACAGTGAGTCACACTGGCACTGCCCTGATTTACAGTGAGTCACACTGGCACTGCCCTGATTTACAGTGAGTCACACTGGCACTGCCCTGATTTACAGTGAGTCACACTGGCACTGCCCTGATTTACAGTGAGTCACACTGGCACTGCCCTGATTTACAGTGAGTCACACTGGCACTGCCCTGATTTACAGTGAGTCACACTGGCACTGCCCTGATTTACAGTGAGTCACACTGGCACTGCCCTGATTTACAGTGAGTCACACTGGCACTGCCCTGATTTACAGTGAGTCACACTGGCACTGCCCTGATTTACAGTGAGTCACACTGGCACTGCCCTGATTTACAGTGAGTCACACTGCCCTGATTTACAGTGAGTCACACTGGCACTGCCCTGATTTACAGTGAGTCACACTGGCACTGCCCTGATTTACAGTGAGTCACACTGGCACTGCCCTGATTTACAGTGAGTCACACTGGCACTGCCCTGATTTACAGTGAGTCACACTGGCACTGCCCTGATTTACAGTGAGTCACACTGGCACTGCCCTGATTTACAGTGAGTCACACTGGCACTGCCCTGATTTACAGTGAGTCACACTGGCACTGCCCTGATTTACAGTGAGTCACACTGGCACTGCCCTGATTTACAGTGAGTCACACTGGCACTGCCCTGATTTACAGTGAGTCACACTGGCACTGCCCTGATTTACAGTGAGTCACACTGGCACTGCCCTGATTTACAGTGAGTCACACTGGCACTGCCCTGATTTACAGTGAGTCACACTGGCACTGCCCTGATTTACAGTGAGTCACACTGGCACTGCCCTGATTTACAGTGAGTCACACTGGCACTGCCCTGATTTACAGTGAGTCACACACTGCCCTGATTTACAGTGAGTCACACTGGCACTGCCCTGATTTACAGTGAGTCACACTGGCACTGCCCTGATTTACAGTGAGTCACACTGGCACTGCCCTGATTTACAGTGAGTCACACTGGCACTGCCCTGATTTACAGTGAGTCACACTGGCACTGCCCTGATTTACAGTGAGTCACACTGGCACTGCCCTGATTTACAGTGAGTCACACTGGCACTGCCCTGATTTACAGTGAGTCACACTGGCACTGCCCTGATTTACAGTGAGTCACACTGGCACTGCCCTGATTTACAGTGAGTCACACTGGCACTGCCCTGATTTACAGTGAGTCACACTGGCACTGCCCTGATTTACAGTGAGTCACACTGGCACTGCCCTGATTTACAGTGAGTCACACTGGCACTGCCCTGATTTACAGTGAGTCACACTGGCACTGCCCTGATTTACAGTGAGTCACACTGGCACTGCCCTGATTTACAGTGAGTCACACTGGCACTGCCCTGATTTACAGTGAGTCACACTGGCACTGCCCTGATTTACAGTGAGTCACACTGGCACTGCCCTGATTTACAGTGAGTCACACTGGCACTGCCCTGATTTACAGTGAGTCACACTGGCACTGCCCTGATTTACAGTGAGTCACACTGGCACTGCCCTGATTTACAGTGAGTCACACTGGCACTGCCCTGATTTACAGTGAGTCACACTGGCACTGCCCTGATTTACAGTGAGTCACACTGGCACTGCCCTGATTTACAGTGAGTCACACTGCCCTGATTTACAGTGAGTCACACTGGCACTGCCCTGATTTACAGTGAGTCACACTGGCACTGCCCTGATTTACAGTGAGTCACACTGGCACTGCCCTGATTTACAGTGAGTCACACTGGCACTGCCCTGATTTACAGTGAGTCACACTGGCACTGCCCTGATTTACAGTGAGTCACACTGGCACTGCCCTGATTTACAGTGAGTCACACTGGCACTGCCCTGATTTACAGTGAGTCACACTGGCACTGCCCTGATTTACAGTGAGTCACACTGGCACTGCCCTGATTTACAGTGAGTCACACTGGCACTGCCCTGATTTACAGTGAGTCACACTGGCACTGCCCTGATTTACAGTGAGTCACACTGGCACTGCCCTGATTTACAGTGAGTCACACTGGCACTGCCCTGATTTACAGTGAGTCACACTGGCACTGCCCTGATTTACAGTGAGTCACACTGGCACTGCCCTGATTTACAGTGAGTCACACTGGCACTGCCCTGATTTACAGTGAGTCACACTGGCACTGCCCTGATTTACAGTGAGTCACACTGGCACTGCCCTGATTTACAGTGAGTCACACTGGCACTGCCCTGATTTACAGTGAGTCACACTGGCACTGCCCTGATTTACAGTGAGTCACACTGGCACTGCCCTGATTTACAGTGAGTCACACTGGCACTGCCCTGATTTACAGTGAGTCACACTGGCACTGCCCTGATTTACAGTGAGTCACACTGGCACTGCCCTGATTTACAGTGAGTCACACTGGCACTGCCCTGATTTACAGTGAGTCACACTGTCCTGATTTACAGTGAGTCACACTGGCACTGCCCTGATTTACAGTGAGTCACACTGGCACTGCCCTGATTTACAGTGAGTCACACTGGCACTGCCCTGATTTACAGTGAGTCACACTGGCACTGCCCTGATTTACAGTGAGTCACACTGGCACTGCCCTGATTTACAGTGAGTCACACTGGCACTGCCCTGATTTACAGTGAGTCACACTGGCACTGCCCTGATTTACAGTGAGTCACACTGGCACTGCCCTGATTTACAGTGAGTCACACTGGCACTGCCCTGATTTACAGTGAGTCACACTGGCACTGCCCTGATTTACAGTGAGTCACACTGGCACTGCCCTGATTTACAGTGAGTCACACTGGCACTGCCCTGATTTACAGTGAGTCACACTGGCACTGCCCTGATTTACAGTGAGTCACACTGGCACTGCCCTGATTTACAGTGAGTCACACTGGCACTGCCCTGATTTACAGTGAGTCACACTGGCACTGCCCTGATTTACAGTGAGTCACACTGGCACTGCCCTGATTTACAGTGAGTCACACTGGCACTGCCCTGATTTACAGTGAGTCACACTGGCACTGCCCTGATTTACAGTGAGTCACACTGGCACTGCCCTGATTTACAGTGAGTCACACTGGCACTGCCCTGATTTACAGTGAGTCACACTGGCACTGCCCTGATTTACAGTGAGTCACACTGGCACTGCCCTGATTTACAGTGAGTCACACTGGCACTGCCCTGATTTACAGTGAGTCACACTGGCACTGCCCTGATTTACAGTGAGTCACACTGGCACTGCCCTGATTTACAGTGAGTCACACTGGCACTGCCCTGATTTACAGTGAGTCACACTGGCACTGCCCTGATTTACAGTGAGTCACACTGGCACTGCCCTGATTTACAGTGAGTCACACTGGCACTGCCCTGATTTACAGTGAGTCACACTGGCACTGCCCTGATTTACAGTGAGTCACACTGGCACTGCCCTGATTTACAGTGAGTCACACTGGCACTGCCCTGATTTACAGTGAGTCACACTGGCACTGCCCTGATTTACAGTGAGTCACACTGGCACTGCCCTGATTTACAGTGAGTCACACTGGCACTGCCCTGATTTACAGTGAGTCACACTGGCACTGCCCTGATTTACAGTGAGTCACACTGGCACTGCCCTGATTTACAGTGAGTCACACTGGCACTGCCCTGATTTACAGTGAGTCACACTGGCACTGCCCTGATTTACAGTGAGTCACACTGGCACTGCCCTGATTTACAGTGAGTCACACTGGCACTGCCCTGATTTACAGTGAGTCACACTGGCACTGCCCTGATTTACAGTGAGTCACACTGGCACTGCCCTGATTTACAGTGAGTCACACTGGCACTGCCCTGATTTACAGTGAGTCACACTGGCACTGCCCTGATTTACAGTGAGTCACACTGGCACTGCCCTGATTTACAGTGAGTCACACTGGCACTGCCCTGATTTACAGTGAGTCACACTGGCACTGCCCTGATTTACAGTGAGTCACACTGCCCTGATTTACAGTGAGTCACACTGGCACTGCCCTGATTTACAGTGAGTCACACTGGCACTGCCCTGATTTACAGTGAGTCACACTGGCACTGCCCTGATTTACAGTGAGTCACACTGGCACTGCCCTGATTTACAGTGAGTCACACTGGCACTGCCCTGATTTACAGTGAGTCACACTGGCACTGCCCTGATTTACAGTGAGTCACACTGGCACTGCCCTGATTTACAGTGAGTCACACTGGCACTGCCCTGATTTACAGTGAGTCACACTGGCACTGCCCTGATTTACAGTGAGTCACACTGGCACTGCCCTGATTTACAGTGAGTCACACTGGCACTGCCCTGATTTACAGTGAGTCACACTGGCACTGCCCTGATTTACAGTGAGTCACACTGGCACTGCCCTGATTTACAGTGAGTCACACTGGCACTGCCCTGATTTACAGTGAGTCACACTGGCACTGCCCTGATTTACAGTGAGTCACACTGGCACTGCCCTGATTTACAGTGAGTCACACTGGCACTGCCCTGATTTACAGTGAGTCACACTGGCACTGCCCTGATTTACAGTGAGTCACACTGGCACTGCCCTGATTTACAGTGAGTCACACTGGCACTGCCCTGATTTACAGTGAGTCACACTGGCACTGCCCTGATTTACAGTGAGTCACACTGGCACTGCCCTGATTTACAGTGAGTCACACTGGCACTGCCCTGATTTACAGTGAGTCACACTGGCACTGCCCTGATTTACAGTGAGTCACACTGGCACTGCCCTGATTTACAGTGAGTCACACTGCCCTGATTTACAGTGAGTCACACTGGCACTGCCCTGATTTACAGTGAGTCACACTGGCACTGCCCTGATTTACAGTGAGTCACACTGGCACTGCCCTGATTTACAGTGAGTCACACTGGCACTGCCCTGATTTACAGTGAGTCACACTGGCACTGCCCTGATTTACAGTGAGTCACACTGGCACTGCCCTGATTTACAGTGAGTCACACTGGCACTGCCCTGATTTACAGTGAGTCACACTGGCACTGCCCTGATTTACAGTGAGTCACACTGGCACTGCCCTGATTTACAGTGAGTCACACTGGCACTGCCCTGATTTACAGTGAGTCACACTGGCACTGCCCTGATTTACAGTGAGTCACACTGGCACTGCCCTGATTTACAGTGAGTCACACTGGCACTGCCCTGATTTACAGTGAGTCACACTGGCACTGCCCTGATTTACAGTGAGTCACACTGGCACTGCCCTGATTTACAGTGAGTCACACTGGCACTGCCCTGATTTACAGTGAGTCACACTGGCACTGCCCTGATTTACAGTGAGTCACACTGGCACTGCCCTGATTTACAGTGAGTCACACTGGCACTGCCCTGATTTACAGTGAGTCACACTGGCACTGCCCTGATTTACAGTGAGTCACACTGCCCTGATTTACAGTGAGTCACACTGGCACTGCCCTGATTTACAGTGAGTCACACTGGCACTGCCCTGATTTACAGTGAGTCACACTGGCACTGCCCTGATTTACAGTGAGTCACACTGGCACTGCCCTGATTTACAGTGAGTCACACTGGCACTGCCCTGATTTACAGTGAGTCACACTGGCACTGCCCTGATTTACAGTGAGTCACACTGGCACTGCCCTGATTTACAGTGAGTCACACTGGCACTGCCCTGATTTACAGTGAGTCACACTGGCACTGCCCTGATTTACAGTGAGTCACACTGGCACTGCCCTGATTTACAGTGAGTCACACTGGCACTGCCCTGATTTACAGTGAGTCACACTGGCACTGCCCTGATTTACAGTGAGTCACACTGGCACTGCCCTGATTTACAGTGAGTCACACTGGCACTGCCCTGATTTACAGTGAGTCACACTGGCACTGCCCTGATTTACAGTGAGTCACACTGGCACTGCCCTGATTTACAGTGAGTCACACTGGCACTGCCCTGATTTACAGTGAGTCACACTGGCACTGCCCTGATTTACAGTGAGTCACACTGGCACTGCCCTGATTTACAGTGAGTCACACTGGCACTGCCCTGATTTACAGTGAGTCACACTGGCACTGCCCTGATTTACAGTGAGTCACACTGGCACTGCCCTGATTTACAGTGAGTCACACTGGCACTGCCCTGATTTACAGTGAGTCACACTGGCACTGCCCTGATTTACAGTGAGTCACACTGGCACTGCCCTGATTTACAGTGAGTCACACTGGCACTGCCCTGATTTACAGTGAGTCACACTGGCACTGCCCTGATTTACAGTGAGTCACACTGGCACTGCCCTGATTTACAGTGAGTCACACTGGCACTGCCCTGATTTACAGTGAGTCACACTGGCACTGCCCTGATTTACAGTGAGTCACACTGGCACTGCCCTGATTTACAGTGAGTCACACTGGCACTGCCCTGATTTACAGTGAGTCACACTGGCACTGCCCTGATTTACAGTGAGTCACACTGGCACTGCCCTGATTTACAGTGAGTCACACTGGCACTGCCCTGATTTACAGTGAGTCACACTGGCACTGCCCTGATTTACAGTGAGTCACACTGGCACTGCCCTGATTTACAGTGAGTCACACTGGCACTGCCCTGATTTACAGTGAGTCACACTGGCACTGCCCTGATTTACAGTGAGTCACACTGGCACTGCCCTGATTTACAGTGAGTCACACTGGCACTGCCCTGATTTACAGTGAGTCACACTGGCACTGCCCTGATTTACAGTGAGTCACACTGGCACTGCCCTGATTTACAGTGAGTCACACTGCCCTGATTTACAGTGAGTCACACTGGCACTGCCCTGATTTACAGTGAGTCACACTGGCACTGCCCTGATTTACAGTGAGTCACACTGGCACTGCCCTGATTTACAGTGAGTCACACTGGCACTGCCCTGATTTACAGTGAGTCACACTGGCACTGCCCTGATTTACAGTGAGTCACACTGGCACTGCCCTGATTTACAGTGAGTCACACTGGCACTGCCCTGATTTACAGTGAGTCACACTGGCACTGCCCTGATTTACAGTGAGTCACACTGGCACTGCCCTGATTTACAGTGAGTCACACTGGCACTGCCCTGATTTACAGTGAGTCACACTGGCACTGCCCTGATTTACAGTGAGTCACACTGGCACTGCCCTGATTTACAGTGAGTCACACTGGCACTGCCCTGATTTACAGTGAGTCACACTGGCACTGCCCTGATTTACAGTGAGTCACACTGGCACTGCCCTGATTTACAGTGAGTCACACTGGCACTGCCCTGATTTACAGTGAGTCACACTGGCACTGCCCTGATTTACAGTGAGTCACACTGGCACTGCCCTGATTTACAGTGAGTCACACTGGCACTGCCCTGATTTACAGTGAGTCACACTGGCACTGCCCTGATTTACAGTGAGTCACACTGGCACTGCCCTGATTTACAGTGAGTCACACTGGCACTGCCCTGATTTACAGTGAGTCACACTGGCACTGCCCTGATTTACAGTGAGTCACACTGGCACTGCCCTGATTTACAGTGAGTCACACTGGCACTGCCCTGATTTACAGTGAGTCACACTGCCCTGATTTACAGTGAGTCACACTGGCACTGCCCTGATTTACAGTGAGTCACACTGGCACTGCCCTGATTTACAGTGAGTCACACTGGCACTGCCCTGATTTACAGTGAGTCACACTGGCACTGCCCTGATTTACAGTGAGTCACACTGGCACTGCCCTGATTTACAGTGAGTCACACTGGCACTGCCCTGATTTACAGTGAGTCACACTGGCACTGCCCTGATTTACAGTGAGTCACACTGGCACTGCCCTGATTTACAGTGAGTCACACTGGCACTGCCCTGATTTACAGTGAGTCACACTGCCCTGATTTACAGTGAGTCACACTGCCCTGATTTACAGTGAGTCACACTGCCCTGATTTACAGTGAGTCACACTGGCACTGCCCTGATTTACAGTGAGTCACACTGCCCTGATTTACAGTGAGTCACACTGGCACTGCCCTGATTTACAGTGAGTCACACTGGCACTGCCCTGATTTACAGTGAGTCACACTGGCACTGCCCTGATTTACAGTGAGTCACACTGGCACTGCCCTGATTTACAGTGAGTCACACTGGCACTGCCCTGATTTACAGTGAGTCACACTGGCACTGCCCTGATTTACAGTGAGTCACACTGGCACTGCCCTGATTTACAGTGAGTCACACTGGCACTGCCCTGATTTACAGTGAGTCACACTGCCCCTGATTTACAGTGAGTCACACTGGCACTGCCCTGATTTACAGTGAGTCACACTGGCACTGCCCTGATTTACAGTGAGTCACACTGGCACTGCCCTGATTTACAGTGAGTCACACTGGCACTGCCCTGATTTACAGTGAGTCACACTGGCACTGCCCTGATTTACAGTGAGTCACACTGGCACTGCCCTGATTTACAGTGAGTCACACTGGCACTGCCCTGATTTACAGTGAGTCACACTGGCACTGCCCTGATTTACAGTGAGTCACACTGGCACTGCCCTGATTTACAGTGAGTCACACTGGCACTGCCCTGATTTACAGTGAGTCACACTGGCACTGCCCTGATTTACAGTGAGTCACACTGGCACTGCCCTGATTTACAGTGAGTCACACTGGCACTGCCCTGATTTACAGTGAGTCACACTGCCCTGATTTACAGTGAGTCACACTGGCACTGCCCTGATTTACAGTGAGTCACACTGGCACTGCCCTGATTTACAGTGAGTCACACTGGCACTGCCCTGATTTACAGTGAGTCACACTGGCACTGCCCTGATTTACAGTGAGTCACACTGGCACTGCCCTGATTTACAGTGAGTCACACTGGCACTGCCCTGATTTACAGTGAGTCACACTGGCACTGCCCTGATTTACAGTGAGTCACACTGGCACTGCCCTGATTTACAGTGAGTCACACTGGCACTGCCCTGATTTACAGTGAGTCACACTGGCACTGCCCTGATTTACAGTGAGTCACACTGGCACTGCCCTGATTTACAGTGAGTCACACTGGCACTGCCCTGATTTACAGTGAGTCACACTGGCACTGCCCTGATTTACAGTGAGTCACACTGGCACTGCCCTGATTTACAGTGAGTCACACTGGCACTGCCCTGATTTACAGTGAGTCACACTGGCACTGCCCTGATTTACAGTGAGTCACACTGGCACTGCCCTGATTTACAGTGAGTCACACTGGCACTGCCCTGATTTACAGTGAGTCACACTGGCACTGCCCTGATTTACAGTGAGTCACACTGGCACTGCCCTGATTTACAGTGAGTCACACTGGCACTGCCCTGATTTACAGTGAGTCACACTGGCACTGCCCTGATTTACAGTGAGTCACACTGGCACTGCCCTGATTTACAGTGAGTCACACTGGCACTGCCCTGATTTACAGTGAGTCACACTGGCACTGCCCTGATTTACAGTGAGTCACACTGCCCTGATTTACAGTGAGTCACACTGGCACTGCCCTGATTTACAGTGAGTCACACTGGCACTGCCCTGATTTACAGTGAGTCACACTGGCACTGCCTGATTTACAGTGAGTCACACTGGCACTGCCCTGATTTACAGTGAGTCACACTGGCACTGCCCTGATTTACAGTGAGTCACACTGGCACTGCCCTGATTTACAGTGAGTCACACTGGCACTGCCCTGATTTACAGTGAGTCACACTGGCACTGCCCTGATTTACAGTGAGTCACACTGGCACTGCCCTGATTTACAGTGAGTCACACTGCCCTGATTTACAGTGAGTCACACTGGCACTGCCCTGATTTACAGTGAGTCACACTGCCCTGATTTACAGTGAGTCACACTGGCACTGCCCTGATTTACAGTGAGTCACACTGCCCTGATTTACAGTGAGTCACACTGGCACTGCCCTGATTTACAGTGAGTCACACTGGCACTGCCCTGATTTACAGTGAGTCACACTGGCACTGCCCTGATTTACAGTGAGTCACACTGGCACTGCCCTGATTTACAGTGAGTCACACTGGCACTGCCCTGATTTACAGTGAGTCACACTGGCACTGCCCTGATTTACAGTGAGTCACACTGGCACTGATTTACAGTGAGTCACACTGGCACTGCCCTGATTTACAGTGAGTCACACTGCCCTGATTTACAGTGAGTCACACTGGCACTGCCCTGATTTACAGTGAGTCACACTGCCCTGATTTACAGTGAGTCACACTGGCACTGCCCTGATTTACAGTGAGTCACACTGGCACTGCCCTGATTTACAGTGAGTCACACTGGCACTGCCCTGATTTACAGTGAGTCACACTGGCACTGCCCTGATTTACAGTGAGTCACACTGGCACTGCCCTGATTTACAGTGAGTCACACTGGCACTGCCCTGATTTACAGTGAGTCACACTGGCACTGCCCTGATTTACAGTGAGTCACACTGGCACTGCCCTGATTTACAGTGAGTCACACTGGCACTGCCCTGATTTACAGTGAGTCACACTGGCACTGCCCTGATTTACAGTGAGTCACACTGGCACTGCCCTGATTTACAGTGAGTCACACTGGCACTGCCCTGATTTACAGTGAGTCACACTGGCACTGCCCTGATTTACAGTGAGTCACACTGGCACTGCCCTGATTTACAGTGAGTCACACTGGCACTGCCCTGATTTACAGTGAGTCACACTGGCACTGCCCTGATTTACAGTGAGTCACACTGGCACTGCCCTGATTTACAGTGAGTCACACTGGCACTGCCCTGATTTACAGTGAGTCACACTGCCCTGATTTACAGTGAGTCACACTGGCACTGCCCTGATTTACAGTGAGTCACACTGGCACTGCCCTGATTTACAGTGAGTCACACTGGCACTGCCCTGATTTACAGTGAGTCACACTGGCACTGCCCTGATTTACAGTGAGTCACACTGGCACTGCCCTGATTTACAGTGAGTCACACTGGCACTGCCCTGATTTACAGTGAGTCACACTGGCACTGCCCTGATTTACAGTGAGTCACACTGGCACTGCCCTGATTTACAGTGAGTCACACTGGCACTGCCCTGATTTACAGTGAGTCACACTGGCACTGCCCTGATTTACAGTGAGTCACACTGGCACTGCCCTGATTTACAGTGAGTCACACTGGCACTGCCCTGATTTACAGTGAGTCACACTGGCACTGCCCTGATTTACAGTGAGTCACACTGGCACTGCCCTGATTTACAGTGAGTCACACTGGCACTGCCCTGATTTACAGTGAGTCACACTGGCACTGCCCTGATTTACAGTGAGTCACACTGGCACTGCCCTGATTTACAGTGAGTCACACTGGCACTGCCCTGATTTACAGTGAGTCACACTGGCACTGCCCTGATTTACAGTGAGTCACACTGGCACTGCCCTGATTTACAGTGAGTCACACTGGCACTGCCCTGATTTACAGTGAGTCACACTGGCACTGCCCTGATTTACAGTGAGTCACACTGGCACTGCCCTGATTTACAGTGAGTCACACTGGCACTGCCCTGATTTACAGTGAGTCACACTGGCACTGCCCTGATTTACAGTGAGTCACACTGGCACTGCCCTGATTTACAGTGAGTCACACTGCCCTGATTTACAGTGAGTCACACTGGCACTGCCCTGATTTACAGTGAGTCACACTGGCACTGCCCTGATTTACAGTGAGTCACACTGGCACTGCCCTGATTTACAGTGAGTCACACTGGCACTGCCCTGATTTACAGTGAGTCACACTGGCACTGCCCTGATTTACAGTGAGTCACACTGGCACTGCCCTGATTTACAGTGAGTCACACTGGCACTGCCCTGATTTACAGTGAGTCACACTGGCACTGCCCTGATTTACAGTGAGTCACACTGGCACTGCCCTGATTTACAGTGAGTCACACTGGCACTGCCCTGATTTACAGTGAGTCACACTGGCACTGCCCTGATTTACAGTGAGTCACACTGGCACTGCCCTGATTTACAGTGAGTCACACTGGCACTGCCCTGATTTACAGTGAGTCACACTGGCACTGCCCTGATTTACAGTGAGTCACACTGGCACTGCCCTGATTTACAGTGAGTCACACTGGCACTGCCCTGATTTACAGTGAGTCACACTGGCACTGCCCTGATTTACAGTGAGTCACACTGGCACTGCCCTGATTTACAGTGAGTCACACTGGCACTGCCCTGATTTACAGTGAGTCACACTGGCACTGCCCTGATTTACAGTGAGTCACACTGGCACTGCCCTGATTTACAGTGAGTCACACTGGCACTGCCCTGATTTACAGTGAGTCACACTGGCACTGCCCTGATTTACAGTGAGTCACACTGGCACTGCCCTGATTTACAGTGAGTCACACTGGCACTGCCCTGATTTACAGTGAGTCACACTGGCACTGCCCTGATTTACAGTGAGTCACACTGGCACTGCCCTGATTTACAGTGAGTCACACTGGCACTGCCCTGATTTACAGTGAGTCACACTGGCACTGCCCTGATTTACAGTGAGTCACACTGGCACTGCCCTGATTTACAGTGAGTCACACTGGCACTGCCCTGATTTACAGTGAGTCACACTGGCACTGCCCTGATTTACAGTGAGTCACACTGGCACTGCCCTGATTTACAGTGAGTCACACTGGCACTGCCCTGATTTACAGTGAGTCACACTGGCACTGCCCTGATTTACAGTGAGTCACACTGCCCTGATTTACAGTGAGTCACACTGGCACTGCCCTGATTTACAGTGAGTCACACTGCCCTGATTTACAGTGAGTCACACTGGCACTGCCCTGATTTACAGTGAGTCACACTGCCCTGATTTACAGTGAGTCACACTGGCACTGCCCTGATTTACAGTGAGTCACACTGGCACTGCCCTGATTTACAGTGAGTCACACTGGCACTGCCCTGATTTACAGTGAGTCACACTGGCACTGCCCTGATTTACAGTGAGTCACACTGGCACTGCCCTGATTTACAGTGAGTCACACTGGCACTGCCCTGATTTACAGTGAGTCACACTGGCACTGCCCTGATTTACAGTGAGTCACACTGGCACTGCCCTGATTTACAGTGAGTCACACTGGCACTGCCCTGATTTACAGTGAGTCACACTGGCACTGCCCTGATTTACAGTGAGTCACACTGGCACTGCCCTGATTTACAGTGAGTCACACTGGCACTGCCCTGATTTACAGTGAGTCACACTGGCACTGCCCTGATTTACAGTGAGTCACACTGGCACTGCCCTGATTTACAGTGAGTCACACTGGCACTGCCCTGATTTACAGTGAGTCACACTGGCACTGCCCTGATTTACAGTGAGTCACACTGGCACTGCCCTGATTTACAGTGAGTCACACTGGCACTGCCCTGATTTACAGTGAGTCACACTGGCACTGCCCTGATTTACAGTGAGTCACACTGGCACTGCCCTGATTTACAGTGAGTCACACTGGCACTGCCCTGATTTACAGTGAGTCACACTGGCACTGCCCTGATTTACAGTGAGTCACACTGGCACTGCCCTGATTTACAGTGAGTCACACTGGCACTGCCCTGATTTACAGTGAGTCACACTGGCACTGCCCTGATTTACAGTGAGTCACACTGGCACTGCCCTGATTTACAGTGAGTCACACTGGCACTGCCCTGATTTACAGTGAGTCACACTGCCCTGATTTACAGTGAGTCACACTGGCACTGCCCTGATTTACAGTGAGTCACACTGGCACTGCCCTGATTTACAGTGAGTCACACTGGCACTGCCTGATTTACAGTGAGTCACACTGGCACTGCCCTGATTTACAGTGAGTCACACTGGCACTGCCCTGATTTACAGTGAGTCACACTGGCACTGCCCTGATTTACAGTGAGTCACACTGGCACTGCCCTGATTTACAGTGAGTCACACTGGCACTGCCCTGATTTACAGTGAGTCACACTGGCACTGCCCTGATTTACAGTGAGTCACACTGCCCTGATTTACAGTGAGTCACACTGGCACTGCCCTGATTTACAGTGAGTCACACTGCCCTGATTTACAGTGAGTCACACTGGCACTGCCCTGATTTACAGTGAGTCACACTGCCCTGATTTACAGTGAGTCACACTGGCACTGCCCTGATTTACAGTGAGTCACACTGGCACTGCCCTGATTTACAGTGAGTCACACTGGCACTGCCCTGATTTACAGTGAGTCACACTGGCACTGCCCTGATTTACAGTGAGTCACACTGGCACTGCCCTGATTTACAGTGAGTCACACTGGCACTGCCCTGATTTACAGTGAGTCACACTGGCACTGCCCTGATTTACAGTGAGTCACACTGGCACTGCCCTGATTTACAGTGAGTCACACTGCCCTGATTTACAGTGAGTCACACTGGCACTGCCCTGATTTACAGTGAGTCACACTGGCACTGCCCTGATTTACAGTGAGTCACACTGGCACTGCCCTGATTTACAGTGAGTCACACTGGCACTGCCCTGATTTACAGTGAGTCACACTGGCACTGCCCTGATTTACAGTGAGTCACACTGGAACTGCCTTGATTTATAGTGAGTCACACTGCACTGATTTACAGTGAGTCACACTGGCACTGCCCTGATTTACAGTGAGTCACACTGCCCTGATTTACAGTGAGTCACACTGGCACTGCCCTGATTTACAGTGAGTCACACTGCCCTGATTTACAGTGAGTCACACTGGCACTGCCCTGATTTACAGTGAGTCACACTGGCACTGCCCTGATTTACAGTGAGTCACACTGGCACTGCCCTGATTTACAGTGAGTCACACTGGCACTGCCCTGATTTACAGTGAGTCACACTGGCACTGCCCTGATTTACAGTGAGTCACACTGGCACTGCCCTGATTTACAGTGAGTCACACTGGCACTGCCCTGATTTACAGTGAGTCACACTGGCACTGCCCTGATTTACAGTGAGTCACACTGGCACTGCCCTGATTTACAGTGAGTCACACTGGCACTGCCCTGATTTACAGTGAGTCACACTGGCACTGCCCTGATTTACAGTGAGTCACACTGGCACTGCCCTGATTTACAGTGAGTCACACTGGCACTGCCCTGATTTACAGTGAGTCACACTGGCACTGCCCTGATTTACAGTGAGTCACACTGGCACTGCCCTGATTTACAGTGAGTCACACTGGCACTGCCCTGATTTACAGTGAGTCACACTGGCACTGCCCTGATTTACAGTGAGTCACACTGGCACTGCCCTGATTTACAGTGAGTCACACTGCCCTGATTTACAGTGAGTCACACTGGCACTGCCCTGATTTACAGTGAGTCACACTGCCCTGATTTACAGTGAGTCACACTGCCCTGATTTACAGTGAGTCACACTGGCACTGCCCTGATTTACAGTGAGTCACACTGCCCTGATTTACAGTGAGTCACACTGGCACTGCCCTGATTTACAGTGAGTCACACTGGCACTGCCCTGATTTACAGTGAGTCACACTGGCACTGCCCTGATTTACAGTGAGTCACACTGGCACTGCCCTGATTTACAGTGAGTCACACTGCACTGATTTACAGTGAGTCACACTGGCACTGCCCTGATTTACAGTGAGTCACACTGCCCTGATTTACAGTGAGTCACACTGGCACTGCCCTGATTTATAGTGAGTCACACTGCCCTGATTTACAGTGAGTCACACTGGCACTGCCCTGATTTACAGTGAGTCACACTGGCACTGCCCTGATTTACAGTGAGTCACACTGGCACTGCCCTGATTTACAGTGAGTCACACTGGCACTGCCCTGATTTACAGTGAGTCACACTGGCACTGCCCTGATTTACAGTGAGTCACACTGGCACTGCCCTGATTTACAGTGAGTCACACTGGCACTGCCCTGATTTACAGTGAGTCACACTGGCACTGCCCTGATTTACAGTGAGTCACACTGGCACTGCCCTGATTTACAGTGAGTCACACTGGCACTGCCCTGATTTACAGTGAGTCACACTGGCACTGCCCTGATTTACAGTGAGTCACACTGGCACTGCCCTGATTTACAGTGAGTCACACTGGCACTGCCCTGATTTACAGTGAGTCACACTGGCACTGCCCTGATTTACAGTGAGTCACACTGGCACTGCCCTGATTTACAGTGAGTCACACTGGCACTGCCCTGATTTACAGTGAGTCACACTGGCACTGCCCTGATTTACAGTGAGTCACACTGGCACTGCCCTGATTTACAGTGAGTCACACTGCCCTGATTTACAGTGAGTCACACTGGCACTGCCCTGATTTACAGTGAGTCACACTGGCACTGCCCTGATTTACAGTGAGTCACACTGGCACTGCCCTGATTTACAGTGAGTCACACTGGCACTGCCCTGATTTACAGTGAGTCACACTGGCACTGCCCTGATTTACAGTGAGTCACACTGGCACTGCCCTGATTTACAGTGAGTCACACTGGCACTGCCCTGATTTACAGTGAGTCACACTGGCACTGCCCTGATTTACAGTGAGTCACACTGGCACTGCCCTGATTTACAGTGAGTCACACTGGCACTGCCCTGATTTACAGTGAGTCACACTGGCACTGCCCTGATTTACAGTGAGTCACACTGGCACTGCCCTGATTTACAGTGAGTCACACTGGCACTGCCCTGATTTACAGTGAGTCACACTGGCACTGCCCTGATTTACAGTGAGTCACACTGGCACTGCCCTGATTTACAGTGAGTCACACTGGCACTGCCCTGATTTACAGTGAGTCACACTGGCACTGCCCTGATTTACAGTGAGTCACACTGGCACTGCCCTGATTTACAGTGAGTCACACTGGCACTGCCCTGATTTACAGTGAGTCACACTGGCACTGCCCTGATTTACAGTGAGTCACACTGGCACTGCCCTGATTTACAGTGAGTCACACTGGCACTGCCCTGATTTACAGTGAGTCACACTGGCACTGCCCTGATTTACAGTGAGTCACACTGGCACTGCCCTGATTTACAGTGAGTCACACTGGCACTGCCCTGATTTACAGTGAGTCACACTGGCACTGCCCTGATTTACAGTGAGTCACACTGCCCTGATTTACAGTGAGTCACACTGGCACTGCCCTGATTTACAGTGAGTCACACTGGCACTGCCCTGATTTACAGTGAGTCACACTGGCACTGCCCTGATTTACAGTGAGTCACACTGGCACTGCCCTGATTTACAGTGAGTCACACTGGCACTGCCCTGATTTACAGTGAGTCACACTGGCACTGCCCTGATTTACAGTGAGTCACACTGGCACTGCCCTGATTTACAGTGAGTCACACTGGCACTGCCCTGATTTACAGTGAGTCACACTGGCACTGCCCTGATTTACAGTGAGTCACACTGGCACTGCCCTGATTTACAGTGAGTCACACTGGCACTGCCCTGATTTACAGTGAGTCACACTGGCACTGCCCTGATTTACAGTGAGTCACACTGGCACTGCCCTGATTTACAGTGAGTCACACTGGCACTGCCCTGATTTACAGTGAGTCACACTGGCACTGCCCTGATTTACAGTGAGTCACACTGGCACTGCCCTGATTTACAGTGAGTCACACTGGCACTGCCCTGATTTACAGTGAGTCACACTGGCACTGCCCTGATTTACAGTGAGTCACACTGGCACTGCCCTGATTTACAGTGAGTCACACTGGCACTGCCCTGATTTACAGTGAGTCACACTGGCACTGCCCTGATTTACAGTGAGTCACACTGGCACTGCCCTGATTTACAGTGAGTCACACTGGCACTGCCCTGATTTACAGTGAGTCACACTGGCACTGCCCTGATTTACAGTGAGTCACACTGGCACTGCCCTGATTTACAGTGAGTCACACTGCCCTGATTTACAGTGAGTCACACTGGCACTGCCCTGATTTACAGTGAGTCACACTGGCACTGCCCTGATTTACAGTGAGTCACACTGGCACTGCCTGATTTACAGTGAGTCACACTGGCACTGCCCTGATTTACAGTGAGTCACACTGGCACTGCCCTGATTTACAGTGAGTCACACTGGCACTGCCCTGATTTACAGTGAGTCACACTGGCACTGCCCTGATTTACAGTGAGTCACACTGGCACTGCCCTGATTTACAGTGAGTCACACTGGCACTGCCCTGATTTACAGTGAGTCACACTGCCCTGATTTACAGTGAGTCACACTGGCACTGCCCTGATTTACAGTGAGTCACACTGCCCTGATTTACAGTGAGTCACACTGGCACTGCCCTGATTTACAGTGAGTCACACTGCCCTGATTTACAGTGAGTCACACTGGCACTGCCTGATTTACAGTGAGTCACACTGGCACTGCCCTGATTTACAGTGAGTCACACTGGCACTGCCCTGATTTACAGTGAGTCACACTGGCACTGCCCTGATTTACAGTGAGTCACACTGGCACTGCCCTGATTTACAGTGAGTCACACTGGCACTGCCCTGATTTACAGTGAGTCACACTGGCACTGCCCTGATTTACAGTGAGTCACACTGGCACTGCCCTGATTTACAGTGAGTCACACTGCCATGATTTACAGTGAGTCACACTGGCACTGCCCTGATTTACAGTGAGTCACACTGGCACTGCCCTGATTTACAGTGAGTCACACTGGCACTGCCCTGATTTACAGTGAGTCACACTGGCACTGCCCTGATTTACAGTGAGTCACACTGGCACTGCCCTGATTTACAGTGAGTCACACTGGCACTGCCCTGATTTACAGTGAGTCACACTGCATTGATTTATAGTGAGTCACACTGGCACTGTCCTGATTTACAGTGAGTCACACTGCCTGATTTACAGTGAGTCACTCTGGCACTGCCTGATTTACAGTGAGTCACATGCCCTGAATTACAGTGAGTCACACTGGCACTGTCCTGATTTACAGTGAGTCACACTGCACTGTCCTGATTACAATGAGTCACACTGGCACTGCCCTGATTTACAGTGAGTCATCTGGCACTGCCCTGATTACAGTGAGTCACACTGTCACTGCCCTGATTACAGTGAGTCACACTGGCACTGCCCTGATTTACAGTAAGTCACACTGGCACTGCCTGATTTACACTTGAGTCACACTGTGCACTGCCCTGATTTACAGTGAGTCACACTTTCACTGCCCTGATTTACAGTGAGTCACACTGGCACTGCCCTGATTTACAGTGAGTCACACTGGCACTGCCCTGATTTACAGTGCGTCCCTCACGGCACTGCCCTGATTTACAGTGAGTCACACTGCACTGCTCTGATTTACAGTGAGTCACACTGGCACTGCCCTGACTTGCAGTGAGTCCCACTGGCACTGCACTGATTTACAGTGAGTCATACTGGCACTGCCCTGAATTACAGTGAGTCCACACTGGCACTGCCACTGATTTTACAGTGAGTCACACTGGCACTGCCCTGATTTACAGTGAGTCACACTGCCCTGATTTTAGTGAGTCACACTGGCACTGTCCTGATTACAGTGATTCACACTGCCCTGATTTACAGTGAAGTCACAGGCCACTGCCCTGATTTACAGTGAGTCACACTGGACTGCCTGATTTACAGTGTGTCATACTGGCACTGCCCTGAATTACAGTGAGTCACACTGGCACTGCTCTGATTTACAGAGAGTCACACTGCACTGCCCTGATTTACAGTGAGTCCACTGGCATTGCCCTGATATACATATGCGTCACACTGGCACTGACCTGATTTACAGTGAGTCACACTGGCACTGCCCTGATTTACAGTGAGTCACACTGGCACTGCCCTGATTTACAGTGAGTCACACTGGCACTGCCCTGATTTACAGTGAGTCACACTGGCACTGCCCTGATTTACAGTGAGTCACACTGGCACTGCCCTGATTTACAGTGAGTCACACTGGCACTGCCCTGATTTACAGTGAGTCACACTGGCACTGCCCTGATTTACAGTGAGTCACACTGGCACTGCCCTGATTTACAGTGAGTCACACTGGCACTGCCCTGATTTACAGTGAGTCACACTGGCACTGCCCTGATTTACAGTGAGTCACACTGGCACTGCCCTGATTTACAGTGAGTCACACTGGCACTGCCCTGATTTACAGTGAGTCACACTGGCACTGCCCTGATTTACAGTGAGTCACACTGGCACTGCCCTGATTTACAGTGAGTCACACTGGCACTGCCCTGATTTACAGTGAGTCACACTGGCACTGCCCTGATTTACAGTGAGTCACACTGGCACTGCTCTGATTTAAAGTGAGTCACACAGGCACTGCCCTGAATTACAGTGAGTCACACTGCCCTGATTTACAGTGAGTCACACTGGCACTGCCCTGATTTACAGTGAGTCACACTGGCACTGCCTGATTTACAGTGAGTCACACTGGCACATGCCTGAATTACAGTGAGTCACACTGGCTCTGCTCTGATTTACAGTGTGTCACACTGGCACTGCCCTGATTTACAGTGAGTCACACTGGCACTGTCCTGATTTACAGTGAGTCACACTGGCACTGCCATGATTTTCTGTGAGTCACACTGGCACTGTCCTGATTTACAGTAAGTCACACTGGCACTGCCTTGATTTACAGTGAGTCACACTGCCCTGATTTATAGTGAGTCACACTGGCACTGTCCTGAATTACAGTGAGTCACACTGCCCTGATTTATAGTGAGTCACACTGTCACTGCCCTGATTTACAGTGAGTCACATTGCCCTGAATTACAGGTGAGTCACACTGGCACTGTCCTGATTTACATTGAGTCACACTGGCACTGTCCTGATTTACAATGAGTCACACTTGCACTGGCCTATTTACAGGGAGTCACACTGGCACTGCCCTGATTTACAGTGAGTCACACTGGCACTGCCCTGATTTACAGTGAGCCACAGGGGCACTGCCCTGATTTACACTGAGTCACACTGGCACTGCCCTGATTTACACTGAGTCCACACTGGCACTGCACTGATTTACAGTGAGTCACACTGCCAGATTTACAGTGAGTCAAACTGTCACTGCAATGATTACAGTGAGTCACACTGGCACTGCCTGATATTACAGTGAGTCACCTGGCACTGTCCTGATTTACAGTGAGTCACACTGGCACTGCCCTGATTTACAGTGAGTCACACTGGCACTGCCCTGATTTACAGTGAGTCACACTGGCACTGCCCTGATTTACAGTGAGTCACACTGCATTGATTTATAGTGAGTCACACTGGCACTGTCCTGATTTACAGTGAGTCACACTGCCCTGATTTACAGTGAGTCACACTGGCACTGCCCTGATTTACAGTGAGTCACACTGCCCTGATTTACAGTGAGTCACACTGGCACTGCCCTGATTTACAGTGAGTCACACTGGCACTGCCCTGATTTACAGTGAGTCACACTGGCACTGCCCTGATTTACAGTGAGTCACACTGGCACTGCCCTGATTTACAGTGAGTCACACTGGCACTGCCCTGATTTACAGTGAGTCACACTGGCACTGCCCTGATTTACAGTGAGTCACACTGGCACTGCCCTGATTTACAGTGAGTCACACTGGCACTGCCCTGATTTACAGTGAGTCACACTGGCACTGCCCTGATTTACAGTGAGTCACACTGGCACTGCCCTGATTTACAGTGAGTCACACTGGCACTGCCCTGATTTACAGTGAGTCACACTGGCACTGCCCTGATTTACAGTGAGTCACACTGGCACTGCCCTGATTTACAGTGAGTCACACTGGCACTGCCCTGACTTGCAGTGAGTCCACTGGCACTGCACTGATTTACAGTGAGTCATACTGGCACTGCCCTGATTTACAGTGAGTCACACTGGCACTGCCCTGATTTACAGTGAGTCACACTGGCACTGACGCTGATTTACAGTGAGTCACACTGCCCTGATTTATAGTGAGTCACACTGGCACTGTCCTGATTTACATTGATTCACACTGCCTGATATTACAGTGAGTCACACTGGCACTGCCCTGATTTCAGTGAGTCACACTGCCCTGATTTATAGTGAGTCACACTGGCACTGTCCTGATTTACAGTGAGTCACACTGCCATGATTTACAGAGAGTCACACTGGCACTGCCCTGATTTACAGTGAGTCACACTGGCACTGCCCTGAATTACAGTGAGTCACACTGCCTGATTTATAGTGAGTCACACTGGCACTGTCCTGATTACAGTGAGTACACACTGCCCTGATTACAGTGAGTCACACTGGCACTGTCCTGATTACAGTGAGTCACACTGGCAGTGCCATGATTTACAGTGAGTCACACTGGCACTGTCCTGATTTACAGTAAGGCAACACTGGCACTGCCTTGATTTACAGTGAGTCACACTGCCCTGATATATAGTGAGTCACACTGGCACTGTCCTGATTTACAGTGAGGCACACTGCCCTGATTTATAGTGAGTCACACTGGCACTGCCCTGATTTACAGTGAGTCACATTGCACTGAATTACAGTGAGTCACACTGGAACTGTCCTGATTTACATTGAGTCACACTGGCACTGTCCTGATTTACAATGAGTCACACTGGCACTGCCCTGATTTACCAGGGAGTCACACTGGCACTAGCCCTGATTTACAGTGAGTCACACTGGCACTGCCCTGATTTACAGTGAGCCACACGGCCTGCCCTGATTTACACTGAGTCACACTGGCACTGCCCTGATTTACACCTGACTCACACTGGCACTGCACTGATTTACAGTGAGTCACACTGCCATGATTTACAGTGAGTCAAAACTGTCACTGCCATGATTTACAGTGAGTCACACTGGCACTGCCCTGATTTACAGTGAGTCACACTGGCACTGTCCTGATTTAGAGTGAGTCACACTGGCACTGCCCTGATTTACAGTGAGTCACACTGGCACTGCCCTGATTTACAGTGAGTCAACACTGGCAATGCCTGAGTTACAGTGAGTCACACTGCATTGATTTATAGTGAGTCACACTGGCACTGTCCTGATTTACAGTGAGTCACACTGCCCTGATTTACAGTGAGTCACACTGGCACTGCCCTGATTACAGTGAGTCACATTGCCCTGAATACAGTGAGTCACACTGGCACTGTCCTGATTTACAGTGAGTCACACTGGCACTGTCCTGATTTACAATGAGTCACACTGGCACTGCCCTGATTTACAGGGAGTCACACTGGCATTGCCCTGAATTTACAGTGAGTCACACTGGCACTGCCATGATTTACAGTGTGTCACACTGGCACTGCCCCGATTTACACTGAGTCACACTGGCACTGCCCTGATTTACACTGAGTCACACTGGCCACTGCCCTGATTTACAGTGAGTCACACTGCCATGATTTACAGTGAGTCAAACTGTCACTGCCATGATTTACAGTGAGTCACACTGGCACTGCCCTGATTACAGTGAGTCACACTGGCACTGTCCTGATTTACAGTGAGTCACACTGGCACTGCCCTGATTTACAGTGAGTCACAACTGCATTGATTTACAGTGAGTCACACTGGCACTGCTCTGATTTACAGTGAGTCACACTGGCACTGCCCTGACTTGCAGTGAGTCCCACTGGCACTGCACTGATTTACAGTGAGTCATACTGGCACTGCCTGATTTACAGTGAGTCACACTGGCACTGCCTTGATTTACAGTGAGTCACACTGGCACTGCCCTGATTTACAGTGAGTCACACTGCCCTGATTTATAGTGAGTCACACTGGCACTGTCCTGATTTACAGTGATTCACACTGCCCCTGATTTACAGTGAGTCACACTGGCACTGCCCTGATTTACAGTGAGTCACACTGCCCTGATTTATAGTGAGTCACACTGGCTCTGTCCTGATTTACAGTGAGTCACACTGCCCTGATTTACAGTGAGTCACACTGGCACTGCCCTGATTTACAGTGAGTCACACTGGCACTGCCCTGATTTACATGTGAGTCACACTGCCCTGATTTATAGTGAGTCACACTGGCACTGTCCTGATTTACAGTGAGTCACACTGCCCTGATTTACAGTGAGTCACACTGGCACTGTCCATGATTTACAGTGAGTCACACTGGCAGTGCCATGATTTACAGTGAGTCACACTGGCACTGTCCTGGTTTACAGTAAGTCACACTGGCACTGCCCTGATTTACACTGAGTCACACTGGCACTGCCCTGATTTACATTGAGTCACACTGGCACTGCACTGATTTACAGTGAGTCACACTGCCATGTATTTACAGTGAGTCAAACTGTCACTGCCATGATTTACAGTGAGTCACAGTGGCACTGCCTGATTTACATTGAGTCACACTGGCTCTGCCCTGATTTACATGAGTCACACTGGCACTGCCCTGATTTACAGTAAGTCACACTGGCACTGCCCTGATTTACAGTGAGTCACACAGGCACTGCCTGATTGACAGTGAGTCACACTGGCACTGCAATGATTTACAGTGTGTCACACTGGCACTGCTCTGATTTAAAGTGAGTCACACAGGCACTGCTCTGAATTAAAGTGAGTCACACTGCCCTGATTTACAGTGAGTCACACTGAGGCACTGCCCTGATTTACAGTGAGTCACACTGGCACTGCCCTGATTTACAGTGAGTCACACTGGCACTGCCTGAATTACAGTGAGTCACACTGGCTCTGCTCTGATTTACAGTGAGTCACACTGGCACTGCCCTGATTTACAAGTGAGTCACACTGGCACTGTCCTGATTTACAGTGAGTCACACTGGCACTGCCATGATTTTCTGTGAGTCACACTGGCACTGTCCTGATTTTACAGTAAGTCACACTGGCACTGCCTTGATTTACAGTGAGTCACACTGCCCTGATTATAGTGAGTCACACTGGCACTGTCCTGATTTACAGTGAGTCACACTGCCCTGATTTATAGTGAGTCACACTGTCACTGCCCTGATTTTACAGTGAGACACATTGCCCTGAATTACAGTGAGTCACACTGGCACTGTCTGATTTACATTGAGTAGTCACTGGCACTGTCCTGATTTACAATGAGTCACACTTGCACTGCCCTGATTTACAGGGAGTCACACTGGCACTGCCCTGATTTACAGTGAGTCACACTGGCACTGCCCTGATTTACAGTGAGCCACACGGGCACTGCCCTGATTTACACTGAGTCACACTGGCACTGCCTGATTATTACACTGAGTCACACTGGCACTGCACTGATTTACAGTGAGTCACACTGCCATGATTTACAGTGAGTCAAACTGTCACTGCCATGATTTACAGTGGAGTCACACTGGCACTGCCCTGATTTACAGAGAGTCACACTGGCACTGTCCTGATTTACAGTGAGGTCACACTGGCACTGCCCCTGATTTACAGTGAGTCACACTGGCACTGCCCCTGATTTACAGTGAGTCACACTGGCACTGCCCTGATTTACAGTGAGTCACACTGCATGATTTATAGTGAGTCACACTGGCACTGTCCTGATTTACAGTGAGTCACACTGCCCTGATTTACAGTGAGTCACTCTGGCACTGCCCTGATTTACAGTGAGTCACATTGCCCTGAATTACAGTGAGTCACACTGGCACTGTCCTGATTACAGTGAGTCACACTGGCACTGTCCTGATTTACAATGAGTCACACTGGCACTGCCCTGATTTACAGTGAGTCCTCTGGCACTGCCCTGATTTACAGTGAGTCACACTGTCACTGCCCTGATTTACAGTGAGTCACACTGGCACTGCCCTGATTTACAGTAAGTCACACTGGCACTGCCCTGATTTACACTGAGTCACAATGGCTCTGCCCTGATTTACAGTGAGTCACACTTTCCACATGCCCTGATTTACAGTGAGTTCACACTGGCACTGCCCTGATTTACAGTGAGTCACACTGGCACTGCCCTGATTTACAGTGCGTCACACTGGCACTGCCCTGATTTACAGTGAGTCACACTGGCACTGCTCTGATTTACAGTGAGTCACACTGGCACTGCCCTGACTTGCAGTGAGTCCCACTGGCACTGCACTGATTTACAGTGAGTCATACTGGCACTGCCCTGATTTACAGTGAGTCACACTGGCACTGCCTGATGTACAGTGAGTCACACTGGCACTGACCTGATTTACAGTGAGTCACACTGCCCTGATTTATAGTGAGTCACACTGGCACTGTCCTGATTTACAGTGATTCACACTGCCCTGATTTACAGTGAGTCACACTGGCACTGCCCTGATTTAAGTGAGTCACACTGCCTGATTTATAGTGAGTCACACTGGCACTGCCCTGATTTACAGTGAGTCACACTGCCCTGATTTACAGTGAGTCACACTGGCACTGCCCTGATTTACAGTGAGTCACACTGGCACTGCCCTGATTTACAGTGAGTCACACTGCCCTGATTTACAGTGAGTCACACTGGCACTGCCCTGATTTACAGTGAGTCACACTGCCCTGATTTACAGTGAGTCACACTGGCACTGCCCTGATTTACAGTGAGTCACACTGGCACTGCCCTGATTTACAGTGAGTCACACTGGCACTGCCCTGATTTACAGTGAGTCACACTGGCACTGCCCTGATTTACAGTGAGTCACACTGGCACTGCCCTGATTTACAGTGAGTCACACTGGCACTGCCCTGATTTACAGTGAGTCACACTGGCACTGCCCTGATTTACAGTGAGTCACACTGGCACTGCCCTGATTTACAGTGAGTCACACTGGCACTGCCCTGATTTACAGTGAGTCACACTGGCACTGCCCTGATTTACAGTGAGTCACACTGGCACTGCCCTGATTTACAGTGAGTCACACTGGCACTGCCCTGATTTACAGTGAGTCACACTGGCACTGCCCTGATTTACAGTGAGTCACACTGGCACTGCCCTGATTTACAGTGAGTCACACTGGCACTGCCCTGATTTACAGTGAGTCACACTGGCACTGCCCTGATTTACAGTGAGTCACACTGGCACTGCCCTGATTTACAGTGAGTCACACTGGCACTGCCCTGATTTACAGTGAGTCACACTGGCACTGCCCTGATTTACAGTGAGTCACACTGGCACTGCCCTGATTTACAGTGAGTCACACTGGCACTGCCCTGATTTACAGTGAGTCACACTGGCACTGCCCTGATTTACAGTGAGTCACACTGGCACTGCCCTGATTTACAGTGAGTCACACTGGCACTGCCCTGATTTACAGTGAGTCACACTGGCACTGCCCTGATTTACAGTGAGTCACACTGCCCTGATTTACAGTGAGTCACACTGGCACTGCCCTGATTTACAGTGAGTCACACTGGCACTGCCCTGATTTACAGTGAGTCACACTGGCACTGCCCTGATTTACAGTGAGTCACACTGGCACTGCCCTGATTTACAGTGAGTCACACTGGCACTGCCCTGATTTACAGTGAGTCACACTGGCACTGCCCTGATTTACAGTGAGTCACACTGGCACTGCCCTGATTTACAGTGAGTCACACTGGCACTGCCCTGATTTACAGTGAGTCACACTGGCACTGCCCTGATTTACAGTGAGTCACACTGGCACTGCCCTGATTTACAGTGAGTCACACTGGCACTGCCCTGATTTACAGTGAGTCACACTGGCACTGCCCTGATTTACAGTGAGTCACACTGGCACTGCCCTGATTTACAGTGAGTCACACTGGCACTGCCCTGATTTACAGTGAGTCACACTGGCACTGCCCTGATTTACAGTGAGTCACACTGGCACTGCCCTGATTTACAGTGAGTCACACTGGCACTGCCCTGATTTACAGTGAGTCACACTGGCACTGCCCTGATTTACAGTGAGTCACACTGGCACTGCCCTGATTTACAGTGAGTCACACTGGCACTGCCCTGATTTACAGTGAGTCACACTGGCACTGCCCTGATTTACAGTGAGTCACACTGGCACTGCCCTGATTTACAGTGAGTCACACTGGCACTGCCCTGATTTACAGTGAGTCACACTGGCACTGCCCTGATTTACAGTGAGTCACACTGGCACTGCCCTGATTTACAGTGAGTCACACTGCCCTGATTTACAGTGAGTCACACTGGCACTGCCCTGATTTACAGTGAGTCACACTGGCACTGCCCTGATTTACAGTGAGTCACACTGGCACTGCCTGATTTACAGTGAGTCACACTGGCACTGCCCTGATTTACAGTGAGTCACACTGGCACTGCCCTGATTTACAGTGAGTCACACTGGCACTGTCCTGATTTACAGTGAGTCACACTGGCACTGCCATATTTTCAGTGATTCACACTGGCACTGTCCTGATTACAGTAAGTCACACTGGCACTGCCCTGATTTACAGTGAGTCACACTGCCCTGATTTATAGTGAGTCACACTGGCACTGTCTCTGATTTACAGTGAGTCACACTGCCCTGATTTATAGTGAGTCCCACCTGGTCACTGCCCCTGATTTACAGTGAGTCACATTGCCCTGAATTACAGTGAGTCACACTGGCCACTGTCCTGATTTACATTGAGTCACACTGGCACTGTCCTGATTTACAATGAGGTCACACTGGCACTGCCTGATTTACAGGGAGTCATCACTGGCACTGCCCTGATTTAACAGTGAGTCACACTGGCACTTGCCCTGATTTACAGTGAGCCACACGGGCACTGCCCTGATTTACACTGAGTCACACTGGCACTGCCCTGATTTACACTGAGTCACACTGGCACTGCACTGATTTACAGTGAGTCACACTGCCCATGATTTACAGTGAGTCAAACTGTCACTGCCATGATTTACAGTGAGTCACACTGGCACTGCCCTGATTTACAGTGAGTCACACTGGCACTGTCCTGATTTACAGTGAGTCACACTGGCACTGCCCTGATTTACAGTGAGTCACACTGGCACTGCCCTGATTTACAGTGAGTCACACTGGCACTGCCCTGATTTACAGTGAGTCACACTGCATTGATTTATAGTGAGTCACACTGGCACTGTCCTGATTTACAGTGAGTCACACTGCCCTGATTTACAGTGAGTCACTCTGGCACTGCCCTGATTTACAGTGAGTCACATTGCCCTGAATTACAGTGAGTCACACTGGCACTGTCCTGATTTACAGTGAGTCACACTGGCACTGTCCTGATTTACAATGAGTCACACTGGCACTGCCCTGATTTACAGTGAGTCATCTGGCACTGCCCTGATTTACAGTGAGTCACACTGTCACTGCCTGATTTACAGTGAGTCACACTGGCACTGCCCTGATTTACAGTAAGTCACACTGGCACTGCCCTGATTTACACTGAGTCACACTGGCTCTGCCCTGATTTACAGTGAGTCACACTTTCACTGCCCTGATTTACAGTGAGTCACACTGGCACTGCCCTGATTTACAGTGAGTCACACTGGCACTGCCCTGATTTACAGTGCGTCACACTGGCACTGCCCTGATTTACAGTGAGTCACACTGGCACTGCTCTGATTTACAGTGAGTCACACTGGCACTGCCCTGACTTGCAGTGAGTCCCACTGGCACTGCACTGATTTACAGTGAGTCATACTGGCACTGCCCTGATTTACAGTGAGTCACACTGGCACTGCCCTGATTTACAGTGAGTCACACTGGCACTGACCTGATTTACAGTGAGTCACACTGCCCTGATTTATAGTGAGTCACACTGGCACTGTCCTGATTTACAGTGATTCACACTGCCCTGATTTACAGTGAGTCACACTGGCACTGCCCTGATTTACAGTGAGTCACACTGGCACTGCCCTGATTTACAGTGAGTCATACTGGCACTGCCCTGAATTACAGTGAGTCACACTGGCACTGCTCTGATTTACAGTGAGTCACACTGGCACTGCCCTGATTTACAGTGAGTCCCACTGGCATTGCCCTGATTTACATTGCGTCACACTGGCACTGACCTGATTTACAGTGAGTCACACTGGCACTGCCCTGATTTACACTGAGTCACACTGGCACTGCCCTGATTTACAGTGAGTCACACTGGCACTGTCCTGATTTACAGTGAGTCACACTGGCACTGCTCTGATTTACAGTGAGTCACACTGGCACTGCCCTAATTTACAGTGAGTCCCACTGGCACTGACCTGATTTACAGTGAGTCACACTGGCACTGTCCTGATTTACAGTGAGTCACACTGGCACTGCTCTGATTTACAGTGAGTCACACTGGCACTGCTCTGATTTACAGTGAGTCACACTGGCACTGCCCTGATTTACAGTGAGTCACAGTGGCACTGCCCTGATTTACATTGAGTCACACTGGCTCTGCCCTGATTTACATTGAGTCACACTGGCACTGCCCTGATTTACAGTAAGTCACACTGGCACTGCCCTGATTTACAGTGAGTCACACAGGCACTGCCCTGATTGACAGTGAGTCACACTGGCACTGCATTGATTTACAGTGTGTCACACTGGCACTGCTCTGATTTAAAGTGAGTCACACAGGCACTGCCCTGAATTACAGTGAGTCACACTGCCCTGATTTACAGTGAGTCACACTGGCACTGCCCTGATTTACAGTGAGTCACACTGGCAGCTGCCCTGATTTACAGTGAGTCACACTGGCACTGCCTGAATTACAGTGAGTCACACTGGCTCTGCTCTGATTTACAGTGAGTCACACTGGCACTGCCCTGATTTACAGTGAGTCACACTGGCACTGTCCTGATTTACAGTGAGTCACACTGGCACTGCCATGATTTCTGTGAGTCACACTGGCACTGTCCTGATTTACAGTATGTCACACTGGCACTGCCTTGATTTACCAGTGAGTCACACTGCCCTGATTTATAGTGAGTCACACTGGCACTGTCCTGATTTACAGTGAGTCACACTGCCCTGATTTATAGTGAGTCACACTGTCACTGCCCTGATTTACAGTGAGTCACATTGCCCTGAATTACAGTGAGTCACACTGGCACTGTCCTGATTTACATTGAGTCACACTGGCACTGTCCTGATTTACAATGAGTCACACTTGCACTGCCCTGATTTACAGGGAGTCACACTGGCACTGCCCTGATTTACAGTGAGTCACACTGGCACTGCCCTGATTTACAGTGAGCCACACGGGCACTGCCCTGATTACACTGAGTCACACTGGCACTGCCCTGATTTACACTGAGTCACACTGGCACTGCACTGATTTACAGTGAGTCACACTGCCATGATTTACAGTGAGTCAAACTGTCACTCTGCCATGATTTACAGTGAGTCACACTGGCACTGCCCTGATTTACAGTGAGTCACACTGGCACTGTCCTGATTTACAGTGAGTCACACTGGCACTGCCCTGATTTACAGTGAGTCACACTGGCACTGCCCTGATTTACAGTGAGTCACACTGGCACTGCCCTGATTTACAGTGAGTCACACTGCATTGATTTATAGTGAGTCACACTGGCACTGTCCTGATTTACAGTGAGTCACACTGCCCTGATTTACAGTGAGTCACTCTGGCACTGCCCTGATTTACAGTGAGTCACATTGCCCTGATTTACAGTGAGTCACACTGGCACTGTCCTGATTTACAGTGAGTCACACTGGCACTGTCCTGATTTACAATGAGTCACACTGGCACTGCCTGATTTACAGTGAGTCATCTGGCACTGCCCTGATTTACAGTGAGTCACACTGTCACTGCCCTGATTTACAGTGAGTCACACTGGCACTGCCCTGATTTACAGTAAGTCACACTGGCACTGCCCTGATTTACACTGAGTCACACTGGCTCTGCCCTGATTTACAGTGAGTCACACTTTCACTGCCCTGATTTACAGTGAGTCACACTGGCACTGCCCTGATTTACAGTGAGTCACACTGGCACTGCCCTGATTTACAGTGCGTCACACTGGCACTGCCCTGATTTACAGTGAGTCACACTGGCACTGCTCTGATTTACAGTGAGTCACACTGGCACTGCCCTGACTTGCAGTGAGTCCCACTGGCACTGCACTGATTTACAGTGAGTCATACTGGCACTGCCCTGATTTACAGTGAGTCACACTGGCACTGCCCTGATTTACAGTGAGTCACACTGGCACTGACCTGATTTACAGTGAGTCACACTGCCCTGATTTATAGTGAGTCACACTGGCACTGTCCTGATTTACAGTGATTCACACTGCCCTGATTTACAGTGAGTCACACTGGCACTGCCCTGATTTACAGTGAGTCACACTGCCCTGATTTATAGTGAGTCACACTGGCACTGTCCTGATTTACAGTGAGTCACACTGCCCTGATTTACAGTGAGTCACACTGGCACTGCCCTGATTTACAGTGAGTCACACTGGCACTGCCCTGATTTACAGTGAGTCACACTGCCCTGATTTATAGTGAGTCACACTGGCACTGTCCTGATTTACAGTGAGTCACACTGCCCTGATTTACAGTGAGTCACACTGGCACTGTCCTGATTTACAGTGAGTCACACTGGCAGTGCCATGATTTACAGTGAGTCACACTGGCACTGTCCTGATTTACAGTAAGTCACACTGGCACTGCCTTGATTTACAGTGAGTCACACTGCCCTGATATATAGTGAGTCACACTGGCACTGTCCTGATTTACAGTGAGTCACACTGCCCTGATTTATAGTGAGTCACACTGGCACTGCCCTGATTTACAGTGAGTCACATTGCCCTGAATTACAGTGAGTCACACTGGAACTGTCCTGATTTACATTGAGTCACACTGGCACTGTCCTGATTTACAATGAGTCACACTGGCACTGCCCTGATTTACAGGGAGTCACACTGGCACTGCCCTGATTTACAGTGAGTCACACTGGCACTGCCCTGATTTACAGTGAGCCACACGGGCACTGCCCTGATTTACACTGAGTCACACTGGCACTGCCCTGATTTACACTGACTCACACTGGCACTGCACTGATTTACAGTGAGTCACACTGCCATGATTTACAGTGAGTCAAACTGTCACTGCCATGATTTACAGTGAGTCACACTGGCACTGCCCTGATTTACAGTGAGTCACACTGGCACTGTCCTGATTTAGAGTGAGTCACACTGGCACTGCCCTGATTTACAGTGAGTCACACTGGCACTGCCCTGATTTACAGTGAGTCACACTGGCACTGCCCTGATTTACAGTGAGTCACACTGCATTGATTTATAGTGAGTCACACTGGCACTGTCCTGATTTACAGTGAGTCACACTGCCCTGATTTACAGTGAGTCACACTGGCACTGCCCTGATTTACAGTGAGTCACATTGCCCTGAATTACAGTGAGTCACACTGGCACTGTCCTGATTTACAGTGAGTCACACTGGCACTGTCCTGATTTACAATGAGTCACACTGGCACTGCCCTGATTTACAGGGAGTCACACTGGCATTGCCCTGATTTACAGTGAGTCACACTGGCACTGCCATGATTTACAGTGAGTCACACTGGCACTGCCCCGATTTACACTGAGTCACACTGGCACTGCCCTGATTTACACTGAGTCACACTGGCACTGCCCTGATTTACAGTGAGTCACACTGCCATGATTTACAGTGAGTCAAACTGTCACTGCCATGATTTACAGTGAGTCACACTGGCACTGCCCTGATTTACAGTGAGTCACACTGGCACTGTCCTGATTTACAGTGAGTCACACTGGCACTGCCCTGATTTACAGTGAGTCACACTGCATTGATTTACAGTGAGTCACACTGGCACTGCTCTGATTTACAGTGAGTCACACTGGCACTGCCCTGACTTGCAGTGAGTCCCACTGGCACTGCACTGATTTACAGTGAGTCATACTGGCACTGCCCTGATTTACAGTGAGTCACACTGGCACTGCCTGATTTACAGTGAGTCACACTGGCACTGCCCTGATTTACAGTGAGTCACACTGCCCTGATTTATAGTGAGTCACACTGGCACTGTCCTGATTTACAGTGATTCACACTGCCCTGATTTACAGTGAGTCACACTGGCACTGCCCTGATTTACAGTGAGCACACTGCCCTGATTTATAGTGAGTCACACTGGCACTGTCCTGATTTACAGTGAGTCACACTGCCCTGATTTACAGTGAGTCACACTGGCACTGCCCTGATTTACAGTGAGTCACACTGGCACTGCCCTGATTTACAGTGAGTCACACTGCCCTGATTTATAGTGAGTCACACTGGCACTGTCCTGATTTACAGTGAGTCACACTGCCCTGATTTACAGTGAGTCACACTGGCACTGTCCTGATTTACAGTGAGTCACACTGGCAGTGCCATGATTTACAGTGAGTCACACTGGCACTGTCCTGGTTTACAGTAAGTCACACTGGCACTGCCCTGATTTACACTGAGTCACACTGGCACTGCCCTGATTTACATTGAGTCACACTGGCACTGCACTGATTTACAGTGAGTCACACTGCCATGATTTACAGTGAGTCAAACTGTCACTGCCATGATTTACAGTGAGTCACAGTGGCACTGCCCTGATTTACATTGAGTCACACTGGCTCTGCCCTGATTTACATTGAGTCACACTGGCACTGCCCTGATTTACAGTAAGTCACACTGGCACTGCCCTGATTTACAGTGAGTCACACAGGCACTGCCCTGATTGACAGTGAGTCACACTGGCACTGCATTGATTTACAGTGTGTCACACTGGCACTGCTCTGATTTAAAGTGAGTCACACAGGCACTGCTCTGAATTACAGTGAGTCACACTGCCCTGATTTACAGTGAGTCACACTGGCACTGCCCTGATTTACAGTGAGTCACACTGGCACTGCCCTGATTTACAGTGAGTCACACTGGCACTGCCTGAATTACAGTGAGTCACACTGGCTCTGCTCTGATTTACAGTGAGTCACACTGGCACTGCCCTGATTTACAGTGAGTCACACTGGCACTGTCCTGATTTACAGTGAGTCACACTGGCACTGCCATGATTTTCTGTGAGTCACACTGGCACTGTCCTGATTTACAGTAAGTCACACTGGCACTGCCTTGATTTACAGTGAGTCACACTGCCCTGATTTATAGTGAGTCACACTGGCACTGTCCTGATTTACAGTGAGTCACACTGCCCTGATTTATAGTGAGTCACACTGTCACTGCCCTGATTTACAGTGAGTCACATTGCCCTGAATTACAGTGAGTCACACTGGCACTGTCCTGATTTACATTGAGTCACACTGGCACTGTCCTGATTTACAATGAGTCACACTTGCACTGCCCTGATTTACAGGGAGTCACACTGGCACTGCCCTGATTTACAGTGAGTCACACTGGCACTGCCCTGATTTACAGTGAGCCACACGGGCACTGCCCTGATTTACACTGAGTCACACTGGCACTGCCCTGATTTACACTGAGTCACACTGGCACTGCACTGATTTACAGTGAGTCACACTGCCATGATTTACAGTGAGTCAAACTGTCACTGCCATGATTTACAGTGAGTCACACTGGCACTGCCCTGATTTACAGTGAGTCACACTGGCACTGTCCTGATTTACAGTGAGTCACACTGGCACTGCCCTGATTTACAGTGAGTCACACTGGCACTGCCCTGATTTACAGTGAGTCACACTGGCACTGCCCTGATTTACAGTGAGTCACACTGCATTGATTTATAGTGAGTCACACTGGCACTGTCCTGATTTACAGTGAGTCACACTGCCCTGATTTACAGTGAGTCACTCTGGCACTGCCCTGATTTACAGTGAGTCACATTGCCCTGAATTACAGTGAGTCACACTGGCACTGTCCTGATTTACAGTGAGTCACACTGGCACTGTCCTGATTTACAATGAGTCACACTGGCACTGCCCTGATTTACAGTGAGTCATCTGGCACTGCCCTGATTTACAGTGAGTCACACTGTCACTGCCCTGATTTACAGTGAGTCACACTGGCACTGCCCTGATTTACAGTAAGTCACACTGGCACTGCCCTGATTTACACTGAGTCACACTGGCTCTGCCCTGATTTACAGTGAGTCACACTTTCACTGCCCTGATTTACAGTGAGTCACACTGGCACTGCCCTGATTTACAGTGAGTCACACTGGCACTGCCCTGATTTACAGTGCGTCACACTGGCACTGCCCTGATTTACAGTGAGTCACACTGGCACTGCTCTGATTTACAGTGAGTCACACTGGCACTGCCCTGACTTGCAGTGAGTCCCACTGGCACTGCACTGATTTACAGTGAGTCATACTGGCACTGCCCTGATTTACAGTGAGTCACACTGGCACTGCCCTGATTTACAGTGAGTCACACTGGCACTGACCTGATTTACAGTGAGTCACACTGCCCTGATTTATAGTGAGTCACACTGGCACTGTCCTGATTTACAGTGATTCACACTGCCCTGATTTACAGTGAGTCACACTGGCACTGCCCTGATTTACAGTGAGTCACACTGCCCTGATTTATAGTGAGTCACACTGGCACTGTCCTGATTTACAGTGAGTCACACTGCCCTGATTTACAGTGAGTCACACTGGCACTGCCCTGATTTACAGTGAGTCACACTGGCACTGCCCTGATTTACAGTGAGTCACACTGCCCTGATTTATAGTGAGTCACACTGGCACTGTCCTGATTTACAGTGAGTCACACTGCCCTGATTTACAGTGAGTCACACTGGCACTGTCCTGATTTACAGTGAGTCACACTGGCAGTGCCATGATTTACAGTGAGTCACACTGGCACTGTCCTGATTTACAGTAAGTCACACTGGCACTGCCTTGATTTACAGTGAGTCACACTGCCCTGATATATAGTGAGTCACACTGGCACTGTCCTGATTTACAGTGAGTCACACTGCCCTGATTTATAGTGAGTCACACTGGCACTGCCCTGATTTACAGTGAGTCACATTGCCCTGAATTACAGTGAGTCACACTGGAACTGTCCTGATTTACATTGAGTCACACTGGCACTGTCCTGATTTACAATGAGTCACACTGGCACTGCCCTGATTTACAGGGAGTCACACTGGCACTGCCCTGATTTACAGTGAGTCACACTGGCACTGCCCTGATTTACAGTGAGCCACACGGGCACTGCCCTGATTTACACTGAGTCACACTGGCACTGCCCTGATTTACACTGACTCACACTGGCACTGCACTGATTTACAGTGAGTCACACTGCCATGATTTACAGTGAGTCAAACTGTCACTGCCATGATTTACAGTGAGTCACACTGGCACTGCCCTGATTTACAGTGAGTCACACTGGCACTGTCCTGATTTACAGTGAGTCACACTGGCACTGCCCTGATTTACAGTGAGTCACACTGGCACTGCCCTGATTTACAGTGAGTCACACTGGCACTGCCCTGATTTACAGTGAGTCACACTGCATTGATTTATAGTGAGTCACACTGGCACTGTCCTGATTTACAGTGAGTCACACTGCCCTGATTTACAGTGAGTCACACTGGCACTGCCCTGATTTACAGTGAGTCACATTGCCCTGAATTACAGTGAGTCACACTGGCACTGTCCTGATTTACAGTGAGTCACACTGGCACTGTCCTGATTTACAATGAGTCACACTGGCACTGCCCTGATTTACAGGGAGTCACACTGGCATTGCCCTGATTTACAGTGAGTCACACTGGCACTGCCATGATTTACAGTGAGTCACACTGGCACTGCCCCGATTTACACTGAGTCACACTGGCACTGCCCTGATTTACACTGAGTCACACTGGCACTGCCCTGATTTACAGTGAGTCACACTGCCATGATTTACAGTGAGTCAAACTGTCACTGCCATGATTTACAGTGAGTCACACTGGCACTGCCCTGATTTACAGTGAGTCACACTGGCACTGTCCTGATTTACAGTGAGTCACACTGGCACTGCCCTGATTTACAGTGAGTCACACTGCATTGATTTACAGTGAGTCACACTGGCACTGCTCTGATTTACAGTGAGTCACACTGGCACTGCCCTGACTTGCAGTGAGTCCCACTGGCACTGCACTGATTTACAGTGAGTCATACTGGCACTGCCCTGATTTACAGTGAGTCACACTGGCACTGCCCTGATTTACAGTGAGTCACACTGGCACTGCCCTGATTTACAGTGAGTCACACTGCCCTGATTTATAGTGAGTCACACTGGCACTGTCCTGATTTACAGTGATTCACACTGCCCTGATTTACAGTGAGTCACACTGGCACTGCCCTGATTTACAGTGAGTCACACTGCCCTGATTTATAGTGAGTCACACTGGCACTGTCCTGATTTACAGTGAGTCACACTGCCCTGATTTACAGTGAGTCACACTGGCACTGCCCTGATTTACAGTGAGTCACACTGGCACTGCCCTGATTTACAGTGAGTCACACTGCCCTGATTTATAGTGAGTCACACTGGCACTGTCCTGATTTACAGTGAGTCACACTGCCCTGATTTACAGTGAGTCACACTGGCACTGTCCTGATTTACAGTGAGTCACACTGGCAGTGCCATGATTTACAGTGAGTCACACTGGCACTGTCCTGGTTTACAGTAAGTCACACTGGCACTGCCCTGATTTACACTGAGTCACACTGGCACTGCCCTGATTTACATTGAGTCACACTGGCACTGCACTGATTTACAGTGAGTCACACTGCCATGATTTACAGTGAGTCAAACTGTCACTGCCATGATTTACAGTGAGTCACACTGGCACTGCCCTGATTTACAGTGAGTCACACTGGCACTGTCCTGATTTACAGTGAGTCACACTGGCACTGCCCTGATTTACAGTGAGTCACACTGCATTGATTTACAGTGAGTCACACTGGCACTGCTCTGCTTTACAGTGAGTCACACTGGCACTGCCCTGACTTGCAGTGAGTCCCACTGGCACTGCACTGATTTACAGTGAGTCATACTGGCACTGCCCTGATTTACAGTGAGTCACACTGGCACTGCCCTGATTTACAGTGAGTCACACTGGCACTGCCCTGATTTACAGTGAGTCACACTGCCCTGATTTATAGTGAGTCACACTGGCACTGTCCTGATTTACAGCGATTCACACTGCCCTGATTTACAGTGAGTCACACTGGCACTGCCCTGATTTACAGTGAGTCACACTGCCCTGATTTATAGTGAGTCACACTGGCACTGTCCTGATTTACAGTGAGTCACACTGCCCTGATTTACAGTGAGTCACACTGGCACTGCCCTGATTTACAGTGAGTCACACTGGCACTGCCCTGATTTACAGTGAGTCACACTGCCCTGATTTATAGTGAGTCACACTGGCACTGTCCTGATTTACAGTGAGTCACACTGCCCTGATTTACAGTGAGTCACACTGGCACTGTCCTGATTTACAGTGAGTCACACTGGCAGTGCCATGATTTACAGTGAGTCACACTGGCACTGTCCTGGTTTACAGTAAGTCACACTGGCACTGCCTTGATTTACAGTGAGTCACACTGCCCTGATATATAGTGAGTCACACTGGCACTGTCCTGATTTACAGTGAGTCACACTGCCCTGATTTATAGTGAGTCACAATTGCACTGCCCTGATTTACAGTGAGTCACATTGCCCTGAATTACAGTGAGTCACACTGGCACTGTCCTGATTTACATTGAGTCACACTGGCACTGCCCTGATTTACAGGGAGTCACACTGGCACTGCCCTGATTTACAGTGAGTCACACTGGCACTGCCCTGATTTACAGTGAGCCACACGGGCACTGCCCTGATTTACACTGAGTCACACTGGCACTGCCCTGATTTACACTGAGTCACACTGGCACTGCACTGATTTACAGTGAGTCACACTGCCCTGATTTACAGTGAGTCAAACTGTCACTGCCATGATTTACATTGAGTCACACTGGCACTGCGCTGATTTACAGTGAGTCACACTGGCACTGTCCTGATTTACAGTGAGTCACACTGGCACTGCCCTGATTTACAGTGAATCACACTGGCACTGCCCTGATTTACAGTGAGTCACACTGGCACTGCCCTGATTTACAGGGAGTCACACTGGCATTGCCCTGATTTACAGTGAGTCACACTGGCACTGCCATGATTTACAGTGAGTCACACTGGCACTGCCCCGATTTACACTGAGTCACACTGGCACTGCCCTGATTTACACTGAGTCACACTGGCACTGCCCTGATTTACAGTGAGTCACACTGGCACTGCTCTGATTTACAGTGAGCCACACGGGCACTGCCCTGATTTACACTGAGTCACACTGGCACTGCCCTGATTTACACTGAGTCACACTGGCACTGC